>CM035139.1:13933536-14278536 GCA_020205605.1 Panax ginseng
TAACACAAACATAACTAATCAGTAACAAAATAAGTATATAAAGGTAACTAACTACTTTGTTAACAGTAAACATCACAACATATAATTAGTAACTAAATATATAACTAAAGGTAACCAATTATACTCTTAGCAGTAAACTGCATACCTGTCCGGAACAAAATACTAATTCATTCAACTTGTCATTCGTTGGGGGCTTCACTAGCTCCTTCCATCTACATAAATGGACATCCGAAGGATGCTCATCATTGCATATGCCCCGAGATTTGAATGTCGGAATGATCTCAAACATAAAAACTTAGAATACATAAGGTAGACCATTCAACTTGTACAATTTTGTGTAATGATCTCTGTAGAAATTATATATTGACCCACCATTCCTTCCCTTCTTCAATCTCCCCTTCAAAGCATTTGACAAAGAGTACTTTGTCATCTCGAAAGCAACTTTCCCCCAAGGAAAACTATTAACATCACCATAACATAGAAAATTGATCATTGCCCCATCCACATGATTCTCAGAAACTGTGGATAAAATAAAATTAAACACTAAAAAAATCAATGACATCTTAACTGCCTCATCATCGTCATCAAAAACTACCTTCCGATAAACCCTACCAATACTACTACGCGTAACAGCTTCATGCCCAAAAAACTTTTCAATAAGCATATTCTCCATACCTTTATACGCAATAATATCATCCTCACCCTGCCATCTCAACCCAGAAATTAGACAAAACTCAGGCAAACCAAATATGACCCTTTTATCTCCAAACAAAAACCACATTTCACCAGCATCACTCTGGTGAACCTCCCTTATAAGAGCATGGTGAATAATCTGGGAATACATTTGGTGCTGATCACCGAACTCCAAAAAATTCCCAAAACATGTTGCCTTGAACTTCTCCAACTGACTTTCGTTTAGTTTCTTGGCAATCATGCTGGGGACTTCCACGTCGCACCAATAAATAACTTTTCCAGTAAATTTTCTGTTACATCCCTCATAATACAAACTCCATAACTGCAAATAAACAAAATCAGATTTGCACAATTATTATTAACCAATATAAAACATTGTTTATATCATAAACAGTTACATAGTAACCAACAAATAATATCATACTAACAAAAACATAATATAACAATTACACAGTAGCCAAAATTGACTATAAAAAGTTTCCAACATCCCACACTGAATGCACAAAAATAGTTACCATATCATAATATAACAGTAACCATAACAAACAGTAACCAAACATTTAAATGATAGTAACCAAACAGTTATATGATAGTAACCAAATAGGTGTATAATAGTAACCAATCAGATATATAATAGAAATAAAACATTTATATGACAGTAACAAAACAGTTATATGACAGTAACCAACCACTTATATCATAGTAACCAAAACATGTTTATATAGTAACATATCAGTTAATATGATAGTAACCAAACAATTATATCATAGTAACCAAATAGTTATATCATAGTAACCAAAACATGTTTACATAGTAACATATCAATTATATGATAGTAACCAAACATGATGATTATAGTAACAAAACAGTTATATGACAGTAACCAACCACTTATATCATAGTAACCAAAACATGTTTATATAGAAACATATCAGTTTATATGATAGTAACCAAACAATTATATCATAGTAACCAAATAGTTATATCATAGTAACCAAAACATGTTTACATAGTAACATATCAATTTATATGATAGTAACCAAACATGATGATTATAGTAACCAAACAAGTATATGATAGTAACAAAAACATGATCAACATACAGACCAAATCCATTTCAGCCAACAAATGTATACAACACAAATAGATGGTAACCAAAACAACATAAAAAAGTAACCAAAGTACCAACTTAAGAGAACAATAATAGATTCCAAATCATAAGCAAACATTAACAACAAACATACTAAACAAGTAACCAAATATTTATATGATAGTAACCAACATATTTTTCCATGGTAACCAATACATAAACATCTTTTAATGGTAACCATAACAGTAACCGAACAAGTATATGATAGTAACCAAAACATCTTTCAATGGTAACCATAACATAATCAAAAAGTAACCAAATAAACCAAAACGATTGAACACAAGTGGTATCCAAAGCAAAATCTAACAGTAACCAAAAACATACTAACTAATAAACTAAACATTTATATGATCGTAAAATAACAAAGTTTAGATTAACAAACCTTTAAAATTCTGTCTGTTGGGATTATATTCTGGCTAAGCACTTGTCCTTCTGACTTAACTACATGGACATCAAAATCAGAATCTAACCGAACTTCAGGATGCTTGATATCACTATGAATCACCAACCTGTCCTCACTCTTCCTCGATTTCTGACCTGCATTATCCCCTTTCCCCTTCCTCTCCACAACAAACTTCTTCAAGCCCTTTACAGAATCATCCTCCGTGATTCTCTTCCTCTTTCCGAACTTCTTCTTTGTATCAGCCATTCTACACAAATCGAACGAACAGAACAGACCAACTAATCGAACAAACAGAACAACGAAAAATGGCGACCAACTAACGAAAGTTTTCTGTGCTAACAGATTAACAACAATAACAACAGAAGTAGACGAAAATGGATATCACTATAGACGATAACTAGCAACGATAACAAGTAACAACAATCATACACGATCAACAGATAATAACACGAACAGAAAGAGAAGAAATGGAAGAACACGAACAGAGAAAGAAAAAAGGGTTTCAGCACACAAACAAGGGTTTAGAACCGAAGAGTCGTGATGGCGGTTATCACGTCTTTCAAAATAAAATAACTAATTTTAATTTGCACACTAATTTGTCATGTCAGCCATTAATATTAGTCCCTTAAATTAAGGACTTGTAATTATATGTATATTGTAAATAAAAATAAAAAAGTGTAATATTTTTGTAATTATTTTATAGTTGTATGATTTTTATAATTATTTCTAAAAATAAACTAATATATGTAATTCTTCCAAAAAAATATCATAGTTTTAAAACTCAGACCAAAATATAACCGCTTAAAATTGAAACCGGTCGAATCTCCAGTCCAATTTGGACCATTAACCCAATTTTGATTAAAACTCGATAAAATCAGTTAATCATCAATTGAACCGATGGTTCAACCGCTAAAACCAACTAAGTTGACCCAATAAACAAGTTTAAATTATTTTTTAATATTTTTTGTACAAAAAACAATTAATATTAAAATAATAAAATTAACCACTTTTAGTAATTTTCTAACTCAATTTTATTATGTTTTAATTCATAAAAAGCAATTTTTAAAATTTTATTAATGACTAACAATATATGTTTTTATATATTAATGACGTTACTAGCTCAACAACGGTTAGTTGATCAATCCATCACGTTCGATGACCAGTTCGGATCTGAAAATCTTGAAAACATATCTTGAAATTTATAAATTTTGCAAATAAAACTCTATTTATTTATTTATTTTTAAACAGACTAATTTACTTAATATATCATAATTTATGTACTACTAAAAAATTTACTTGGACATCCCAAAAAGAAAGTGTAAATTAGGGAAAAGGGATAATTGTTTTCACAATTCTATAAAATGCACTGTTTTACAAGTAGAAAATCATAGTGCAATGACCAACAAATGTTCTATTTCTACATTCTTAACGCTATGAGAATTGAGAGCAGGTAATAGCATTAGCCTTAAATAAAAAGTAATACATACTTGTCATCAAACTAAAATATATTGATTCATTGAATGCTATACAAACCATTTCTTATAATTTAAACCAATATAAACGCCAGTACAGTAGTATCAATAATGCACCAAAAGCAAAACAAACAAATGGAATCGAAATATAAGAAAAGAAAACCAAAAAAAATAAAATATTGAGGTAAATAATGCATTACCCAAAACCTAAAGAACACTGGCAGTAGTAATATGGACTCAATGTAGAATTCTTTACTATCTGATATTCTGGTCATGCCTCGATCTTTAGGAGAGAATTGAGGGATGTACTGTTGAAGCGCTGAGCAAGGCCTCTTATCACAAGGACAATGACATCTCGCAGGTGCCGTGTCTGAACCATCAAGTCTACTTCATTCTCACTGTCAACAACAATCCTAAGCCTATGTTGATCGTTTCGGAATAGCTCCACCTACATATTTATGGCACTTGGATTATCCGAATTATTATGTTATTTATAAAAAAAAATGAGAATATAAAGGGGTTCGTTATCAATATTTCCATCACGTAGACCTATTTATCTACTAGGTTACACAGTTTGATTATTTCGGGTTTCCAATAATTTTTAGAACAGAACAAAATTCTTACATGGAAGGGAGGAGCATAACTTCCACGAACTTCAGTGTTAGGGAAAGAAGTCTTAGAAGCCGGCTTCACAACCTTTACTCTCTTTTTACTAACTTCCAGAATTCTTCTCTCAAGATTCCCTACTCCAGGAACCTGCAATATTTGTATGACAAAATAATGAAACAAGACTTACACTACTATATTATGAGATGAACCTAAACCAACACATGCCCCAAAGAAAGATAGGACAACAAACCTTTTTTAGAGATCTGTCCTTATCGCACAATGTCTGTGTCAAAATCAAAAACCAAAGTTACGAGTTTGTCAAGGGGAAGTATGTTGTATATAAAATTAATAATACAATTATGATATTCATAAGGTGATAATCATACGCATATACGAATTTACCTGTCAATTACTCGTGCATGTGATTGGAAGAGGGGTAAAAGAAAAGAAAGAAACAAGGGGAAAACTATATAAAGGGTATAAATTATTTATTGCAAGTTCTCAAAAGGCACATATAAATTGAAATTGTCATGTCCAGCCAACAGCTAACTTGTGTGAATGACATTGTGGAGTTATGTGAACGAAAATTTAACAATGAGGGAAATTAAGATTAAAAAAACAATTTAAAATATGGAAAAAGAAAAATAAGAAATAGATATGAAAATATTTTTGGAGGGCTGTCAAGGCCCTTCTAAAGGTGGCTTTGTTTCCATCGTGGCAGGTCTTTCAGAAAAAATTATGGCGAGTGACATTTTTCACAAGATCTAAAGATATCAACTTTTTAGTATGGAAAGACCTTCCGCAAGAAAAGGATAATATTTTGTAACTAAATATAACCACCCACATATAAAAGAATAGAGTATGTAAATTACTAATATCAAAAGCCATAGCTCTAAATGTGAGCTAAGAGTATTAGTTTTTGACAGTTCAAATTAAATCATGGTGCAACATTAGCATTTAAGAGTTCAGAAGACAAAGACAAAAGAAGTAGCATACTGGAGAAACTCCAACATGATTAAAAGAAGAACATGAAGCACTTTGGGAACTGGTGTGACCCAGTGCACACTGTAAGGGTAGTACCTGTGGATGCCTTCGCAAAAATTAATAAAATAAATAAGGAACAGATTCACACCTCAAACTTCACTGATGAGACACCATCAAGCTTCTGCTTCACTTCTTTAAGAACATCAGGCTCTGCAAGTAGATCACATGCAAAATAATTGCAGAAAACAAAACATGAATCAAGAAGCTTACTATATTAGAAGTTGACAAGCGACAGCAGCTCCATAATCTAATCTATGTAAATATGACTTGAACAAGAAGGTATCACCAGACACCATGAATATAGTTGCAAAATACTCCCTAACCTGTTTTGCATGTTATGCTTGCCCTTACTCCTAATCAACTGTCCCGTAATTTATTAGCTGACTGACACATTCATATATCCTCTTGTTTAGTATATGCATATACATTTCTTAACCTCCTACCAGATCTCATCAAGCAAAGACAAGAATGATCATTCTCGGCATATGAAAATAATCAAGCTGATCATCTAGTTATCTGAAACATTAGTCAAGAAAAGATGTCCTATCTAACTAATATGATTAATGGGGAATAAACTATAGTTGACACAGCTATTACAGACAGATTTCAGTTTATAGTTTAAACACTCTATTTGTGTCAATCTATGTTACCAATAGAAATAAGCAGCACTTTGAAAAGAAAAAAATGCTTAAACCCATTTTACTAGTAAACAGTGATCAAATCCCTTTTAAACCACTTATCTTATTCTCGGTTACTCGATGTGAGACTGGTTATCACAAAAAAAATAATAAACAAATAAAATAAATCAAAAAGTGCACAACTATAAAACCATTGTTCACAGAAAAACCAATAAATTAAACAAATAGTATTATGTGAATTATGCCGTTGAAAGGTGACTCATGCCTAGAGCATTTTGTAATACTGATAACAAAATTACAGTACTTAATAGAAATAATAATCCAGAAATAAAGCAACTTTAAATTTAAGATATGTCATATCTGTAATTAAAAGCACGGAATAGTCTCAAAAGTATGCAAATTTCAAGATAATTAGGTCATTGTTTCAATGGAAAATATAAAAGCATGTGATTGCCACAACAGTTCACTATATGGTAAATATGCAACTGATCACAACCATAATGTATATGGTACAATAAAAGCAAAAGGAGATATTAAGATCAAAAAATATGAGACGTTCAAATTTACCAACTGCAATTGACTCTGTTGATGCAGAAACAGGTTGTCCCTCAACTCCGTCCTCTCTTACAGGAGTATATATTGCTACCAGCCTGTACCCCACATCATCAACATTAGCTTCATACATCCTTCCAGTCTCCCCTGAAACATACAAAATATTGATGTAGGAGTGCTGTAGATGATAAAAAGGACACAAGTGAAGGGAAGATTTGGGGCAGCCATTATCATCTTGTATGTATACATACTCTATAGGTGCCTAGAAGCACAATAAACATGTTATAACAGATTCAGGTGGAGGTGTTAAGTACAGGTTGTTTATCACTTGTTCCATATAATGGGGCATGTAGTGACGCTTTTCTCTTACAAATGGTAAGTCCTAACCACTTATTTTTCTGTTTCCATATTTAGTTATTCATGCAAGTGAAACAATAATAGAGCCAACCAAATATTATATAATGATTCCTCAATTATAAGATCAAATCCTATGTTACATGAACCCTTCTCTATTAGTACCCATGTCGACATGACACGACATAGGCATGGGTGCAGATGTTTGACACAGAAGTTTGGTGGAAAATGAACCAAAAATTTCTAAGAATAGGTGCATCCCTGTCGTGCCTTTTAAAGATCCTTGAAGGAGTTTCCAAGTCCATGTAACATAGATCAAATCAAAAAACAAGCATACCAGGAATAGAGATAAGGTCTGGACTTCCAGCCATTGATCTAAGCCATTGGATTCTACTTTTTCCCTCCTTCCCTCCACTATAGATGCCACGTACAGCATACAAGTTAGTGTGGAAACCTCTACCCTCAATCTCCAGCTTATCTATTCTAGGAATCCCTGAAAAGAAACAAAAACATTGAGAAGAAAATAAGAAAATAACTACTATAGTAAAGATGATGACAACAGCAGGTACTTGCTGATACCAATAGGCAATAACCAACCAAGCATTGAGGGAGAAAAGAGGAAAACTATTTGTAAAAGAGAGAGTAAAACAATGTGATGAAAATTCTTCCTCGACCTCTTGCAAGATAAAATGTATAATATTATGTAATACAAATGAACTATGTATTATGTATCTGTTTCAGGCATAAGGACCATGAAATTACATTCTGTATAGTTCTTTTTCTTTTCTTTTTTCTGGAGAAGTGCAAATTTGTTAGACCATCTTTTTGTTTATATATTTAAAATGAAGCGGACATTTGATTCCCATCCAAGGGTATTTGTATACAATGCCGACCACGCACATAATGTGAAGTGAACTAAAATCAGATTTTAAATAACAGCTGCAGACACACCTTTTCTGTTGAAATTCAAATTTTGGTTAATAAGTTTCACAAGTGTAAGTAACTTTTACAGAAGAGTCTAAAGACCTGGTGAAACAGTAGCTGTTTCCGCATACGCTGGTTCACTTGACCTTCCAAACACATCGGTCAAAATGCATTCACATTGCAGCCGCCGACCAATATCCTCCAAACGCAATTTATAGGAGCAAGAACGTTGTGATGGTAATAGCTCAAAGGAATTGCTATTTCCCGTTTCAGATGAACAAAACCTGCATCAAACTTTATGTCACATAACGAAGGAGTAAAATGGATATAATATCCCATTAAAGATCTTGTGTAATTAAAATTATTTTACAAATTCTTAGTAGAGCTAGCAAAAAGTTACTTTTAAAAAAAATGACAAACATTGTGAGGCTTGGCTGGTACTGTATATAATTTCATGGTGCACAGAATGAGATTTTTGCATACTAACTTTTTTTTCTTTTAAAAGAAACACCACTATAATAGGTGGGGGTTTGGCAGTGACCCCAGCCCTGTTTATTGAAAACAAAAGAATAGCTACAGTAGGTGGACAGAATGAGATCTAACATAAAAAAATACTTGAGTTTCTATGGTAACAAGTACGAGAGTGTATTTTCAAGATAGTAATCGGATGACGGTATGATGTAATATCAGAACTGTGCATCTAACTGATGTCCATGTTGATCATATATGAGAGACCAAAGAATGAGCCTTGTACATCTTCTGTATAACTCCATACAAAACAATTTGCATAAGTTGAGGTATCCTCATGGCTGAACTTGGTTCACACATAAATCAAATAATATATTAATTTATTAAATATAGGTTATTAAACATTTCAAAAAGATAAAACATAAATATTTAAATAAATAAAAAAAGTTTGTCACTCAAAATTCTGTAGTGCGTTCTAGATATCTTGTGCTTAACATGTTAAATTATTGCTTTAAGATTCACAAAATTGCTTATTGATACAAAGCATTAAAAACACGATGGTGTGGTGAACTGTATGGTGTAGAGCTATACCACTGGTATCTAACGTCTTTTTTGTAATTGCCCCAAACATGCTGTTGTGGTTCACTCTTTGGAATTACTTCAACAGCAGTGAGTATGTCACCTTCAACGGCCTTACCGGTAAGGGCAAGCATCTCAATTCTTGGAAGCTCTGTAGTGCAATTTAATTATTAGACAACAATGCTTAACACACTATATAGGAACGGAATTATCAGAAAATTACAAAAAACTGATTATGCACCTTTTAGTGGTACGTGATGTTATTACTAATTGCTTTCATTAAGACGAGCATTAAAAGCAACTAAAATTTAGAAAATAATTGTTGAAAAAGTGATGAATGATGCAGTGAACAAGCAACCATCTAGCATATAAGATGCAATTTCAATCTTGAAGGTATAGAACATCTACTCTCCCTGTCTAATCTATGAGATAGGCTTTTTTTTGTACATTTCAGCACAGATTTATATAAATGAAGTAAAAAAAGGTACAATATGTGTTTTAGGCAAATCTAAAAATCTGTAATTAAATAGACCAACGATAACCTATTGCTTGAATTGGAATGGAGGCAGTATGTAGAATTGATGCACCAGCTAAAGCAGGTGACCAAACAAACAGAGAGTTCCGACTGTATGTAGTTAAAAAATCATGGTAGTTTACAACAAGGTAGATAAAATTAATATCAGCCACAATCATCAGAATATTTCAAAGGTATAAGAATATCCAATATAATTAGAAGAACATCTTATAAAGTATCAATACCCATAAAAGTATGGTAAAAACAAAAACTTAGATAAGATGAGCATACAAAGGCGCATGTCCAGTACCTAATAGGCTAGAACAACAAACAAAAGTCTAAATTGTTTCAGAGTCTACACTAGTTATAAACAACATATGGCTATATTACAAAAGTAAGCTGTTGCACAGCAAGATATGATGAGTACCAGGGAGAATAAAATCAGTTGGCTCAGATAATCTGAGTTCTCCCACAAGAGAATCAGAGCGAACTGGGGTATACCTGGGGATGCACAGAACAAAGTTTAAAATTACATCAAGTATGCAGCAGAATTCATGATAATTGTGACAGTACAATAAAATAAGCAACTGATAGAATGGTTGCTAGAAACTGCAACTAATGCAATTAATAATAAAGCCTCTTTAATTGATTCAATAATGGATATCATAAATATTGTAACTGAGAGAGAGTTTTTGATGATTTTCAGTATCTGCGACAAGAAAAGGCAATGTTGGGTTATGGTCTAAATATCAGCGAAAAAGATATAAATATTGGCTTCATTTGTTGAATTGAACTAACAACAAGATTAATGACCACAGAGAATCTTCAAAAGCCTACAGTCTTTGGCTGGTGATTGCGTATAAAATATTGATCGATGAGTCCTCCACTAGTAAGATAAAGGCATGATGAACAAGTGATGAAGACTTGTTTAGTTTAATTGAAGATGCTATAATATATAAATAGGTTTTCTGTCAGTCTTAAAATCCATGCCACAAACACTCAACAAAAAAGGGTCACTTAAATCCAGACTGACAGAGTAGTTTGCAAGCATGTTTCTAGCAAATTCTTTAACAAACTGCTACCATGATAACTGAGAAAGACAAATAGCACGACATTATATAGAGAAGAATCGTTACCCAAACAACAGACGACAATTGTAATCAGCATCTGTAACTTCATAAGTTCTAGAATTAGCTTCGCTGATAAGAATGATTGTTCCCTCATTAGTTTCTCTATACCAGCTGAAAATGCTTGGTCCTTCATAACCACCAAAGTATTTTCCTTCCCCAGAATATGTAGTTGAAGAAACCTTCTTCACATGAACATTGGAAACTACTGGTTGAGCTGTTACATTATTACACGCCCACATTAAGAAAATAATTCATAAAGCTGAACAACAGGAAACATAAAGCATGATTAATTTCAAAGGAGAGCCGCAATGATAACACTCAAATACATGCAATATTAGAGGGATAATAATTGAAGATTCCATGTAGTTCAGCATGCCTTGTGTAAAAGTAACTCTTGTGATCGACAGTAACGTCTCAAACATTTCAAGAGTTTGTAAAGAACATATAACATGCAGAATTTTAGATGAAATTACTATAAAATACACTAGACTACTACATCCGAATTTTACTGAAGTAGCAGCCTGCTTAGATGTCGTAGCGGCATCACAAATTGGCCAATGTTTTGGGATAGATTTATTTATTTCTAATGATCAAAAGGAAAAATAGGTGGGTTTGCACCAGTAGACTTGCTAGACTTAAGATAGAGAAATAAAAATATACCAGGACTGACTGGCAAGTTTGTAATCGATACTAGTGGCTTTCCAGATTTGCCATCTGCACGAGTTGGCAGCCAATACAAAACCAAATAAGTGTCCACATCTTCCAATGACGGTGTGTACGTTCTGTCACAATAATACAACAGGCGCTGGAGCTTATTACCAAAAAGGATACTTCAGTTCTGGAAAGAATTCAAAAATAACCACAGACTTACAATGAATTTCCGCATATGACAACATCCTCACACGCAATAGAAATGTCCCTTAGCGCAGATTCTTCAAGTTTAATCCTTGTTCTGTACCAAATATACTCTCCATCACCTTCTTGTCCTCCAAAGTATATCTTTTGAGGAACAACCACTTTTTCCTCATAACAATCAGGAATTACAAGGTCCACACCAATAGGAGCAGCTGTAGCAAAAACAATTGTGGACAGTGAATAGAGAATTTTATAATTGTGGATATCAACTTATCAAGAAAAGACATAGATAACAACAATGTGATGTGAGCAACAGTTGCTGGTTTATTGGTTTATATGATAAATTTACCATCATGATTGCACTAGAAATTTCTACTCAACTGTAACAAAATACAATATATATCAGTCATGCTAAGATGCACAGTTCATGTTGAGGGGACTGTACGAAAGCCCAGAAACGTTTGAATGTTTCTGCATTTGAGTTTAAAGCCTTCACTAGTAATTGATGAGTGGGTTTTATAACTATAAATTGAGTATCTTTTAACTTGAGAATTTACGAGTTCTTAAGTACTTTAAGTTATTTTTATGTATTTGTATTGTTTTTATGTTTATTTTGTAGGAAGAAGCAAGGAAGGGCAATTCGGATGGCTTTTGGATTAAAATATACAATCAAAGGCAGGAAGGGAAAATGGAAGGGCTTTTGACGCCAAGTTTGATTGTAGAAATCATCGAGAGCTTAGATTTGATAGGTGACACGTCCCGTAACTCTTCCCGGATCAAAAGTTTGGCCTTTTTACCAATAGATGTTGAACCAACAAATAGCCTAGCGCCGCGGCGCCATTTCCTATTTCATTTCTGGCGCCGCAACGCTATCTCATCAAAAAATCAGCGCCACAGCCCCGGAGTCGCGGTCAGACCAAGATTTGACACGTTTTTTGCAAGTTTTTGACTCCCAATTGGATTTGTTTCTCAACATATGTTAGGGATCGGACTTGTAACCTATAAATACATGATGTGAGGCACATAATTAGGAGAGATTAAAATAGTTAGGAGTAGATATACAATTAGAAGCAAGGCTTTCATCATATCTGAAAACGAATTCAAATAAAGGATTGAAAGCCAAGGTGAAGATCGCACAGAAATACAGATTCTTATCTCTTCCCTTTTCTTTTAATTTTTGTATTCTGAACATGATGGATTATCTTATTAATTTGATTTCTTTTTATTTATGAGCTAACTTTATAATTAAGATTGTAATTGGAACCAATGTGTAGTTTGAATTAATTCGCTTCCTTTTTAATTATTATTTGATTATGTATGACTTGTTTATCATATTTTGTGTGTTCATGTATTAATTAACTGACCAGTAATTAATGTGATAATCTATATAAAATTGGGAGATGGATTATAATGATAACATATGTTTGTGTATTTTGCATGGGATGGAATTCATGACTCGTATATAGAATAGAAATATAGTGATTTAATTAGACAGGATATTTTTATATGACCATCGAAAGAGACTTATAAATAATTACGAATTCTCGGTTAACGATTCTATATGATTAATTAATTAAAAAGGGAGTAAAGGGCTTTAAATAAAATATTGGGGAAATTGTAATCTTAAGTATTTTAATCTGATTTTAATCCTTGTCTGTATAATAAATTAGTTGGTAATTTTAATTAGATTTTATTTTTCCAAATCAATTGTTTAGATAAGAATTAATTTGATATTTTAGTAATTGGTAAATAATTCTCTGTGGGAACGATATCTTGCTTGCTACTGTATTACTAGTTGAACATGTATACTTGCGTGTATTTCCTAAGTTGTAAAACAAGGCAAACAAGTTTTTGGTGTCATTGCCTAAAAATTAATTTAATAATTTTTACCAATATTAATTTCAATCAAATTAATCTTAATTTAAACATGTATATTTTTATTTATTTTATTTTTATTTTATTGTTACTTCCTTTTCAGGTACTGTGGATGTGATTAACAACCAAGTGTGAAAGAAAACTTGATGCATTGGTTGCACAAGTTGCAAAGCTTTCAAGGGAAATTGACGCTCTTGGGTGTTGGTCTATTTAGAATGCCTACTACAATTAGCAATCCAACAACACTCCAAAGTCCAAACTACTATCATCCAGGATAATGGAATCATTAACAATTTTCATGGAGCAATAACTCTCAAGATCAATCTTTTACTCCAAGCCAAGCATCCCTTCTAGGATTCCAAACTCAACATCCACTGTAGCAAGAGGATACATCTAATCTAAAGGACCTTCTTACCAAGTACATATCGCAAAATGAGGAAAGAATGATGGAGGAACTTCTTACTAAATTCATAGAGCAAACTGAGGTTCGGATGAGTAATCAAGAAGCTTCAATTAGGAGCCTCGCAAACCTAATGGGACAACTTGCCATTGTAATCATAAATAGTCAACCCCGTTGTATTTTGCCAAGCGATAAAGAGATAAATCCAAGAAGGGAAGGTGAAGAGTATGACAATGCAGTTTCAATTCGATGCGGTGAGGAGTTACATGAGGCTGTTAGCGGACAAATAAAGAGGACATACCCGAATATGGAAGATGATAGTGAGACTGTAAAGAAGAAGATCAAGAATGGGAGCCAAGAAAAGAGAGATCAAGAGGTGTCATTCAAAGTTTTTGAAGCTAACAATATTCCAAGTGGTCACGAGGAGTGTTATTGGGTCAATGTGGTTAAAGCAGGCATAGTAAAGGATGAAAAAAATGAGAACAGTTATTTTCTGTCAATAGATGAAGATAAATTTGGGGGTCCTCAATTTTGCATGAATTCGGGAACTTTCAAGGAAAAGACAACGAGGAGGCATGAAATGCAAAATTTTGCAATTGACAATATGAAAAGGAAGTAGTCTGGCTGAGACTATAAAACAAGCGATTATTGGGAGGCAACCTAAGTTTTAGTTTTATTTTTATTTTAGTAGATTTCATAGTAGTAATTTTTAGTTTTAGTTTTATTAGTGTATTTTTATAGGTTTTGATATTTTGTTTTGTTTTTCAGGTCATGCATTTTAGCATATAGTAGAAGACAGTTGCGGATAGCGACAGTTGACCTCTTTTTTATTGCTTACGTTAAGGATAATGTCAATTTCAAGTTTGAGGGTCTTTATACATTTTGTTTTTATGTCAATATCAAAGATTTTATTGTGAATTTTGAATTTTGTTAGTATATTCACTGCAAACCCTCACGAGCCACAACTCGTCCACTTAGGATAACCATAGGGTTGTTGCACATGCTAAGTGTAATCGTGTTTTTTACGAAAATGGGGCAGTATTGTTTTTAGTACGAGTTTCTCGGGCAATGAAATATTTGAATTTAAAGTTTTTGGTCGATGATAAATTTTGATTAATTATTTAATATCTCTTGGAAGACTGATGGATTTAGCTTGGTCTGAATTTTTTTTTTTTATTGGTTATTATTACTATGTTGAGATCCTTTACTTTTATGCACATATCCATTTGTTGAGCTAGATTTAATTTAGAGTAAGTTTATTTGGTTAAATGCTTATGGAAGATATTTTTAAACTCTATATCATATTTGAAGTAAAATATAATTTGGGGTAAATGATTAAGGAAATTTTTCTAGGATTGTTTATTGATTGATATTTCTCAAGTTAAAAAGAAGAGGAAAAAAATAGGTCATGTGGCGAGTTGAGATGGAGCGTAAAACGCATTCACTCATAAACACATGCAAAAAGCAAGATGGAGCATAAAACGCACTCGCTGATGAAATGAAGCATAAAATACACTAACCGAGGAAAAGAAAAAAATATTCTTGCTAGCAGATTTTAGTGTATACTTGGGAAGATATGTGGTTAATTTTATAATAATCCTAGTGTGTTTAATGTATTAAAAAACCTTTTGATATTCTAATTTATATTTACTTGTATTAGTAGTGATGTAAAAATAAACATAGAGTTTTGATCTCTTTTATGAGGCATTTGATTTGATGAGCTTATCTAAGTTTTAATTAGTTTGATACATATGGATTCACACACACACACACACACAAAGGGTCAAGAGTAAAGTAAAACTAATAAATATTTTAAGTTTTAGACAATGTATGATTATGAAGTTTTGATCGAGTTATTATTTAAAAAATCTTTTGAGGACAAATTTTGATATTCAAATTAATTCATTGTTCGAGGAAGTTGTATAGTCGTAACGAGCCAAAACGATTCGGGCTCGTTTTGAAAAAATAAAAGATTTGATTTGTTAATAATATGATCCAAATCTGAGCATTAAAAATAATTCAAATAAAAATATGACTAGAATCTGAGCAAGGTTATACTCGACTCGTTTAAGATTTAAACTACTCGAATTCTTGATTGAGATTTGATACATACTCGGTTAATACATATTCGATTAGATGTTCGATACATTCTCTTATAATATATACAAATTTAAATCAAATTAGGATAATTATTTATTATTTTGTTTTGTTTTTAATTGTGATTTTATATTTGTAAAGTGCAATAATAAATATATTTTCTCATTTCTAAGTAAAATAACAAATTCAATTTATAATTATATTTATTATAAAACTAGTTATTATGTGGAGACTCGAATTCGAGTTTGAATTTGAAGCTCGCGAGTAGTTTAAATAAATATTCGAGTCGAGTCGGATCGAATTTGAGTAATAAATATTCTACTCGAGTCGAATCTGAGTATGATTTTTCAAATATAATTCGAATTCGAGTACGAATTTATCATTTCGAGTCGAATTCGAGTAGCTCTCTGTTCGCTCCAATTCGACTCGTTTACACCATTAAAGTTGTATGTTAAAGTCCTGTGTTTTTAAAAAAAAAAATTAGTTTTTGTTTTGCTTGAGCACAAACAAAGATAAGTTATTTTTATGTATTTGTATCGTTTGTTTTTATGTTTATTTCATTGGAAAAATAAGGGCGGGCAATTCGGACATCTTCTGGATTAAAATATACAAGCGAAAGAAAGGAAAGGAAGGGAAAATAGAATTGCTTTTGACGCTAAGTTTGATACTTTTCTTGACTTGAATTTTATTGTAGAGTTCGTTGAGAGGTTCGATTTAATAGGTGGCACGTCCCGTAACTCTTCCTGGATCAAAAGTTATAGTTTTTTATCAATGTCAACAACAAATAGCTTAGGCGTCCGCACCACCATTTCAATTCATTTCCTAGTTCATTTCGAGAAAATCAGCAACGCCATCCCATGTCGAGAAAATATCAAGATTTGACACGCTTTTTTTTTTGCATGTTTTTAACTCACAATTGGATTTGTTACCAAGATGTTGTTAGGGATTGGACTTTAACAATAAATACATGATGTTTTTAACTCAGATTTAGAATTGTTTTCTTTACATAATTAGGTATTGGACTTGTATCAGATCCAATAAATAGGAAGTATGTGAAGGACATAAGGCTAAAAAGAGATCACGCACATAAATACTGATATCTTATATCTTCTATTTTCCTTTAATTTTAATTTTTGTATGATGGAATCATGATAATTTGATTTATTTTTCAGTTATGAGCTAAATTTCTAATTAAGATTACAATTGGAACCCAATGTCTAGTTTGAATTAATTTGCTTCCTTTTTAATTATTATTTGATTATATATGAATCGTTTATCATATTTTGTGCGTTCATGTATAAATTAACTAGCCAGTAATTAATGTCTATATGAAATTAGGAGATGGATTATAGGTTTAAATCTGAATAACATATGTTTTTGTATTCTTCATGAGATGGAATTCATGATTCGTATATACAATAGTAATATACCTATATATCTTATGTAACCGAAGAAAAATCTGAATTAAATCATTTTCTAATATTAAATTCATAGGAATATAGAGTTTAATTAGACAATATATTTTATATGAATATAGAAAGATTTATAAATAATTATGAATTCTCGGTTAACGATTCTATATGATTAATTAATTAAAAAGGGAGTAAAGCGATTTAAATGAAACATTGGTGGAAATTGTAATCTTAAGTCTTTTCATTTGAATTTAATCCTTGTCTTTATAATAAATTAGTTGTTAATTTTAATTAGATTTTATGTTTCTAATTCAATTGTTTAGATAAGAATTAATATGATATAATTTTAGTATATGGTAAATAATTATTAAATAATAATTCTATGTAGGAACGATACCTTGCTTACAGTATTACTAGTCGATCATGTATATTTGCATGTATTTCCTAAGTAATAAAATTAGACAAACAGTAACACAGCCCAAACTGGTTTTATACAGTTTTAGGTGTTAACTGATCACAATTCATCAGATCAACTTATAGAAAAAGGTTCCTACACCAGCTTAATCAAGTTGTTTTCATTTACCTTTTTATTAAAACTACTTGACAAAATATATTTCATCAATATTCTTCATTAGTTGCATAATCGTGTACCCAGATCCAAAATTACATAACCTATTTACTTAAGTTGGGAAATGCTAACAATTATAATCTCTCTTCTGTGATAGATAATTAACGTGCACATATTGAAATTCGCTACACATTCAAACCTAAAATTCATATTTGCATATTTTTTAGACATGTATATATCATATTTTCATATGAATTTAATTATCAATTAACTCAGACAAATACAACGAAAATGAACTTAACTAGACATGCACTTTTAATATTTTCATGTGAATATAATTATCAATAAGTCAGACAAATACAACAAAATATATCAAATTCTTCTTAGTGAATTACAGTTACATGTAAAACAGCAGCCAGGTGTCCTTAAGGACCAGTTCAAAAATTATATATTTCCTACTACCTAATTTAACTTGCTACTAACCTTTCTATAATTTAAATACATATGATCAATATACAAATATCAAACAATTTATTTACCACTTATCTTGGATATTTCAAAAAGGAAAACTACTTACCTGGAGCAACTGGAGTAGATACAACACTCTTTGGACTTCCTTTGACTCCATCTTTTCTCACAGGTGTATAGACAAGTTCCACACTTCCACCCACATCCTCAAAAGTTAAATCTAAATACTCTGGTAAGAAAATATATACTTTTTCAACTACGACCAATCAGATAGTAAAAGCAGACTACCAACAGAAAATTTTGAAGTGGATAAATCATACCACCAGCATCTAGTTTCTTCTTGACACCATTATCCTTCACTCGAAACCACTCAAAGAGGCAGTCTCCTTTTTCCCTGAATCACCAATGAATTGCTTTGACTAAATAAACAACATCCATAATAATGTGGGAAAAGCTCAGGTCGTCCTAAGGAAGATGGTTCACAAGTCTCACCCTCCACTATAAGATGCAATAAAGCTCAAGCGTTCTCCTTCTACCAGTGTTCCCAGAAATTCAAGTGAATGGCAAGTTGGTGGCCCTGTGATAAAATGTACTATCAGAGAACAAGATACAGAAAGATTTAAGAGTAATGATTCTAAAAAGAAAAGTTAATATTTTTCATCTCCATCATCTATCTAGCAACCTTTAAGCCTTGCTGGCCCATCCACTCGGCCCAAAGTAGCAAAAAGAAATTAGAAAATTAACTGATCAGTTCTGAATAAGAAATCATCAAAACATGATGTTGAAAATTCTTTAGCACGTTACCAGGAACAATTGGTCCAATTTGCTCAGATAGCACGGTAGGACCACGAGCCCAATCAGTTCTGACAGGCTCACATGAAACTGATATTAAAAATCCGATATCATCAACTGAGAGCGTGTACGAAATAGTGGCAACATCATTAATTTCACTCGGGGTACAATCTGAACCAGTCTGCAATAAACATTTCAGTGAACGAGTTTTTTTGGCAGTGCAGAATAAATCGTAATGATATTAAATATATGAAGCACTTAGTGTTGTCAGACTGCAGTTTTAGTCAAGAATCTTCTGATTATTAAAAACATAAACGGAATGATAACAATGGAGTCTAATTTAATGAGAAACGAGGCACGAAGAGAATGTACTAATATTATCATACCCGGAACCAGCAGAAAACTGACTCTCCCTCATCACCACCCCAATATTTTTTGTCAACGCTTAGTTTAGTGCCTTCAACTGCAACTCCAACTATCTGTAGAGAGAGCAATCTTGGGCTACCTGATGATCAGTTAGAATTCAGTATATGAAGCAATGCCAGGATTCCTTAATTGGCTATTTGGATTTTGGATTATAACAGATGATTATGCTCAAAGAATAGTCGCTTTAATATACATAGAAGAATAATAGATTATACACAGAACAGCCCAAAAATTCAGTAGCTGAGTAATACATAATCAATCTACGAACTTAAGGTGTTTTACATTAAGTTATTGTAAAAATAGCATATCATAGTCATCTATAAGCCACAACCAATTATACGATCCCATGCGAAAGAAAGACTTAGTGAAACAGAAAATATTCTAAGGTATGCTTGTATTCAGTGAAGATTGGGTGTTCCAGTCGGTGAAATTTTCTCAAAACTTTACAGACCACTCTAATGTTACCTACCAAAAAACAAACACTCTAATGCCTCTCGTTTGTATGTGTTCCCAAACATTGCTAAACATGCTAGAAGGACAATGCGCCACTCAATTATCTGGTAAACCATTCAAATTTATCTAGTAACCAAAAAGAGAGATGTATTATGGAACAATTGCACTTTCTTTTGTCCAATGTCCAATCAAATTAAAATATTTGCATTTAAAATTTCTACTTATATAGGGTGGAATACAAAAAATAAGAAAGGAGAACATGGATAAACCTTTACATACATTCAATGATCGAAAAAACTAAAAAAAGACGTAAGTATTTTTTTTCTAGGCGGCGAGGCCAAGCGTAAGCCTCGATTTGAAAACATATGTTATTGATAAATATTGAATATATATACAAATTTTGTGGTGATGAATAATTTAGAGAAAAAGATTCAGTTATCAACACTCGACTCCGTCAAGTTATCAACACAAGAAATGTTTCTTTTTGCTCTAAGGACTCAAGTGCATGAAATATAAAGAAACAGGGGCTGAACTGAAACTTCTGAAACTTCAGGGGCTGAAATGAAAGAAAATAAAACTATAAGGGCTGATATGTAAAATTTTAGGGGCTATTTTGAAATTTAAGAAAACTTTTGGGATTAAACTAAAAATTTATAAAGACTATGGGGTATCTAAATGTAATTATCCATAAGATGATATTGAATAAGAGAGACGGAAGGAAGACAACTTCACAGAGACGGAAAAGATAAAATTATAAGGCTGCTAGAGGAGGCGGCGACAGCAAGAGGCAGCGCAAGGGCCTAATTTATTTCTACTTCTCTTCTTTTTTTGGAATAGAAAAGAGTGGCTGATACGCCTTGAGGAAGAAGCCTCAGGCAAATAAGGCGCAAGCTTTTGAATTTTCAGTTGAGGCGTTAGCCTCGCCATAACCATCTCCCTCCTCGCTATGAGGCACGCCTCGAGCACTATTTCGAACCATGGATACATTTCAAAAATGTTATTACGATTTTCTCAGACTTTTTAAATAAGGGGGTTAAAGTTCAAATAGTAAGTGAATAATATTCCTCAAAAACAAAGGGTTAAAAATCTAGATAGTTACACCTACTGCACCATTTTTCTTTAAGAAAACATGCAGTAGCAGTACACATTTATACTTTTTTTTCCTTAACAAATGTGCTATTTCCCATCTCATGAGCCTTTTATATGTAACACCAATAAATTTTCTGTACATAAATACAACTAAAAGATGAGGGAAATGCAAGTACCTGGACGAACACGCTCCTGTCCCATGCAAGTTTTTGGCTCACCAACTATCCCATCATCACGTATTGGCATGCATGTAAAGGAAATGAATTTACCAATGGCATCTCTGTTAACACGATACTGAAGAAAACCCGAAACCTCAGGTATTAGAGTACCTGAATCAGTTTCAACCTGACAACACTGTGGACCATATGAGCAGAGAGCAAATATCTATCAAAGATATATTTAAACCAAATTTTCCAAATGATTGATTGATCATCATAAAAATGTCATCAACACATGCACAAAGATACTAGGGGCCTTTTAACTTAATTAGAAATTATCTTCAATCGAATTATCAGGGGGATATTGTGTATATCATCACAAATAACGTTATCCTGAAAACCACAGGAAAGAGTTAAGTTAGCGCAACCCACAAAAAATATTAAAATAATATTCTATGTGTGAGAAGCTGTACTGCTTTCAAGTTTCAAGGACTGGTAGATCATTTAAATTCCTACATTTCACCATGAAAAGGTGAAATTCATCCAAAAAAGGTAGAGAATATATTTACTTGCCAACACCTTATGAGGGCATTGATAGTACATCTTCTTAATAGCAATCTTTGAAACTAATCCAACTAGAACGATCATAGAAAAAGTTCATCCATATTCGAATTGATTTTATGTAGCATGCAATTTGAGTTCCAAAGTTGACCGAAGTTTCCACCTATTTTTCTTTCTTAGCAGAGCAAATAACCTATATATGACCAGTAAGCTGCAATAAATAATTGTGTATACCTCGTGAATATACCAATTGTATATACTTTTCCCTTCGTGCCCCCCTATGTACCCATAAGAAGCAGTCAGTATTCCGCCTTCATCAAAATCACCGGTGATGGATAAGAAATTTAGACTTGGGGGAAGAGCTGCAAAGATTATAAGTACATGTTACTAGCATTTATATTGCTGAAATCGTGAGAATAATGAGGAAACCAAAAAGCAAGAATAAAAGTTCAGCTAGTTAAAAAAATTGTAGCTTGAAAGAACTTTCTATACATATCTATTCAGAAACATTAATGGCATCGCATCTATTTAGAATGGAATAAAACCATGATAAATTGTGATGCAGGTAGTTTTCCCAATCACACTCAAACACGCAAACGCATAACAATGTTAGAAAGACTTGCAGAGAAATCCACAGCCTCTGATTTGCGAGTTTGGTCTATGTTTCCTAAGTGTCAAAAGTCCTTGTAGTTAATCCAGGTACTCATATAATAAAATTACTTTAAGTCTGGGGCACTTGGAAGAGTATTATTCACTACTATTATCATATGAAGTGTAACACAAGAATTCAAGTTCAATAACAAAAACACCCTTCATTTAATCACAGCAACAAGTAAATGAGCTTTTATTTAATAAGAATTGATAACATATATGTGTTGAACCAAATAAATATTGCAAATATTAACCTCTTGCTTTCCCTTATTCCAGGTTCAGCATTACATATAAACACTCATGTATTACTTACTTTCAACTGCTCTTTCAGATATGGCATACGCAGGTTCGCCAGACTCACCATCCGGAGTCATAGGTGTGAACTTCGCAACAATGTAATAGCCAACAGCTCCTAAAGGTATTCGAAATGCCTACACAAAGTTGAAGCTCAATTCAGGTTCTGTCTCAAAAAATACAAGATAGAAGATGTCATATGTGCCAAATTTAAGCATCAGTTACTACCTTCGCAATTTTTGACGTGCTAACAGCTTCAAGACCATTCTCGCCCTCAAATATTGAACAACTTGTTTTAAACCACTGCACTCTGCTAGATCCTTCAGTACCTCCGCTGACATTACAAGTCACGGTAACCTTACTTCCCTCCCTAAAGTCACCAATTATCTTCAAATTTGTTGCTTTTGGGGGAGCTGGCAACAAAAGGATTTAAGTGACCATTGCAACATAATGGAACTGCTTTACCCTTAATTACAGCTAAAAGATAATTTATGGCAAAACCATAAATTAAAACCATCAAACAGAAAACATCTAAGAGAACAACATTAAAGGATAAATATAGCACTGTACAGATATGTATATATCTTTCCATTTGTAAGTATATACAATTTCCAAAATAAAGAGCCAAAAAATTGTCTAAAATCCTACTTTTTTACACAATAATAAGACAATAGTAGGACAATAGTCATTTTATTACATAAGTGGCATAATAAGATGCATGTAGACTAGAGCATTGTTGTAGAGATTTATATACGTTTGAAAATTTATATCCTATATAGAAAGTAGATTACGTTCTCTCAAGTTAGAGGATGATAAAGAGCATGTGACCAATATCTACTCACCATTCCTGAATGTCTAAAAAATATATGTAAGGAACATCCAAAAACATGAATTAATAAGTTGTAGACATCAATTTGAATTACCTTGTTTGACTATTTGAGACATTGCCGACATAGATTTTCCTTCCTGTCCTGTAATTATAAATTAATAAATTTTACACGAATAATCACAGTGCATTATTTAGTATATCAAAGAATCTATGAGCATGCTGCATCATAAGAATACGCGTAACTTCTTCAACAGAATAGAAGGAGATGTACAAACCCTCAAAATTCATAGGTATATAAACAAAAGCCAAGCGCTGACCAACATCTTCTTTGGTCAGAGTGTACTCAGCCGTACCAGTCAATACCAACACAAAGTCTCTGTCAAATGAAAAAGGAAGACAAAATAAATGTTTCTTATTAACACTTTAAGCTAAAGTTTCTCCTGAAAAAATGAATGTAGCATTAGTCAAGAAGTGTTTTAAAGTTTAAACCTTGGGCTATTTCTTTTGCAAAAAGAAAATACAATTTATTAATAATATGACACCATGCATTTTAGGAAAATGAAATACTAAAACCTCACAAGAAAGGAGAATGCTAACCCTGTGTCCTTATTCTCACGCAACCACTCAAATTTGCTGGGCCCTTCTCTTCCACCGAAGTATTTGCCAACTCCTCTAATGGTAATTCCTTCAACAACATCTCCAACAATTTGAACATTATTGACTGATGGAGGAGCTGCAATAAGGAAAAGAATTCGCTAGATAAGTTTTTTTACCTTGCTGTGAAAGGGATGAGCAAGAAAAACCTTCAAATTTTGGAAAAAGAAGGGAAACAACTGATCCTTTAGAAGGAAAAACAATAGAAAAGTGATAAAGTAAAAAGTGATTTATACTTAAATGTGGTGAAGGTAGATATGAATGTGGGAGTGTGCTATATGTTGAACTTCAATATGCTTTACGATACTAACAGCGAAGGAAATATAAACAATATCTATGAAGTCTGGGCTGGAACTAACCCCCATGCCAAGTAAAAGTATACCTAATGAAAGCCAAATATTAAAATTAAAAAGAAAAAGGCTTATATGCTTACATAGTTGCATGTTAATGCTACAAATTGTGCCCGAGAAGAATACAGAACTGCTTGGTACTAAATGAAGGAGATTTCTTATGCTGTATACAATTAAACTAATTTAGACCAACATCAGGTCCGCCATTCATTCATCCTGAAAAAAGTTCTGGTGCTAAATTACAGCATTAATTTATTATAGCAACTGACAGAATAACATGTTGTGATACCCATACTTTTATTTGGTATGAGATGGAGAAGATGAGACATTGAATCCCCCTCCCCCTCTTATGAAGAAAAAACTTAAGCTAATCTTGAGTAACATTCGGTCCATCATTCATAATCCTGAAAAAGATCTGGTGCTAAAATTTAACATTCATTTATAAATCAAAGGACTCAACAAAATGTGGTGACCTGCATCACAAACACTAAAAGAAGTTTCCAATTGTCTGGCTCAACTCATCATGAGATTCCACACAATATATCACATATTAAAAAAATCTTAAACACGAGCATAACTTCCTGATAATAATAAAAAGTGAATAACGCAAAGCAAGTTATATTTTGGTTCTATAAACCAAAATCCCAAAATAAATTATCCCTTATGAGCTATTAGACAACATCACAGCAGTAATACTTTTTTGCTAATACTTTTCAAGTAATGTAATTAAATTGTCGTATTCAAGTATAATTTGACAGTGTCGCTAAGATGTCAAATGATGTTCAACAAATAAGCATCAATAATAATGATACAAACAAGAAAAGTAATAAAGACCCTAGTGAAACATATTTTCGATAACTTCATACATGTTCAAGCAAAAATCTAAATACAAAATGATATGCACAGAATTTCAATGATCCATTTCAACTGCACAGGTATTTTAAGTATCATAATAACATGTAGTTGCAGCCATCTCAACATTCTTACAATAATGTAGACCAACTTATATGAATGAGTGATGCTTTCTCTGATTTCATAACTTATGGTAACACTTGAAATTGCTATAATTAAGTGACCAGAAAACGATGAGAAAATATATGGACAGGTTTATTTCTACCACCTTGTTTTACATAATCTGTGATTGCATATTGAGGCTCCCCTTTGGCACCTTCTTCTGTTACTGGGGTGTACATAAAAACCAAACATGAACCAATATCATCTAGAGTCAACCAATACTCCTCGTCTTCCTCCCCAACAATTACTATTGGGCTACTATTCCATCTTCTCCTTAGCCAGCTGGCAAATGAGGAGCAAGAAGTTAGACTATTCTTACAAGTGCACACTGCAAAATAACATTCTACATTCTTGACACTTCGTTAGCAATCCATAATAGCCTTTTCAACGAATATATTAGTTCGAAAGATTGATCTAGTATACACTGTGCAACCTAAGAATGGATATTACCTTGCAACACCTTTTGCTGGAGTCCCGCCACACCATGCAACTTTTGCATAACCCCTAATTATGTTTCCCTCCACTAATTCCCCATGCACATCAATCTTTAAAACTTTTGGATATCCAGTTCCTTTAGAAAAACAGAAGTAAGAAAAATCAACACCGTACAATGCAACAACCAATAACAGCTGAGCTCTAGCAGTAAGCATGTAACAAGAAAATTAAAACACATAAGTCATAACAGATTTGAGTAATGCAAAGCTTAAGGGAGATTAGTGAAATTAACGCAAGTGCTGAGTGCATGCAGAGACAAAGTGTGAATTATTGTATATATGATATTGGATGTATCCATGAAAGATTTGTCTGACACGTGTTTGATGTTCTAAAAGTCAAAATTTTAAGTGGAAGAAAAAATAGTATGAACTGATCATTTCCGGTGCATATAAGCAAAAAACAGAAAATAAAAAAATTACCTGGTGAAACCGGCAAAGATATAGCGAAAATAGTGGGATATTCAGTTTCTCCCAGAATAGGAGTACACTCCACCTTTAGAATCTTATCTACGTCGTCATGCTTTGGCCAGTAGACCTGGCCAACAGAGGTATCAGCATGACATAAAATTAATCAGAATCACAGATTAGTTAATACATTATAACTCTGAACACAGCAAGAGACCACACCTCTCCAGTGGCATCAGGTATTGCTTTAAAATTGGAAGGAGTTCTCTCTCCTATAAACCACTGGTATTTCAAGAGTAACTCAGAATCATCGCTTCCAGTTTTGTCTTTGATAAAATGAAAGTGGCAGCCACAAGAATCTTCTTCAAACGGTTGGTCAACAGAAGCTCCTTCAAGAAGGTAGCCTGGAGGAAATTGATCTTCCCATTGTTTGACCAGAAAACGAAAAGTTGAGTCTGTACAAGGCAACAAACATTTTAAAGTAAGAATGAATTAAGACTTGGGAGAAAGACCAACCTATGAACGCTATATTTTGCAGTGTAACAGTAACATGTTGCTTGCCATCCTAAAAACAAAAGTTAAATATAACAAGTACTTCATGTCGGAGACTTCTTTAATTCCTTAGTAAATCTTTCCCTAAAACTACCCATCTCAGAAACCCAAAAACATAATAGACGAAAAGGCAAGCAACCGCCATTGCCCATACAGGTGTTCCTCTTCATCCGCACACCCCAAAGGCGATCTTGTATCCCTTGTTCATCTCATGTATTCCTATCTGTTTCAGATGACAAGCTATATCCAACTCTTTAACGCTAACACGATGAAAGAATTATTTCACTTTTTACTGTTTGCATCTTTATTTCTAAAAAAATTGTTTCTGAATGTTGTTTGTTATAATGGAAACCGATCCAACACCTTCTACGTGTATGTCAAAGCCATTGGATCTAAGTTGTCCTTCAAAATTAATTTTCTTAAGATTGTAGCTGGTGAAAAGAGTCTATCTGAGTCTAGTACAAATCACGCAAACTAACATGAATACAAATGTAAAGTCCTCATCTAAGTAACACAGAAATGTGATTCAGCTAATGGCTGTCTGACAAAGCAAAGCCCAAAGACTAATTCAAAAGTTGATGCAGTTTGTTTGTAGCCAGTCTGTATTTTCTTTTTTTGTTGTCACTAGACATATGGATTCTTTTAACTTGATAATCCAAGATATAACTATATAAGCACAAACTTGAATTACATGGATATTGCTAAAAAGGGTGAATGAAACAATGGGAAAGGCAGGTCAAACACTTTAAGTGGTGATAAAACAAGCAATTGCAAAAAAACTCACCAACAGCATGTTCTGGGCGGCAAAACTCCCAACCGTCTCTGATGCACAAGGCTGTGTGTGCAGGATAACGTTTGGCAATCGCTATTTCTTCACGAGAAAGATCTACAAGGATTGTCCATCTTCAAAGCATTAGGGACAATAGATAGTGAGTTTTAATTATAAGAAACTTAAAACTTCCAGGTGGGTCTTCAAAATAGAGATTTGATATGCAAATGAGCTACCATACTTCAATGGAAGGAAATATAAAGTGGTTGAAGAAAGAGGAATAAGATGCTCACAGATCAATTTGTTATGTGCATAAAAACAAAAGTAGTAAGAGCATATGCAAAGTAAATAACAATTTGAGGGAACAAAGATATCACAGCTGATGATTTAAAAAAATGAAAACAGAATGCACCTCTATCATTGAACTTTTTCAACATTGGGCCAACAAGCAAAATGGAAGCGGCTTCTACGTGAAACATCTCAAGTATAGGATTCTCCTCCACCCGTAAATGCTGCATCATGTCACAATAGCCAAGGAATATAGATCATCAGTCTGTGTAAGGACAACCACAATAATATGTTTTATAATATAAAGCTGACACCTCTATGACCAGTGGATTTCACATACTAAGCTCAAAGTAAGAACGGAGAAAGAAGAAAAAAAATCTCTTCAATGTCTTTCTTTTCTGTTGCTAAGTTGTTGGATTCACATCCCTTTCACTCACCCACAAAACCAGACAAAAAAACTGTTTAATTAATTTTAAAAAATTGTCCCCTCACAATATAAACGAGACCATTGAAAATGTATCTAATTATTAAATCAGAAAAGTTACCTAAAACTAACATAATGAGAAAAACATTTGGGAAGCTTCAACAATCACAAAATCCCATATATTGCTTTTTCATGTCATCAAATTTTAAAAGAAGAAACTATTACTTTTGATAAGTCAAAATGAAAAGGACAAATATGTTTTACAAACTCATGGATGTGAGATCATCTTTTATTTCAATGTTTTTTGGGGGGGGAGAGGGTTTCATCAACAACAAAGCAGAAGATACTGAAAGGGAGACCACCATAGTTCAATAAGCATGTATGTGCAACTCTAAAATTGTATTATACAGAAGTATCACAACTCGCAAAAAGGAACTCATAAATTAAATATCTGGTACCTATCATCTCCATATAAGATATGTTAGATGCTAAATGCATTAATGAAATGACACAATCAACACAGGAATGACATTTTTCTTAAAATTATAACAGGACATGATACTCAACTAAATATGCATTTTTATACCTCATAAATACACTTGTGGTTGTTTAAAAACTCAGTAACTGTTGGATTTATTTGTCCAACATCATATGCAAGAATTTGAGCTTAGATTATGATGCTCATTTTTTCTATGTATATGTTTGTGTTTGTATATTGGGTAGTACAAGCAAAAAAAATCATATTCCAAGGATCCTAAACTGAAATCCCTACAAAAACATATCAACTGAATTGTACCACAAGAATTTTGACATTAGCTGATTATGTGTATCCATTAGAAACAAGGCAAGCAGATAGAATGACTAACCTCAAGTGCTGGTAAATGAGGGAAATCCTTCAAGGTTGTTAATTTGTTTTTGCTGGCAGCTAATACCTGAAAAATAGCAGAAAGTGTCTTATTGAAGAACATTAACAAGAAGCAACTATTATCAAATAGACAAAGGAAGAAAGAAACCTGTAATCTAGGTTGACTTGCCATAGAAAGAGACTTTAACCTATTTTGAGCAACAGACAAGAACTGGAAAAATATAGATATACAAGTTCATATTAAATGTAAACAATTATTGAAGAACATAGCAGGATAGCAGGAAGCAAAAACAAAATTACAAATTAATTGAAATTTTAGTTCTTATGCTTTACCTCCAAATTAGGAAGCTCGGGAAGGCTTACAAGTGATGTGATTTGATTACCAGCAAGGTAAAGTTGCTACAGCAAACATTAAAAAATTTCAGAACCTTGTTGCATAAATATAGGTAGAAAATTTCAACATTTTTCACTCTGGCAGAGACTAATAAAACCGAACTACACCTGTAGGGCTTTACACAATTCTCAAGCGGTTCAAATCCAGGACCTTTGAAGTCATTAAAGCTTAAGTCAAGGACCTGAGAGTAAACAATAATGATTGACTACCTAGCTTCAATTTCACAAAAAGAGGATAGACCAAGATATCAATTGCATAAAAATTTCATGACAAGCAAGTAGCAACTGAGAAAGTGCAGGAACGTTCCTTCAGAAACTTTGAACTCAAAGTTTCTGAATGAGTGTCCCTTGATTTCTAGATAGATGGAAAACAAGTAAAGTTAAACATGAAAACTTCAGCTTGCATTTTGTGAACGAACCTTCACCCGCTTCAGTATTTCAATACCTTCCAAAGTAGATAAGAGATTGTCTCTGAGATAAACAAACTGTCAAAAACAAGTTTAAGTTATGAAATAACTAGAACTATTCAAAAGGCCTTAATATATTAAAAGCAAATTAAAAATTTTAAAATTAAAAAATAAATTAATAAACTTTTACTTCTGATGGCACAAGTCCAAATAAATAGAAAAAGAGACGTCATCTAAAATAGCATATCTTTAAGTTTTTCAATTACTCTGAAAGATTAACACATGAACATATTAGAGAATGGGCCTAAAAATGCATATCATACTTTAGCACTGCCCCTCATTCAGAAAGCCCATCATGATTTTAGATCTAAAAATGTTTATATAATCCAAAGTCCTGCAAATGCTTCCATTCCAACATAGGACCAAAGTGTAGCACCAAGTTTAATAAACCTTGAAGTTGCAGGAATAAACATGTCAACATTCTTACTGCATTACAGATAAGCTAAAGAGATGGATGTATATAACATCAATTACCGATACAAAGTGTTACCTGCTGCGGAAAGAATCACATGAATGAGTTGAACAATCTAAAATGTGGTAACAAATCATAATTGTATAGTCTTATTTTTTGTTGTAATTAAACTTAAGCTTGTCTGCTTGAGTTGACAGACGAAATATGTGCCTTTCCTTTTCTTCTTTTTCTTTTTTTTTTTTTTGGTTTGTGAAAAAGAGATGAAAAAGTTATAGTATTAAAGTGTCCAACAACATAAATGATGACAAAATATCCTAAATTATACTTCAAGGAAACAATGAAATGAATTGTATGACTTAATGCGAGTAAGAAACAAAAGTTTACTGATGCCAAGGAAAATAAAAACAAGAATGATCCCCTTCAGAACAGAAATGAAGCATTCAACACAATATTAGCTTACCTCCAAATTTGGTGAGAGGTTCAACCCACTAGCATTCAAACTACGTATTCTATGACCCCTAAGATCCAACCTCTGATATGAAAAGAAAAACAAAATTGTGATGATTAGTAGAGACTAGAAAATGAAGACGCGGGGAAGTATGCAAAATATCATCTTGAATTCAATTTGTGAACCATCTCTTTTAGTAGTCATAACTCTAGTAAAATCATAGATTTACAGGTACAGAACAAGTTATAAAGTTCTAGTAATAAATAAATGTAGTGATGGTCCTTCTTGGATTATTGGTGTGAACACTGGAACGGAAATGCACTGGGGGAACATCACAGGAAAGGGAGATTATTGGATGAGAGACTAAAAATAAAGTATTTTATACTTTTCTCAGACTCAGTCCTGGAAATGTTTTAGAACTTTGAGATGACTTGACGTGGTTAATTTATCAAAACACACTACATAGATGTTGTGCCATCCAATATACCATTTCATTATCAGAATTGTTTGAGCATTGAATACCAGGAAAGATCACAAGGCTCGAGTAAAGCATCACAAAACAAATTGCAGAAGAAAAAATTACGAAGAAGTATCCTTCCAACTAAATTCCTGCGCAGCCAGACTGCCAATAACTTGTCCTCAGTTCTTTTGATAATGAATACTTGGAGAGAATGCAAAGAAGTATACAATTACCAAGAAATAAGAGTAAGGGAATTTATGAATGCTTTCACACATTTCAAAATAAAATCTATGAAGAGAGACATCATCATTTGCAGTTGATGCCAAAATACACATCCTCCATTTAATATATGATACTTTCTGGGAAATAAAAGATGAACTAAAAGACCTCTAAATTCAAACATAAGCTTTTGAGAATGATAGTGTACCGACATAATGATAATGACACTTTTGGCATGAGAGTTATAGATAATTACAAATGTGAATTTAACGAGTTTAATCTCGATATGATAATATCTAAAAAGAAGTAAAGGAGAGTATAACATGTTCTTTAAATGCAGCTGACAACCTTTAAGGAGGACTAGATGTTACTAACTTCAATAACCTCCAGAATATACATAACTATAAATACAAGAGAGGCATCTGGGGTTAAGCATACAAGCAATGTCTTACACTTTGCTCATTTCAAATGCTTATATATGATTTTTGCAACAAAGTAACAAATTTTATAGTTTGATAGGTCCACCAGTGCTTACCACATCATCACCAACTTTGATTTCTACTTGGGGGAGTATAATGAAACGTGAATCCCGACTTTCTGGTGTAGCCACCTTCTGACGACCTGATAAATTAGAATTTTTGTCCCGTGATGCTGACAAATGGCCTACTTTTGGCCCACTAGAGACTGAAGGTGATCGAGACGATGGAGAAGATACCTTTGAAACTGCCCTCCTGATTGTACTGCTTGCCTGTGCTGTCTAATGACATTGAAGAAACCCTTGAGATGAAGAAAAAAGTGTTGGCGATGATTTCACTGCAGAATTCTTTGTAGAATCTTGCTTCCCTGCATCAGAGTTGGGTAATGTTCTAGAAGTCCTACCAACAGGTGAAATGGGAACCGACTTTCTAGTCTCTGAAATGTTTGGCCTGGTCGAGGGTTTGCTAGCTACCGAAGAAAGGGAACTCCTTCGAACTTCTGGAAGTGACTGCCTCAATGGCTCCAAGGAGGTGGCAGAAGTGGTTTTTCTTCCCATAACTGAACTAACAGTATTCTGCTGCTTACTTGTAACTGAGACTGGCTGCTTTTCAGGCAAACCTCCTGTGCTTTTTCTTCTAGTCATCGGAACTGAACTCAAACTTCGTGAAGTACCACTTACATTTGATTTGGTCACAGTTGATTTGACCACAGTTGATTTGGCCGCAGTTGAGCTCAATTGAGAACCAAGCTTTGGTTCTATTCTCTTTCTGGTAGTCCCAGATGGTATTGTAACAGTTGGTTTGGCCATTATTGCTGTTCTTTTTGCACTTCCGGCGGACATTGGCTTTTTTAGCTCTGAATTCAAGCTCACTTCAACTGAACCGTCACCAGCTGCCACTATCGGGTCCTCCATTTTGGTTCAAAAATCCACTAAACTACAAAAGAAATATTTAGGATAAAATTAACATAATTAAATAAAAACTTAAGCTTCCCTTTCCTGCATCATGTTCTGTTCAGGTTTTAAAAATACAAAATCAGTAAATATAATCTGAATTACGCAATCATATGGCAAAGACAATTTTTATTTGAATTAAATAATATACCAGCATCTCTGTTTGGTCTCCAAGAATTTGCAGGGTAAAAAAGAAAGAGAAACCATTTAACAACTTCCATTTTTCAATTCTTTAAGAAAAACATTGAAAATGCATATCAATCCAGCCTAACTAAGCTTTGAGGTCTCTTATTCTCATTTTCCTAACCAAACATAATATTCAAATCCAAATTTCCTTTCTTTTCATCTCTTTTACCATGTTCACCCGGTAAACAAACAGACCACATCACTAATAAATAAGCAAATAAGAAAACCCATCAAATCCCAAAACTACATTATCAAAGAAAAGTAACAATTGTACTCAACAGCAAAAGAAAATTCTTCAAACTATCACAAACTGTAGCTCGTTGAGCATAAAATTCAAACTTGTACACGATCAAGCTGAGAGAAGTACTTCCACGTAAGAAATTACTAAAAGGGGTTTTTACATAAAATAAAAAATTGTAGAGAGAGAAAGTAAAAACAATGTGGGTTTTTTAACATACCTTGAGCTTGATGGGATAGATCTGGTGAAGAACATAGACTAAAACACACAGATACTTCAACAAACTTAGTTCTAGGGTTAAAAATTTGATACCAAATACATTTGGAAGTTTTCGCGGCGTGCCATGTAGAACATAGTAAAGTACGACAGAGAGAATCGAATCAGCCCAAAATGATGAGAGATAAAAAGGAAAGTTCAGCTAATGTAAATGCAGCACAGCAATCAATCAATTACAGGAGGAGAGAGAGAGAGGTGTAGTAGTGAAGTGTGTATGTATGTATACATGTACTGTATAGTGTATACATTTGTATTGTTGTTATAAACAATTGAAAATTGAAAATATTAGTTGGCGGAAACAGTAGCGGGACAGTACTAAAGGGGTAAAGTATAGGGGCTAATTCAAAATCAAAATTTCAAATGATTGGAGAACTAACTCGGTGAGTTAACTCGTAAGGAATTTATGTGTGGGTCTTCACTTATTTGGTTACTAAGATATGACCAAAACTATTAATGACCCACATAGCACCAACTATATGGAAATTAACATTATAGTATATTTTTACTTATCGGGTGATTGTATATTGTACTAATGGATTGGAATATTAAAACTCAGTTACGTGTACATTACATATTTTTACTTATTGGGTGATTGTGTTTATCAACAATTATTGTTGATAGTTAATTAAGATGTGTTTGTTTAGAGTTGAATTTGAATAGTTGAATCGATCGATCAGGCTTTGTTTTTTGATGCGAAAATTTGAATTGATAAGATGGGACGAAATTTGAATGGTTGAGGGTTGTTTGATAAAAACTGAATGAATCTGAATCTGAATCTGAATGAACTGAATGAAAAAAGTTGTTTGATAATTGACATGTCTGAAATATCTGAATAACAGTATTTTATTATTTTACCCCTCTAAACTATACTGAACAAGTATATAATTTTGTCTGGATGTATTTAAAAAAAATTGAATATAATTTTGTCTTAATGCATTTAAAAATAAATAAATACAATATTCATTGTACAACAAAATTATCAAGATTGGTTTTTAGCATTTAGCAATATAAGCTACCAAAAGAATGAATTCCTCACTAAAACCCAACAATAATTTACATACTGCGCTCACATTTTTACTATGAAATTTAGGGATCAAAATTCACGAACGGAATAAGCGATCTTTTTGCGACGAAGAACTACCGTGAGATCGGACAAGTAAGCGGAAGAAGATTAAGAAGAAAGCGAATTCACTAACGACCTCAATTCTCCTTGAAGTCTCTAATTTCTTCCGGTAAATGGGAAAGAAGAGCAATTCTTGGGAGAGGTCCAAAACGATTTTTCTTGAAGGGACCTCCGAAGCCCGGCCAGCGGAGATCCTCACTATGTCTCGGACAAGGCGTAGTACTAATTGGATGGTGGTGTTTGTGGTGGAGTCTCCGGCAACGGCAGTGAAATCTCCACCGGCCATGATAGTGGGTTTGTGGCTTCTATTTTGTTTGCTCTTTGTTTAGCCACAATGGAGTCGGAGTATCATATCAAGAAATGGACCAACGATGCAGAGAAGATGGAGATGGAGATGCAGATGAGATGAAACGAGAGCAACGAGGTTATTTGGGTAAAATTTGTTATTCAGGCGATTCAAGCCGATTTGTTTAAAAGAATCGCTTAGATGGATTAAGCCAAATTCAGATTTCAAAATTTGTAAACAAAGCGGTCTGAATGGTTGATTCTTAGATTCAGAGCCATTCAAATTTCTATTAAGAAAGCGAAACAAACAGCCCTAAAGTCAGATTTTTTTAATTTGAATGGTGAATGAAAGAAGCTGAATAAAGTAAAAAAAAATAAAAAAAAATATATTAACTATTATATTAAGTAATATTAAATAAATTTACAATATTTTTGAATTTTTTCAGAGGGGTAAAATAATAAATTTTTGTCATTCAGATATTTCAAACATGTCAATTATCAAACAGTTTTTTTCATTCAGATTCAAATTCAAGTCATTCAGATTCAGATTCATTCAATTTTATCAAACACCCCCTATGTTGATTTGATTTAAGGGTTATTTGTTTAGAGTTAAATGGAGTTTAATGGCTGAATGACTAAATGGTTGAATCGGTCAGTGCATTTGTTTTTGTCTGAATGGCTGAATCGGTAAGATGGACGAGCTGAATGGCTAAGTCAGATTGTTTAGTTGAATGGCTGAATGAGCAGCTAAATGAAGTAAAAAAAATTAAAAAATTAAAAAAAATAACTATTATATTAAGTAATATTAAATAAATTTATAACAATTTTAAATTTTTTTCAGAGGGGTAAAATAATAAAGTTTTGTCATTAAGAAATATCAGACATGTCAATTATTAAACAGCTTTTTTCATTCAGATTTAAATTCAACAGATTCATATTCAGATTCATTCAGTTTTTATCAAATATCCCATTAGAGTATATTTGGGATTACTTACAAAAAGTGATTATTAATTAGTGATTTTGATTATAATCAATTTTAAAAAATAATTTATGTTTTGGTGTGGTCAGACAATTATGGGTTTGTTCGAGAGTTAAAACCTCCAAACGTACTGCACTAATTTTGGTGTGTTGTGCTTAAGGTTCATACGCTGCATTTGTGAATTAAATAATATACGTTTAAAATAAGTTGCTATTAAACGAACAAATTTTTCAAGTTCATTTAAATTTTTAAACGAACCAAACGCTGAGTAACCAAACATACATTATATATTTTGAGCAAAATAATGCGTTGCTTCAACACCTGCATCGTAATATTTTCTCTCAACAAACTCATTAACACAAGCACATGATGTTAGAGCATCTCCAACAAGTTAGACTATATCATGAACTATATTTAGTTCATATGACATCAATTCATTAGATAGTATTTCAATCATTCAAGCAGATGGATTATCTCATGAACTATAATATTAAAATATTATATTATATGTGACACCCCCAAAATAGGTATACATCACCCATTTTGAGTCGCCAAATACATGGTACAAAATTCAAATACAACTTAATTATACAACAGTCGTGTAAAATACGACAAAACATATGTTGTGAGTTTTAATACAAATATTATCATCTAGACAATATTCACACTCAATTGAGTCCTCATTACATTTATTATCACACTATTTAATGAGAATAGTGAGGACTACTAATCTTATTATACGGATGAAATCTCCCGTTCCCCGATTTTAGTCGCTACGTTCTCATTTCTGAAGAGAACAATCAAAGTAAAAGGGTGAGCTCAACTAACCCGAAGTAAGAAATATTATGACTAAGATAATCTGAGAATAAATTATCGTTAGCCTTTAGCGATGTTAAAGCGATACAATATAACAAACATCAAGTTAAGCTAATGTGGAACAAGCAATCCATTAAAATAGTCAAGTAGAGAATAAAATCTACTATCTTTTATGATTTAAAAGGTTTTTCCATCACTTTTATCGCTGGGACTCAGCTTAATAAATAATCCACATTATCCCTGCACTACGACCAATGATATTTATTAGTATCACGACCACAAATTATCCATGCACTACGGGCCAAGGATATTCGTGTATTCATCAATGGCTATGATCATGCCAACAACTGTCCATCAATGCACTACGGGCCAATGATGACTTTTACCATATCATTTGTAATATTACGGTTAATGATTATCTGGATTAATCCACAGTCATAATCATACCAAGTCCATCTATGCACTACAAACCATGAGATGACTTTCAACGTAATATAAACATGAGGATGATGACAATGATATAAGAATTCAATAAAACAAGTTCAAGAATTAATTTATCCAGGAACTAATAACGTCCAAATTGTCAACATGATACTTCTTTGTAGAGTAAAATTCAAGAATGCTCGGAAGAATATTTTCATGAAAAGATCTTTGGATGAAGCCTTAAATATCAAGGATATTCCACTAATTTCATAGAGTATAGAAGTCAAAAATTTAACCAACCGAGTATATAATAAAGAATGGAACAACAAAAGAAATCACCATGTATGTGTATAGGCAAATCACAACCAAAGTTATTCAACAAAATAATAAATAACGGAACAAAGTTATACGTAAACGCATACGCATGGGATATTCAATGCAGAATAATAAATAACGGAACTGTGTCGGTGAAAATTGCAAGCGAGGATGTTCAATAGAATAATAAATAATGGAACCAGGTCATGCGTAAAAGCACAGACAAGATGTTCCAACAAAATAATAAAGAATGGAATAACAAAAGAATTTCACCATGTATGTTGTACTTCGCATAGACAGGTTATTCCAACATAATGATAAAGAATGGAATAACAGAAGAATTTCACCAAGTATAGGGTAGACCGCGTATACAGGTTATTCCAACAGAATAAAAAAAATGGAATAACAGAAGTTCTCTTCATGAATACGAAAGAAATAATACCCCTTACCTTTGAAGAAACTGGATATAGAAGTAGTGAAGTAGCAGAATACTTTTCTTCTTTTTCTCTATAGTTTATCTCTCTAAAGTTTTAGTGAATTCGTAAGAAATAATGAAGGAATGAGCTTCTATTTATAGAAAAATGGATTAAATAGTAACCAATCCATGAACGATCCAGATTGATTTACTTTTAAACGGACGGTCCATATTGATTTACTATGCAGTATTAATAAAATATTATAATAAAACAAAAAAATTTTAAATAAAATATAAAATATATTATATTATATATATATATATACACAATGCATGTGCTTGATAACTCACGAGTTGTCACCCCCGTGATTACCATCCCTGCTACCTTTCAAATTATTACATAAGTATATATATAATAATAACACTAGTAGTACTCCCTCCCAACCAACTTGCAAAACATAATATACATATAATACACATAGTGCTCCCTTCCTGCCAAACCAATTGTCACATATAAATATATACTGTGACGCCCCCAAAAATAGGTATTCATCACCCAACTTGAGTCACCAAATATGTAAGACCCCGACTTTTATGAATAAAAATAAATTTTCTATAATTATCATTTTTGAATATTATGGAATGAATTTGATATAATGTTATAGTTGTGGGTAATATTTTTAAATTTTGTAAAGTATGCAAGTTGTTATATTATATTCGATTGGTCGGGGAATATTCGTTTTAACAGGGAATATTCGTACCACGGCACAATCATTGGTGGACCCCACAACAAAATTATTGTCGGATTGAAAAAACGACAAAATATTTTTATGAAAATAACGGCGGAAGTTTTACCGTTGATACTGTTGAACTACTCGATAGTAAAAAAATGCGATGTCTGGCGTGGTTGCGTAGTAGCGCTTACGGTATTGATTATTAATGCTTATGTGAGAAGTCACTCGGTTTGATTCAATTATTGTCGATATTTTTATATGTTATTAAATCAATAATTGAGATAATGAATTTGTTAATATTATTATTTGCATTATTAACGATGTCTAGAAGTTACGCCGAGGAGAGGTTTGGTCACCTAATCATGGCGCTTGATAGGGAAATCCTTATTGGAAAGCCCCTCTTTCACAGGAACGATCGGTCGATTAATGGTGTGAATAATAATGATGATGAAGTTTTGTTTTATTAGTATTATTAACGTAATAAAACAAAAAAACCTTTTATATAAAAGCAGAATATTTTTATAAAGTTATTTGTTTTTTATTAGGCTATTAGTAAAATCTTTTATATAAAAGCAGAATACTTTTATAAAGTTATTCGTTTTATTAGACAATAATTAGAATATATTATATTTTATTATGTATAGTGTTTGCATAGTGCCTGCATTGTATTTGCATAGTAAAATCTTTTTAAAAGTTATTCGTTTTATTAGATTATAAATAGAATATATTATATTTTATTTAAAAGATTTTACTTTAAATATGGACCGTCAGATTAAAGTAAATCAATTTGGACCGTTTCATGGATTGGTTACTATTCATTCCATTCTTCTATAAATAGAAGCTCATTCCTTCATTATTTCTTACTTAATTCTTTGAAACTCTGAGAGAGAAACTATAGAGAGAAAGAATAAAAGTATTCTCGCTACTTCACCTACTCGATATCAAGTTTCTTTTACAAGTATGAGTATTATTTCTTTTGTATTCATGAAGAGAACTTTTGTTATTCCATCTTTATTATTACATTGGAATAACTTTGTATCTGTGAGCTACCCTATACTTGGTGAAATTCTTCTGTATTATATTATTTATTATTCTATTGGAATATCCACATGCAAATGCTTTACTGTAGAACACAGTTCGTCTTTTATTATTCCTTATTATTACATTGGAACATTTACTTAGGATGCAATTTACTTTGACACAGTTTCGATTATTTATTATTCTATTGAATAACTTTATACATGCAAGCAATCCGCATGCATGGTGATTTCATGTTGTTATTCCATTCTTTATTATTCTATTGGAATATCACATTCAAATGCGACATTACTATTTGACTGGTTTCGTTATTTATTATTCAGTTGGAATAACCTGTCTATGGGAAGTACCACATGCATGGTGATTTCTTTTGTTATTCCATTCTTTATTATACTTAGTTGGTTAAAGTTTTGACTTTTATACTCCATGAAATTAGTGGAATATCCTTGATATTTGCGCTTCATCCAGTATATTTTCATAAAAATATTCTTTTGAGCATTCTTGAATTTTACTTTACAAAGAAGTATCATGTTGACAATTTGGACGTTATTAGTTCCTGAATAAATTAATTCTTGAACTTGTTTTATTGAATTCTTATATCATTGTCATCATCCTCATGTTTACATTTTTTTGAAAGTCATTTGTGGCCTGTAGTGCATATATGGACTTGGTATGATTATGACTAGGGATTATTCGGTGTAATCATGACCGTAATGTTACAAATGATGTGGTAAAAGTCCTCATTGGCCCGAAGTGCATTAATGGACAGTTGTTGGCATTATCATGACCATTGATGAATACACAAATATCCTTGGCCCGTAGTGCATGGATAATTTGTGGTCGTGACCCTAATGAATATCCTTGGCTGTAGTGCAGAGATGATGTGGATTATTTATTAAAAAATTCGAGTCTCAAATGATAAAAGTGATGAAAAACCTTTTAAATCATAAAAGATAGTAGATTTTATTCTCTACTTGACTCTTTTAATGGATTGCATGTTCCGCTGTGATTAAACTTGATGTCTATTGTATTTTATCAGTTTAACACTGTTGAGGACTAATGATAATTTATTCGCATTATCTTAGTCATAATATTTTCTTTTGGGCTAGTTGAGCTCTCACCCTTTTTTCACCTTTGTTTCTTGAGGAAATTAGAACGTGGCTTGGACTAGTCGAGAAGCGGAGTGATGGTCGAGAGATAATGTCTTAGTAGTCCTCACTATTACATTAAATAGTGTGATAATAAATGTAATGAGGACTAAATTGAGTGTGGATATTATCTAGATGACAATATTTGTATTAAAACTCACAAAGATGTATTTTTTGTCGTATTTTACACTTAATTGTTGTATAATTAAGTTGTATTTGAATTTTGTACCATGTATTTGGCGACTCAAGATGGGTGATGTATACCTATTTTGGGGGCGTCACAGTTGGTATCAAAGCTTAGGGATATGATCACTGGCTAAGATGTGAGATAAGAACTAGGAGGGGAGAGACGGGGAATTCCTTCACTAGTATGACCTACCTAAGTTTATTTGGTATTTAATTGGTCGGTCAGAGTATAGGGATAATATGTGATATGTTAATTAACCCTTATTTTGTGGCACTATTTGAAAATGGCATCCAGAACGTTGAGAACATCAATGGAGCACAGGAGACCGTTGAGTCTCCGCAGATCAATAATCAGGATAATGTGCATCAGGAAGGCGACAATCCTAATACAAACAATAACACTGACCAAATGATGAACGATGGAATATTAGAGGCTTCATGCAATTCATGCAACATCAAAGTGAGCGGGCTCATCCCAAAATGCGGTGGAAACACTAGCAACTCTCGGATGGTCACCGCCAAATAGTTCAAGGAGCTGGGACCACCGGAGTTTTTGGAGAGCCAAAACCACTTAAAGGCGGAGGCGTGGATAAAGCGGATCAACAAGATATTTGATGTCTTGGGTTGCTCGAGGAGCAAAAGGTTCCTTTGCCACTTTTATATTATGGGCGAGGCGATTCTTTGGTGGGAATCGTAAAGCGTACTCAACTCCGCCGATGAAGATGTCTTGGGAGAAGTTCCAAGAACTGTTCAACGACAAGTACTTTCCCGAATGTATTCGTCACATGAAAGAGGTAGAGTTCATTAAACTGGAATAAAACAACATGACCATGTCATAGTACGAAACCAAGTTTGCCTAGCTATCCCGGTTTGCGTCCCATTTGGTTGATAATAAGGAGAGAATGACGCAAATGTTTCTAAGAGGTTTGAAACCAGAGATACGTCAATATCTTATCTCTCATAAAGCGTGTTTGTATTGAGATGTTGTTAATAGGGCTCGATTATTGGGCGCGATAATGAGTCAACCCAACCAAAAGAGAAGCGGTAAAAAATGATAATACCGATGATAGCGGTCATCGAAGCGGTGACAATAAGCGTGGAGGGAATCAACATGCCAGAAATGGTAACCACTTCGGTGGTAATCATGGACAAAACAATAAGAATGGACATTTCAAGAAAAGAAGATTCAACAATGATGGAAAGGCGTCGACAAAGATTACCGTCGTTAAGGAAGGAGAGCGACCACCTATCATATGCTTCAAATGTGGAGGGAGGGACACATCGGTCAAAACTGTGCGATGCCCTCCAAAGCATGTTACAATTGTGGAAGAAGGACACCGCCCGATTTTTGTCGGCAATCAAGACAAGTCCAAATCCGGTGGGATAGAGGCAAAGAAAGGCCATCCCAAACAAGACAAAACCGGTTGTTCAAGGGAGGCGTTTGTGGTGACCTCCCGAAAGCAAGGAACCCGAGGTCAGGTCATCACGGTAAGCTTTATCATAAATTCTAGTGAAGTATATACCTTATTTGATCTGGGTTCTACCCATTCTTTTATTTCTACTATATTTAGCTCAACGTTTAAATTTGACTCAGGAGAAATTAGACTTTGACTTTTCATTGAAACTCGTTGGGAGAAACCTTCATTACATCCACTATTTATAAGTCTTGTTTGGTTAAATCGGTACCCTCACATTACACCGTCGACCTTATTTCATTGAAAATACTTGCATTTGACGTAATTCTAGGGATTGATTGGTTAACTACTCATTATGCAAAAATTGATTATTTTCGTAAGGTTGTTAGCTTTCATATTCCTAATCAACCTATTATGCAAATTCAAGCAACCAAACCATTAAAATCAATCACTGTCATCTCAAGCCATAAAGCTATTCGTTTATTGAAAAACGGATGTCAAGCTTTCTTAGCTCATGTCACGGATCTAAACAAAAATACGTCAGTTTTGAATGATATTTCTATTGTTAATGAATTTTTGGCGTATTAGTGAAGAACTTCACAGCCTACCATGAGCGTGAAATTGAATTTTGTATCGACTTTGAACTCAGTACAAAACCCATTTCCAAAGCCCATATCGAATGGCTCCTATTGAACTTCAGGAGTTAAAGACGCAACTATAGGAATTGTTAGACATTAACTTTATTTATCCTAGTACTTCTCCTTGGGGTGCTCCTATTCTATTCGTGAAGAAGAAAGATGGGAGTATGCAACTTTGTATTGATTATCGGGAGTTGAATCATGTCACCATCAAAAATAGGTACCCATTGCCATGTATTGATGGCCAGTTTGACCAGTTGCAAGGCGCCAAATTCTTTTTAAAGATTGATCTTCGTTCCGGATATCACTAATTGAAGATTAGGCGATGACATTCCAAAGGCGGCTTTCCAAACTCGATGCAGGCATTATGAATTCTAGTCATGTCTTTTGGATTGACTAATGCTCCTCACGCCTTCATGGATATGATGAACCGAGTATTCAAGGAATATTTGGATCACTTTGTGGTTGTCTTTATTGATGACATCCTTATTTATTCCAAAATCCGTGAAGATCATGAAAGCAACACTTGAGGTCGATACTCCAAAAGCTTCGTGAATATAAGCTTTATGCCAAGTTGAAGAAATGTGAGTTACGGCTTGGAAGTAGCATTCCTTGGGCACGTGGTATCAAGTCATGGAATATCATTGACCGACAAAGATTGAAGCTATTCAAATTTGGGAATAACCTAAATCGATGATCAAAATCGTAGCTTTCTAAAACATTTGGTTATTATCGGAGATTCGTAGAAGGGTTTTCTCGAATCGCTACTCCATTAACTCGGTGACTCGGAAAGATACAAAATTCGGTTGGAGTGAAGAATATGAGAAGAGTTTTAAGAACTCAAGAGAAGACTCATTTCAAAGACTTGTTACGACAATACCATCGGCTCGGAGGATTTGTCATCTCTGGTGATGCTTCGAGGCAAAGGGTTAGGATGTGTTCTCATGCAACATGGGAAAGTCATAGCCTATGTCTCTCGACAACTCAAAGAATATGAGAGGAATTATCCTACTCATGATCTAGAGTTAGCATTTGTTATCTTCGTACTTAAAATTTGGAGGCATTATTTGTATGGGAGAAAAGGAGATCTTTACGGATCATAAAAGCCTCAAATATTTCTTCACTCAAAAGAAACTAAACATGCGCGACAATGACGTTGGCTTAAGGCTGTTGAAAGATTATGATCATACCATCCAATACAAATCTGGAAAAACAAAAGCGTGGTAGCTAACGCATTGAGTAGAAGATCATATGCGAGAGATACACGTGCGATATTGTCGTATGAGGCCCATCTTGTATGACTTGCAAAGGATGGAGATTGAATTAAAGACTCCAGGGACCCATGTGATGATAGCGAATATATGATTAGAACCGACTTTAATCGATAAAGTTAAAGCTGCTCAAGCTACAGACCTGAAGCTGATGCATATGAGGAAAAAAGTACAAGAAGGTGTTATGCCGGAAGCAAGAATCGATGAAGAAGGAATACTTCAAGTCAACTCCGGACTATGTGTTCTAACGACCACGATTTAAAGTATAAAATCATGATGGGCGCATTACACAACACACCGTTTGTAATCCATCGGGAGTACCAAAATGTATCATGATCTTCGTCATACATTTTGGTGGAGCAATATGAAGAGAGAGATAGATATTTGTTTATATCAAGGTGTCTAACTTGTCAACGAGTTAAAGCGGAACATCAAGTACCAAAAGGTCCATTGCAACCACTTGAAATTCCATAATGGAAGTGGGAGCACATTACTATAGATTTCGTTACTAGTCTTCCCAAGGTTTCTCAAGGCATAGATGCAATTTGGGTCATTGTTGATAGATTGACAAAGTCCGCTCATTTCTTACCAATCGGTAGAAACTTATACACTTGAACGTCTTGCTTCGTATGTACATAAACGAGATTATAAGACTGCATGGTATGCCAATATCCATAGTTTCTGATCGAGACCCAAGATTCACTTCATAATTTTGGGTTAGTTTGCAAAAAGCTATGGGCACAAATTTACGATTTAGTTAAACTTATCATCCTCGAGATGACGGACAATGATCGAGAGGACTATTCAAACTCTTGAAGATTTATTAAGACTTTGTGTCCTTGACTTGAGGAAGTTGGGACAAGTTCTTACCATTGGTGGAGTTTTTTACAACAACAGTTATCGCAAGTATTGGCATGGCTCCATTCGAGGCGTTGTATGGAAGAAAGTGTCGTTCTCGAAGGTATGTTGGGATGAGGTGGGTGAAGCAGCGTTATTGGGACCGGAGTTGGTGCGATATGACTACAAAAAAGATTCAAACGATCCGTTAACGTATAAAAACCTCACAAGGCCAAGCAAAAGAGTTATCTTAGATCTTCATCGAAAGGGCGTGGAATTCGATATTGGAGATCATGTGTTGTTATGTGTTGCTCCATGGAAAGGAGTTACGAGATTTGTAAAGAGAGAAAAGCTCAATCCTCGATTCATTGGCCCATTTTAATCCTCGATCAAGTAGGAATTTGTAGCCTATGGGCTCGCTTTTCTGCCAAGTATATGTCTCGTGTTCATAACATTTTTCATATATCCATATTACGTAAATATGTGAAAGACCCGAACCAAATTATTGAGTTAGAACCAGACGAAAATAGCGGAAGATTTAACGTATGAGGAGGTTCTGTTCAAATCTTGGATAAGAAGGAACATATTCTACGCTCCAAGGTTATACCTCAAGTCAAAGTGTTATGGAGGAACCGCGATGTTGAGGAAATAACCTGGGAGTTAGAATCTGAAATGAAATAAAGGTATCCTTACCTCTTTGACATATCAGGTACGTACCCCAACTTCGAGGGCAAAATTTAATAAGAAGGGGAGATTGTAAGACCCCAACTTTTATGAATAAAAATGAATTTTCTATAATTATCATTTTCGAATATTATGGAATGAATTTGATATAATGTTATAGTTGTGGGTAATATTTTTAAATTTTGCAAAGTATGCAAGTTGTTATATTATATTCGATTGGTCGGGGAATATTCGTTTTAGCAGGGAATATTAAATACGGCTGACAGACAATCATTAGTGGACCCCTACAATGAAATTATTGTCGGATTGAGAAAATGACAAAAATATTTTTATGAAAATAACGGCGGAAGTTTTACTGGTTGATCTTGTTGAACTTCTCATTAGTAAAAAATCTGATGTCTGGCGTGGTTGTATAGTAGAAGCACGGTATTGATTATTAATGCTTATGTGAGAAGTCACTCAGTTTGATTCAATTATTGTCGATATTTTTATATGTTATTAAATCAATAATTGAGATGAAGAAGTTGTTAATATTATTATTTGTATTATTAACGATGTCTAGAAGTTCGCGCCAATGAGAGGTTTGGTCACCTAATTATACGCCGATAAAGGGAGAAACCCTTATTGAAAAGCCCCTCTTTCACTGGGAGCGACACGGTCGATTAATGGTGTGAATAATAATAATGATGATGAAGTTTTGTTTTATTAGTATTATTAACGTAATAAAACAGAAAAACTTTTTATATAAAACAGAATACTTTTATAAAGTTATTTGTTTTATTAGACTAAAAGTAAAATCTTTTTATATAAAACAGAATACTTTTATAAAGTTATTCGTTTTATTAGACAATAATTAGAATATATTATATTTTATTATGCATAGTGTTTGCATAGTAAAATCTTTTTAAAAGTTATTCGTTTTATTAGATTATAAATAGAATATATTATATTTTATTTAAAAGATTTTGCTTTAAATATGGACCGTCCGATTAAAGTAAATCAATTTAGACCGTTCATGGATTGGTTACTCTTCATTCCATTCTTCTACAAATAGAAGCTCATTCCTTCATTATTTCTTACGAATTCACTGAAACTCTAGAGAGAGAAACTATAGAGAGAAAGAATAAAAGTATTCTGCTACTTCACTACTCCGATATCAAGTTTCTTTTACAGTAAGGAGTATTATTTCTTTTGTATTCATGAAGAGAACTTTTGTTATTCCATCTTTATTATTCTGTTGGAATAACCTGTACACGCGGGCTACCCTATACTTGGTGAAATTCTTTTGTATTCTATTCTTTATTATTACATTTGGAATATCTCGTCATGGTTTTTCGTGGGACTGGTTCCGTCTTTATTATTCCTTATTATTACATTGGAACATTACATAGGGTCTTAATTTTATTGACCGTTCCGTTATTTATTATTCGCATTGAATAACTTGCCTAAGCGAAGTATCGCATGCATGGTTATTTCTGTTGTTATTCCATTCTTTATTATTCTGTTGGAATATCCTGTCGGTGCGTATTACGCCTAACCTGGTTCCGTTATTTATTATTCAGTTGGAATAACCTGTCTATGCGAAGTATCGCATGCATGGTGATTTCGTTTGTTATTCCATTTTTTATTATACTCAGTTGGTTAAAGTTTTGACTTTTATACTCCATGAAATTAGTGGAATATCCATGATATTTACGCTTCATCCAGTATCTTTTCATGAAAATATATTTCTGAGCATTCTTGAATTTTACTTTACAAAGAAGTATCATGTTGACAATTTGGACGTTATTAGTTCCTGAATAAATTAATTCTTGAACTTGTTTTATTGAATTCTTATATCATTGTCATCATCCTCATGTTTACATTTTTTGAAAGTCATTTGTGGCTCAGTAGTGCATAGATGGACTTGGTATGATTATGACCGAGGATTATTGATTGTAATCATTAACCGTAATGTTACAAATGATGTGGTAAAAGTACTCATTGGCCCGAAGTGCATTGATGGACAGTTATTGGCATGATCATGACCATTTATGAATACACAAATATTCTTAACCCGTAGTGCATGGATAATTTGTGGTCGTGACCCTAATGAATATCTTTGGCCGTAGTGCAGAGATGATGTGGATTATTTATTAAGCTGAGTCTCAGCGATAAAAGTGATGAAAAACTTTTTTAAATCATAAAAGATAGTAGATTTTATTGTCTACTTGACTCTTTTAATGGATTGCATGTTCCACTGCAGTTAAACTTGATGTCTATTGTATTTTATCAGTTTAACACTATTGAGGACTAATGATAATTTATTCTGCATTATCTTAGTCATAATATTTCTTACTGGGCTAGTTGAGCTCACCCTTTCTTTCATTGTTCTCTTCAGGAAATGGGAACGTAGCGGGGACTAGTCTCGGAACGGAGTGATGGTCCGAGATGGTGTCTTAGTAGTCCTCACTATTCTGTTAAATAGTGTGATAATAAATGTAATGAGGACTAAATTAAGTGTGGATATTGTCTAGATGACAATATTTGTATTAAAACTCACAGCATGTATTTTGTCGTATTTTACACGACTGTTGTATAATTAAGTTGTATTTGAATTTTGTACCATGTATTTGGCGACTCAAGATGGGCGACTCAAAGGAGTCCTCATTACATTTATTGTCACACTATTTAATCAGAATAGTGAGGACTACTAATGCTATCATCTGGACCGTCACTCCTTTCCCCTACTCGTCCCAGCTATATTCTCATTTCCTGAAGAGAATAGTGAAAGAAAGGGTGAGCTCAACTCTCCCAGTAAGAAATATTATGACTAAGATAATGCAGAATAAATTATCATTAGTCTTCAACAATGTTAAACTGATAAAATACAATAGATATCAAGTTTAACTGCAGCGGAACAAACAATCCATTAGAAAAGTCAAGTAGAGAATAAAATCTACTATCTTCTATGATTTAAAATGTTTTCATCAATTTTTATCGCTGAGACTCAATTTAGTAAATAAACCACATCATCGAATCATCCTTGCTCTACGGGCCAAGGATATTCATTAAATCATCAATGGTCATGACTATACCGAATAATCCCTGGTCATAATCATACCAAGTCCATCTCTGCACGTAAGCCAAAGATATACAACAATAAAACCAATAATCAACAATTCATCTTTGCACGTAAGCCAAAAATATATAATTCAATAAACAACAGTCCATCTTCGCACGTAAGCCAAAGATAACTTTCATCACCATATAAGCATGAGGATGATGACAATGATATAAACATTAATCAAACGAAAATAAGGATAATTATTAAAGACTTTAAATTTATCCAAATATTATCAACCACTCATAATCTAATATTATTAATATCATAACAATATTTTAATCACTTCTAAAACTTATAAATAATTTATTTCAATTGTTTACACTTTACCAAATAATGCATTTAATCATTCAAAAATGTCATACTCATAAGATTTCATCACCAATGATCAAATCCCTTATAATTTTTTTTGCATATACCTTATATAGGATTTCCAAGCCATAAAATCCTATTTTCCAACTTTGTTACTTCACATAACATATTTAACTCATATGTTCGTAACTAAACCATTTTCATTATAAATACCAAATCAGTCCCAAAAATATTTCTTTTATGGGATTTAGCAGAATATAGTCCCATAATGAACATATATTTTTCTCGAAATTTTTAAAATTCATTTACTATTTGTCAAAAATCAATTTCTAATTAATTCCTTAAGAAATTAGCTACCTCAAGTTTAACTCCAGAAATTCCCAAACCTTGGCAGGATCTTACACATGTTAATATGAGCCTCCAGTTTAAATTTCATGGTCATCGGAGTTATAGAACTCCGGTTATAGCATTTTTCGTCGGGAAAAGCTAAATATTGAAATGGTCATAACTTGCTCATTTTAAGTCGGAATGAGCTCATTTTTGGACAGGATGTTCTTTATGACATATACTTTCATGTCCCAAAAGGCCGGAATTTTTCTCACAAATTAAGTGGCCGAAACTGCCTTTTTAAAAATATAGACAGTAGGGTTTTCGGTATTTGCAGCTTTTGACTCCTTTGCTAAAATCAGTCCACACGAAAATCTACAAACACCTTTTACAGTGATTCCACTTGGAGATGCTACAAAACTCATAGATCTAACTCTAGAACTTGACCACACTCAAAAATTCAAAATATAATAGGAGATTTGGTCAATTGAATTTCATTTTCCATTTTTACCAAAATCTGATTTTTCAACCCTTTGTGATTTCTAAGAAACTTTCATGTTTTCACATAATAACCAACATAACTCATCATAACACTTACTAATACTTCAAATACCTATGATTTTCATCAGTCCAATGCTTTTATTATGACTCTCATCATAATCAACGTAACCAGATTATTTCCACAATTTAATAAGGAATGAATACGAATGATCATTCACCATACATGTGGTAATCCACTTATACAGGTTATTCCAACAGAATAATAAAGAATAGAATAACAGATGGATTCACCATGCATGCGATAGAGACCACACAGACAGGTTATTCCCAACAGAATAATAAAGACGAAACCAGGTCCGGCGTAAAATGCACAGACATGATATTCCAATAGAATAATAAAGAATGGAATAACAACAAAAATCATCATGCTTTGCAGACGTCGATGTATAAAAGTTATTCCAACGAATAATAAATAATCGGAACCAAGTCGGTGAAATTCGCAGACTTTTGCGGGATGTCCCAATGAATAATAAAAGAATGGAATAACAATGAAATCACCGTGCGTGCGATCTTCAGATAGATATGTTATTCTAATAGAATAATAAATGATGGAACCAGTCCGAGCGTAAACGCATGCATACATGATATTTCCGCAGTAATAATAAATGAGAATAATAAATAATGGAACCAGTCAAAGTAAATTAAGACCGACAAGATATTCCAACTGAATAATAATTAATGGAATAATAGAAGAATTTCACCATGTATGCGGTACTTCGCATAAACATGTTATTCCAACATAATAATAAAAAATGGAATAACAGAAGAATTTAACCATGTATGCGGTATTTCGCATAAACAGGTTATTCTAACATAATAATGAAGAATGGAATAACAACTCTTATGAGTATTGAAATAAAGTAATTCTCTTCATGAATACGAAAGGATAATACCCCTTACAGGTACAACAAATAATATTCTTTACCTTAGAATAAAGCTGGATACTGGAGTAGAGAGGTAGCAGACTTCTCTTCTTCTTTCTCTCTATAATTTCTCTCTATAATAATGGCTCTAAAGCTTTAGTGAATTGGTGAGAAATGAAGTAAGAATGAGCTTCTATTTATAGGAAAATATAGTTTCAATAATTGTAAGTTTTGGGGCTCGAAATATTATAGTACAATACCTCCAACTTTTCTTTCATTTTTACTTCAGTCATCCAAGTATTATCAAACTTGTACCACCTCCCCTAATTGTAAATCATGTGAATCAATAGTAAATCATGTGACTCAATAGTTCTAAACATGTGAAAAAATTAATTACAGTATAGTACCTCAATCTATACCTCCATTTTTAACTTAGTCATGCAAGTATTATTAATCTTGCACCAACTCCCTTAATAGTAAATGAATGTGACTCAATAGTACACACATGTGAACAAATAGATATATAATTATGTGAATAAGTAGCACTTAATTGCTCATTTATCCGATAAATTACCCGATTTATCAATATAACCCCAGACATAATTATCATTGGAATAGATGTCGATTTTCACTAACACTAATAATTCCAACACAATGGAACTATCAAATTCATCTTTAATCAACACGAACTTATTCATCATTAATATTATAACTCACAATATTTAACAATCGAAGTCGTTCCTGTGAAAGAGGGATTTTCGATAAGGATTTCTCCCTATCAAGTGTAATTGATTAGGTGACCAAACCTCCTCTGGCGTAACTTCAAGACATTGTAAATATTATAATTTAATAATATGAATAACTTTGTCTTCTCAATTATTGATTTAATAATATATCATATAATGCAGATGATACTGTGACAATAATCGAATCAATAATACGAGAGATATGATGCAAAGAATTATCAGAAAGCAATAATTGAGTATAACCGAGTGACTTCTCATGTAGCATCAATAATCAATCTGAGTGTGCCACTTATGCAACCACGCCAGACATCGTACTTTTACTACTGAGAGTAGTTCAACGGTATTAACGGTCAAAACTTCCGTAGATTATTTTCAATAAAATACTTTTGTCATTTTCTCAATCAAACAATAATTCCGTTGTGGGGTTCTGATGATTGTCTCAGTCGTATGAGATATTCCCAAACACACAAAGAATATTCCCCGACCAATCGAATATAATATAACAACTTGCATACTTTGCAGAATTTATAAATACTACCCACAACTATAACATTATCTCAAATTCACACCATAATATTTAAAAAAATATTTCGAGAAAATTAAATCTTTATTCATAAAATTTGGGGCCTCACACACACACACACACACACACACATATATATATATATCATATCATACGTATATATATAACTATATAAATCCCCTCCCAGCAGGTTTCCTCCCCCCACCCCATTTTCAATTCAGTTTCTAAAGTCACATGTGGGCCCACCAAAAATACTGAAAAATTTTCTACTGATTATTTTGAAAAAAATGGGTAAATGGGGGTTCATAAAATAAGCAAAATTTACATCAACCACTTCATAAAAATTTTCTCAATATTTTTAACAACATTTATCATCATTATTATAATTCACAATATTAATCGACCAGGTTGTTCCCAGGAAAAAGGGGGCTTTCCAATAAGATTTCTCCCTATTGACGCCCAATTAGGTGACCAAATCTCTCCTTGACAGATCTTCTAGACATCGTTAATATTACAAATAATAATATTAATAACTTTGTTGTCTCAATTATTGATTTAATAATATATAAAATATCGACAATAATTGAACCAAATAACGTGAGATACTTATACCACAATTCATTGTAGTAATAATTAAACAAAACCGGTGACTTTCACGTAAGCATCAATAATCAATACCATGTGCTACTACGCAACCACGCGTATTTCTCATACTTTTAACAAGGGTGTTTCAAACTGTTAACGATAAAACTTCCGTCGTTATTTTCATAAAAATATTTTGTCGTTTTCAATCAAATAATAATTGGTTGTAGGGTCCACTAATGATTGTGTAAATAAATCGAATATTCCCTATTAAAACGAATATTCCCCGACCAATCGAACAACTTGCGTACTTTGCAAAATTTATAACTATTACCCACAACTATAACATTATATCAAATTCATTCCATAATATTTAAAAATGATAATTATAGAAAAAATATCTTTATTCATAAAAGTTATGGTCTTACATTATATTTAATGAATTATTTTTCACCTATCATTCTTCCACACTCCCATTTAAATATATTTAAAATTATAGTCCATCAAATTATAGTTCCTTGATATAGTCTCTTTGGCTCACCGAAAAATCCCACAGACTATATTTAGTCTTACTGCTGAAGTGAAATTTGAATTCTAGACTATATTTAGTCTATGATTTATGCTTCTCCGGTCTGCTGAATATGCTATTAGTTCTCTATATTTTAAGTTTACAAATATATCTAAAAGATTTGGTCAAATTTAGGATTAAAATACAGTCAATTTGTTATTTATTTAAACATATTATTTGTTAGTGGTGTACAAACACACATAGTTTTTTTATATATATAAAATCCCCTCATAAAATATCAAAAAGAGATGGTACGTGACAATTGTTTGGGTACTAATGTTTGTAACATTTGTGACGATAAAGTTTGCAATGATTGAACCTGTAAAAGCAAGACATTACTTCTGGTGCATTGCATTTGAACCCAAAACAATACACTTAAAATAAGTTGTTACACGAATAATGTGATGCCCCCAAATTTGGACCTATGTAACTCAATTTGAGTCGCCAAAACACAAATAACTTATATAAATTCTCTTTTTTTTTATTATTATAATACAGTTTAAAGCACGAAAATACACACATTAAATCTCACTACAATTATTATCATACTATTTTACAACATGGTGAGTACTATTACAACTATTAACTTGGACCATCATTGTGACTCCCCCAAAACAGGTATAAATCACCCATCTTGAGTCGCCAGATACATGGTACATAAATTCAAATACAACTTAATTATACAACAGTCGTGTAAAAATACGACAAAACATAGCTGAAAGTTTAAACAATAATATTGCCTTCTAGACAATATCTTCTCTCAATGGAGTCCTCATTACAATTATTATCACATTATTCCGTAGAATAGTGAGGACTACTAAAGCCATTTATCTTGGACCATTACTCCATTTCCCGACTCGTCCCAACTATATTCTCATTTCCTGAAGAGAACAATGAAAGAAAGGGTTAGCTTAACTAGCCCAGTAAGAAATATTATAACTAAGATAATGCAAAATAAATTATCCTTAGCCTTCAACAGTATAACAACTGATAGAATACAATAGACAACAAGTTTTAGATCAACAATTGCAGCGGAAATAAGCAATCCATTAGAAGAGTCAAGTAGAGCATAAAATCTACTATCTTCTATGATTTAAAAAGTTTTTCATCAACTTTATCGCTGAGACTTAGCTTAATAAATAAACCATATCATCGATTCTTCCCTGCACTACGAGCCAAGTATATTCATTAAATCATCAATAGTCATGACTATACCGAATAATCCCTGGTCATAATCATACCAAAAAGCCCATCAATGCATGCCTTCTGAAGCCAATCGTGGACTTTCACCACATCATTCATCACATTACGGTCATGATTTTACCGAATAATCCCTGGTCATAATCATACCAAGTCCATCTATGCACGTAAGCCAAATATGACTTTTGTGACGCCCCCAAAAATAGGTATACATCACTCATCTTGGGTCGCCAGATACATGGTACTGAATACAAATACAAACTAATTATACAACAGTCGTGTAAAATACGACAAAACATATGCTGTGAGTTTTAATACAAATATTATCATCTAGACAATATCCACACTCAATGGAGTCCTCATTACATTTATTATTACACTATTTCACAGAATAGTGAGGACTACTAATGCACCATCTAGGACTAACACTTTGTTCCTCGATTAGTCCCAGCTACGTTCTCATTTCCTGAAGAGAACAATGAAAGACAGGGTGAGCTCAACTAGCCCAGTAAAAAATAATATGACTAAGATAATGCAGAATAAATTATTGTTAGCCTTCAACAGTGTTAAACTGATATAATATAACAAACATCAAGTTTAACTACAGCGGAACAAGCAATCCATTAGAAGAGTTAAGTAGAGAATAAAATCTATCATCTTCTATGATTTAAAAAGTTTTTCATCACTTTTATCATTTGGGACTCTTTTAATAAATAATCCACATCATCTCTCGCACTACTACCAAGGACATTTTTTTTAGTATCACGACCACAAATTATCCATGAACTACGGGCCAAAGATAATCGTGTTTTCATCAACGGTCCTAATCATGTCATAAAATAATTCATCTTTGCACCCTTGGCCGAATAGAATCCATAGCCATAATCATACCAAAAACTGTCCATCAATGCACTACGGGACAATAAGGACTTTTTCCACATCATTTGTAACATTACGGTAATGATTATACCGAATAATCCCTGGTCATAGTCATACCAAGTCCATATATGCACTACAGGCCACAGATGACTTTCAACATAATATAAACATGAGGATGATGAAAATATAAGAATTCAATAAAACAAGTTCAAGAATTAATTTATCCAGGAACTAATAACGTCCAAATTGTTAACATGATACTTCTTTGTAGAGTAAAATTCAAGAATGCTCAGAAGAATATTTCCAGAAAAGATACTGGATGAAACGCAAATATCAAGGATATTCTACTAATTTCATGGAGTATAGAATTCAAAGTTTTAACCAACTAAGTATAATAAAGAATGGAATAACAAAAGAAATCACCATGCAAATGCAGATTGCAGATGTAAAGTTATTCCAATGTAATAATAAATAACGGAACTCAGTCAGGCGTAATACGACAAGCGATGTGATATTCCAATGAATAATAAAGAATGAAATAACAACAGAAATTACCATGCATGCGATTGTGATAGCACAAAGTTATTCCAATGAATAATAATTACCGGAACCATGTTTACGTGAAACGCATGCATGTGATATTCCAATGTAATAATAAAGACGGAATCAGTCCCACGTGAAACGCTTGAGATAGGATATTCCAAATGTAATAATAAAGAATGGAATAACAATGAATTTCACCATGTATGCAGAGATTTACATGATAAAAGTTATTCCAAAGAGAATAATAAATAATGGAATAAAGAATAATTTCACCTAAGATAGAGTAGATCACAGATACAAAAGTTATTCCAATGTAATAATAAAGAATGGAATAATGAAGTTCTCTTGATGAATATGAAAAAAATATTACCCCCACATTTAGTACAACAAATAATATCCCTTACCTTATAAGGAAGAGTACTTGACGGTAAAGGCGGGGATATACTTGAAGAAGAAACTTCAGACTACGCTTCAAAGCTTTCTTAAACGCTAAAGAAATACGCCAAGATTATAGAAGAATAATTCTCTACAGTTTCTCTCTAGAGTTTCAAAGTGAATTCGTAAAAAATAATGAAGGAATGAGCTTTATTTATGTAAGAATGGACCTGAATAAGAACTAATCCATGAGCGGTCCAGATTGATTTACTTTTAAACGAGACGGTCAGATTGGTTTACAATAAAATATAATATATTCTATTTATAATATATTAAAACGAATAACTTTATAAAAGTATTCGCTTTTATATAAAAAGATTTTTTACTATGCAAATACTACGTAGAGCACTTATCTGAGACACTATGTCATAATTAAATATAATATATTCTAATTATTGTCTAATAAAATGTATAACTTTATAAAAGTAATATGTTTTATATAAAAAGATTTTACTATTAGCCTAATAAAACGAATAATAACTTTATAAAAGTATTCTGCTTTTATATAAAAAGTTTTTCTATTTTATTACATTAATAATACTAATAAAACAAAACTTCATCATCATTGTCATAATTCACACTATTAATCGACTGTGTCGTTCCAGGAAAAGAGGGCATTCCAATAAGGATTTTCTCTATTTGGCGCAATTAGGTGACCAAACTCTCCTCGCGTAACTTCTAGACATCGTTAATAATGCAAATAATAATATTAATAACTTTGTTATCTCAATTATTGATTTAATAATATATAAAATATTGACAATAATTGAATCAAATAACGTGAGATATTATGAAGTAATTACTGAAGCAATAATTGAACAAAACTTAGTGACTTCTCACGTAAGCATCAATAATCAATACCGTGTGCTACTATGCAACCAATGCCGTATTCTCGCATTTTTAACTTTGGGTGTTTCAACAATTAACGGTAAAACTTCTGCCGTTATTTTCATAATATATATATTTTTATCGTTTTTTCAATCCGACAATAATTCCGTTGTGGGGTCCACCAATGATTGTGCCGTTGTACGAATATTCCCTGTTAAAACGAATATTTCCCGACCAATCGAATATTATAAACAACTTGCATACTTTACAAAATTTATAAATACTACCCACAACTATAACATTATCTCAAATTCACACCATAATATTAAAAAAATATTTCGAGAAAATTAAATCTTTATTCGTAAAATTTAAGATTTTATAATCTCTCCTCCTTGTGAAGTTTCGCCCTCCAATTTATGTACATACCTTGTACGCCGAACAGATGAGGACACTTCGTCAGATTCTAACTCTTGAGGTATAACCTTTAAACGTAAAATATATTCCAGGATTTTAACAGGTACATCATCATACGTTAAATTATCCGCTATCTCATCCAGTTCTAAATCAATAATGTTGTTCGGGTCATCCACATATTTACGTAACATCGATACGTGAAAAACGTTATGAACACGCGACATACTTGGCGGTAAAACGAGTCTATAGGCCCCAGTTCCTTCTCAATCAAGGATTTCAAATGGGCCAATAAAATCGAGGGTTGAGATTTCCTCTCTTAATCGATTCTTGCTTCTAGAATAACGCCCTCTTGAACCTTCTTCTTCACATTTATCAGCTCTGAGTATTTAGCTTGAGCAGCTTTAACTTTATCGATTAAAGTCAATTTTACTCGTATATTCATTATCTTCACGTGGGTTCGTATATTCGCACTCGTAAACGCATATGATCTTCTACTCAACGCGTCAGCTACCACGTTCGCTTTTCCACGATGGTATTGAATGGTACGATCGTAATCTTCAACAGCTCGAGCCAACGTCTTTGGCGCATGTTACGTTCGTTTTAGTTGAAGAAATATTTAAGCGCTTTAGAAATGGGGTTTTGTACTGGGTCATTACAAAATTCGATTTCACGCTCTAGGGGTAGGCTAAGAAGTCTTCAAGAATACGTCAGGAAATTTATTAATAATAGAAATATCATTCAAAACTATGACCCTCATCCAAGACTTGGATAACACATCACATTGATACCTATCAACTTGTCATCGTCATTCACGACGTCGCCTACGGATAGTCTGGCTTCGGTGCATTCCACACAAGGAAGTTAACAATGAATGGATCGGGGCTCTTTACTTATGGCTTGATATAACAGTGATTGACTTTAGTGGTTTGGTTGCTTGAATTCGCATAACAGGTTGGTTAAGAATATAAAAGCTAACAACCTTACAAAAAACATGATGAGTTGTTAACCAATCGATTCCTAAAATCACATCAAAGACAAATATTTTCAAAGAGACCCGATCGACAGGTAACGTGAAAGTGTCGACTTGAATCAAACAAGATTTATAAATAATGGATGTAACGAAGGTTTCTCCTAACAGAGTTTTAACAGTGAAGTCAAAGTCTAATTTCTCAATAGCCAAGTTCAAATATTGAACACAACTAGTTGAAATACAAGAGTTGGTAGAATCGGTATCGAATAAGGTATAGACTTCGTAAGCGTTTATGATTAAATTACCCGTAATAATTTTGTTCGGGTTTCTCGACCAACGCTCTCACTTAAACTACCGATTTTGACTTGACTGGGACATCCCAGTTGGACTTCACTTTGTTGTAGAGTACATTCCACCCTTAATTACTTCATCATATTCCTGATCCATGATTCGAATCATTATTCTCCGATCCATATCGAATTGGGGTTGACCGATCTGCACAGGGTAATTCCAAATTCGATGTTGGATTCTCCCAATTACTGTCCAAAAAAGCGAAATCCATTTAATCTATTTTGGCTTTATTAGATCGGACGTCTTTTTCTACAATATCCACACGTCGTGCAGCTTTTACCCATGCATCATCTATTTTCATTCGTTCATTTGCTTCTTCTTTCATCGAACTTTGATCATAGCATTCTCGATTCATTTCTCTAATATCTTATACCGCCAAAGAGTACTTTCCATTCGAGAATCATCGCACATCGGGTAATACAATTTTGAATTGTTGAATCTCTTTGCTCCACAACCGCCTGTCATTCTTCAGCCTGCTCTTCCATCTCATGAATACGATTTTGTAATTCTAAATTTTGATCATAAACTTCTTCTAACCAATTCTCCTCAGGTTCCTCTTCTTCCTCACTCATAGTCAAGCATTGTGCAGTAACTAGCTCTAAAGTGCAACTATTAGTTCTTCACTTACCACGTAGATATCTCTAATTTCTTCTTCGTGTGACATCACATTAACCTGGTTAGTGATTAAAGGTGTCTCAATGGTCTCATTCACTCCATTTCTAACATTTTCAGCTGCCATTTTCAAACACAGCCACAAAACAAGAGTTAATTAACATATCACATATTATCTTTATACTTTGACCGACTAATTAAATATCAAATAAACTTAGGTGGGTCATACTAGCGAAGGAATTCCCCGTCTCTCCCCTCCTACTTCTTATCTCACATCTCAGCCAGGGATCATATTCCTAAGCTTTGATACCAACTGTGACGCCCCCAAAAATAGGTATACATCACTCATATTGGGTCGCCAGATACATGGAACTGAATACAAATACAAATTAATTATACAACAATCGTGTAAAATACGACAAAACATATGCTGTGAGTTTTAATACAAATATTGTCATCTAGACAATATCCACACTCAATGGAGTCCTCATTACAATTATTATTACACTATTTCACGTAATAGTGAGAGGACTACTAATGCACCATCTAGGACCATCACTGTTCCTGGCTAATTTAGTCTCAATTTACGTTTTCATTTCCTGAAGAGAACAATGAAAGAAAGGGTGAGCTCAACTAGCCCAATAAGAAATAATATGACTAAGATAATGCAGAATAAATTATCATTAGCCTTCAACAGTGTTAAACTGATATAATATAACAAACATCAAGTTTAAGCTGCAATGAACAAGCAATCCATTAGAAGAGTCAAGTAGAGAATAAAATCTACCATCTTCTATGATTTAAAAGTTTTTCATCACTTTTATACATTTGGGACTCGAATTTTTAATAAATAATCCACATCATCCCCGCACTTTCTGACAATGACATTTTTTTTAGTATTACGACCACAAATTATCCATGAACTACGGGCCAAAGATAATCGCGTTTTTCATCAACGGTCCGATCATGCCATAAAATAATTCATCTTTGCACCTCGTCAAGAGAATCTATAGCCATAATCATACCAAAAACTGTCCATCAATGCACTACGGGCCAATGAGGACTTTTTCCACATCATTTGTAACATTACGGTAATGATTATACCGAATAATCCCTGGTCATAATTATACCAAGTCCAACAGAATAATAAAAGCGGAACCAGTCCCACAGTAAACGCATGTAGATAGGATATTCCAATGTAATAATAAAGAATGGAATAACAACGGAATTTCACCATGATATGCAGATTTCAGATGTATGAGTTATTCAGCAGAATAATAAATAATGGAATAATGAAAGAATTTCACCAAGTATAGGTGAATCAGCGTGATCTGAGTTTTTCCAATGTAATAATAAAGAATGGAATAACAGAAGTTCTCTTCATGAATATAAAAAAAAAATACCCCTTACGAGTACAATAAATAATATCCCTTACATTATAAAAAAGAGTACTCCGACGGTAGGACGGGAATATACTTGAAGAAACTTGCACTATGCTCAAAGCTTTCTTAAACGCTAAAGAAATACGCTCAAGATTATAGAAGAAGAATTCAGTGAATTCGTAAGAAATAATGAAGGAATGAGCTTCTATTTATAGAAGAATGGACTGAATAGTAACCAATCCATGAATGGTCCAGATTAATTTACTTTTAAACACGGTCCAGATTGGTTTACAATAAAATATAATACATTCTATTTATAATCTAATAAAACGAATAACTTTATAAAAGTATTTTGTTTTATATAAAAAGATTTTACTATACAAACATTATGCAGGCACTATGCAAACACTATGCATAATAAAATATAATATATTCTAATTTTTATCTAATAAAACAGATAACTTTATAAAAGTATTCTGTTTTATATAAAAAGATTTTACGATTAGCCTAATAAAACGAATAACTTTACAAAAGTATTCTGTTTTATATAAAAAGATTTTCTGTTTTATTACATTACTAATACTAATAAAACAAAATAAAACTTCATCATCATTATCATAATTCACACTATTAATCGACCAGGTTGTTCCCAGGAAAGAAGGGGCTTTCCAATAAAGATTTCTCCCTATTGGCGCGCAATTAGGTGACCAAACCTCTCCTTGGTAGAACTTCTAGATATCGTTAATAATGCAAATAATAATATTAACAGCTTTGTTATCTCAATTATTGATTTAATAATATATAAAATATTAACAATAATTGAATCAAATAACGTGAGATAATATGCAGCAATTACTGAAGCAATAATTGAACAAAACTTAGTGACTTCTCACGCAAACATCAATAATCAATACCGTGTGCTACTATGCAACCACGCGTATTTGTACTTTTAACACTGGGTGTTTCAACAGTTAACGGTAAAACTTCCGCCGTTAATTTCATAAAATATATTTTTTTGTCGTTTTCTCAATCCGACAATAATTTCGTTGTGGGGTCCACCAATGATTGTGCCGTCGTACGAATATTCCCCGACCAATCAAATATTATAAATAACTTGCGTACTATGCAAAATTTATAAATACTACCCACAATTATAACATTATCTAAAATTTACACCATAATATTAAAAAAAATATTTCGAGAAAATTAAATCTTTATTCGTAAAATTTGGGATTTTACAACTTTCATCACAATATAAGCATGACAATATACCTCTGCACTGCATTCTTCTGTCAAGGCTACCGTTTCAAACTCGTTTAATCTCCTCTTCCTTGACAATATACCTTTCATGAACTTTGCGTAGCTTGGCATTTGTTCCAATGCCTCGATTTAATGGTATGTTGATCTGCGACTTTTTGAACACCTCCGTAAACTTCATCGAACTGTTTGTCTTCCTTCCGCTTAACTAACCTCTGCGGATATGGTACTTGAGGGTGCATTGGTTGTACTGGACTCTAGACCTTCTTTTCTGAATTTGCCTTGTCTTTCTCTTCCTGTTGAGCCTCAGAATTTTCCAGATTTTCTTCTTTGTCAGCCAACTATTCTACCTTGCGCGTCCGCGCGGCTTCCTTAGTATTGTTAGGCGCGGACGCGCGACTTGCAGAACCTGTCAAATCTTTCCCTGATCTCAATGTGATCGCTTGACACTTCTCCTTCCCGTATCTTCTAGGATTTGTCTCTGTGTTACTTGGAAATGAACCTTGGGGCCTATTGTTAAGATGCTCATTATCTCGCCCCATCCGAAGTCTCAAGATTCTTGATAGCCCCACCTTGGCTTTTGATCGTGACTTGATGTTTGCCATGTATTTCAACGTCATCTCCTCTATCTTTGATTTCTTTTCTGGCTGTGGTGCGCACTGCAGAGTGTGGTGTTGTTGTTCTTTGAGAGAATCCGGTGGAAAGCGGTGGTTTTGGTGTAAACCGTGGTGAGATGATCGTGGTTGAAACTGTTGGTTAATTTGAAACCGATGTTGTTGTTGTCCTTGGTTATTTGACCAACTAAAGTTCGGATGATTGCTTAGTTGTTGGGGTGGTATGTGTTCGAATTGACCTTGGTCTTTTCATAGTTGCTTTCGCGTCTTTATCAGATCGACTCGGTGATAAAGACATTGATCCGTGGAGTGTGACCCGCACAAATCTCACAAACGAAGGTAACTGCTTTTACTTTGCTCCCGCCAAAGTATCTATCTTCTTAACATACCGCCATCCGTGTACGACAACCGTGTAATCGCATCTACCTCCAACACACCTGCAACCTTAGGTTGTGGCATCTGAGCTGTAGGATTCTGATAGTCATTTGCAGCCATAGTCTCGATAAACGTATAGGCTTCATCATATCTCTTTGCCCATAATGCCCCTCCTGCGGCTGCATCCACAATCGGTCTCGACTGCCATCCTAACCCATTGTAAATGGAATTTATCACCATCCAGTCTGGCATACCATGATGCGGACATTTTCTGAGCATCTCTTTGTAACGCTCCCATGCCTCATATAAGGACTCACCCTGTTGTTGCTCTAACTAAGAGATAGCCGTCCTCATCTTTGCAGTCTTTGCCATTGGAAAGAACTTGGCTAAGAATTTCTGTGCTAAGCCCTCCCATGTGGTTATGACCCTGACGGCAAAGAATGTAGCCAACTTCTAGCCTTATCTCGCAATTAAAATGGGAATAGCCGTAGCCTAATGGCATCCTCTGTCACACCATTGTATCTAAATGTGTCGCATATCTCGATGAAGCTCAATAGGTGCTCATTCGGATCATCTGTAGCAGCACCCCCAAACTGAACTGAGTTCTGCACCATCTGAATAGTGCCCGGTTTGATCTCAAAGGTGTTGTTAAATTTAAACTATCATACATCAATTAACTCACCGTATTTATATGCTTAGACTAATGACTAAAAATGTTGAATTAAACTAATTACGAATAATAACTAAAAATAAGAATACAATTAGAATAAATATAATCTGGAAATAATGGGACCCTAACTTCATTTAATATTTCATCTAATCGCCACTATCATGCAAGAGGTGTTCACATATCACAAGAAAATAGTCAAGAGCACAAATAGAGTTATAACCATTTTTCAATGCACTATGACCTACTTACACAGCATCTACAGATGTTAGACTCCATGTAATCACCAATACAACCAAAATCACTATATGACTATGTGAAATTGCAATTATATTGATTTTAAGCACAAGCCCTTATTCTAGCTCATACGGTGAAACACTATATGTTTATCTGGTTCACAAAATACGCAAGCCATATACAACAACCCCATATTCACATGTTATCGTGACTACAATCCATACCTGTATGTTCATTGTCAATTCCATACAAATACTGAGATGAATGGTGATCAAGCATTCATACATGTAAAACAATCATGATAAATATCCCATATGATATGCAAAACAACCCTAGCATTTAAGTGTGCAACCAAACTACATATTAAAATCCGTTAGAATCCCATAATGGAGTTTAGTTCATGTCTGAACCAAAAGCCATTATGGGATCAACGCTTAACATGATCAATAAACAAACAATTGAAATAAGAAAGATGGAACGATCAAACCCAATCGCTGAATAAAAACCAATGATCAACATTTAAATCCTCATAGAAATCCAGTAAATAATAATAGAAATCCACAATGGCAGAGAATCCCAAGAAGAATTAGAGAAGTAGACATTTTGGCTTCGTTCTACGTTGGAATCTCTCCCAAGGTGTAAACCCTAGTTTCTATGATGAAAATATGCTCAAAATTATCAAGTGTTTGTCTGACACCACTCAGAATCATTTAAAAACCAATTACAAATCATTTAATTAAAATTTAAAATAAAAAACAAATTACAAAGATCAAGATCGCGAGTGGTCGCGTTTCTCCAAAGATACGCCTCTCGTGCGGGGCGAGACTTCTGTAATGTGCCCTGGCGGTGACCTCTCACGCGCAAGCGTCGGCGTCCCTCAGATTCTTTCCGCCATGATCGCGAAACTTGCGATAGAGTCATTATTGTCGGTCGGCACTCACGCGCTGGCTCCCCAGTCGTTTCCGCCAGCGTGACTCTCTGCGGAGTTTCGGTTACGGTTTTTGCTTCGTCATTATTGTCATTCTTTATTTGTTCTTTCATGCTTAATCCTCTTGCTCTATGCTTGGTCTCCATGCTTCATTGTACCTCCATGCCATGCACATCTTCATTTGTGCCTCGCCTTCACGCATCTATTAGCCACGTGCCTTCTAATACCACCAAAATTAAGCCGATTCCTGCACTTATTCCCCAAAAGGAGTTTTAAATAAATGCAATGGAAAATAACGTGAAATGCAACTAAAACATAATAAAATGTACTTGAGATGGGCACAATTCGCATGAATTGGTATTCAATAAGTAGGTAAAAATACCACTTATCAAATACCCCCAAACTTGAGCACATTCACGCCTCAAGCAATGCATACTAAAGAACAATGAAAATGCAACTACAAAAATATGCAACTACTCTATGATGCAAATTAGTTTCACATAATCCCTGCCCAAATTACCTCAGTGAATCATCGAGATCCAAGAATATAATTTCAAACCAAACTATAGACATAACATCATACACTTAGATAATTTCATATACGCTATAGAAATGTTGTGTGTGTGTGGTGTTCACCAAAACTTGATCTAAGCAAAGAATACATATGCTACACTGCTCCAAATAGAAAATTATAGTCTAAAGCAAGACTCATGTATATTCATGTAACACAGACTATTTCAACATATCAACACAAACTAAGGTTCAACAATGGGTTTATTGCTTTATTGCTACATACGAGGGCGATTTACGCACTTTCCCGCGGTGTTTATTGCTTTTTTTTCATATGACTGTGCAATGTCTCAATCCATTAGGCACACTGCTACCCCTTAGCGAGCTTTCAACCAATGACTCCCAGACCATGAAAGACCTTAGGGCGCTAGGTGTAGAGACAATCCCCCAAGCGTCTTCTTCTCAAGTAGTGATTCCGAATTAAGACTAGCCACATTATTACTATTTGATTTTTTTTTTATACATAGCGTACCCATGTTCTACCAAAATTTGCTCGTCAATGGCTCATACAGTCTACAACACTTTCCACATGTTTCTCTTTTTAAAACTACATATTCTATTAAGCAATGCAACACACACTTCTTAAACCTACAAGTGATTGTGAACACGTTTGTGCATACCGAAAGCATTTGAACAGCAACATGAATCTTATCGTGTAAAACATTATATCTAAGCTGTGTTATCCAACATGTTCTAAAATCCTTCACAAATCACTATCATCATTGGCTAGGCAAGAATATCTATTAAGCAAAAATATGTGTGAGACATGCAACTAAAACATACTAACACAATCAATAATGAATAAATTTTCTGCAAAAATTTAACTAAACACATACATAAACATGCAAAATTAACTAAACATGCAACAATTAAATTAAACTAAACTACTATGCTATTACCCCCAATACCCCCAAACTTAAAATATTCAATGTCCCTATTGAATGAAGGTAAAGGGAACAAAAAACTCTCCTAATGATCGGCTTGACCACCCTCCTCGGGTGGTGAATCTGGTGGTGGATACGGCACTGCGGTCCCAAACTGATGCCACTCTAGCATTGTTCCTTGCTATGCGAAGGCTTCGGCCAAGGCCCTTGTGAGTCCCGTAGCAAACGTCCCAAAATTGTCATACATGGCGTCGACTTTGCGCTCCAACCTTCGAAGCTGTCGATCGCTAGGAACCGGGTGTGCTCGGGTGGATGGGCCTGCCTCATCAGGCTGAGGGGGCTGCTGAGATGGCTTGGAAAATGTAGGCCGTAAAATGAATCCTTGTCCGCGTGGGTGTGGCTCACCGCCTGCCCAGTCCTCAAATTTTGCAATGGTGGCATGAGTGATGTCCTGGCTTGGATATTGCATTTATTCGTTGCCTCAATTGCACTTCGACGACAAGACATAAGATGGCTACCATCAAGCATGTGGCATGCTCCTAGTGGTAGTTCCTTTCAGATACTTCACAATGTTTTGATGAATCAAATACCCCACATCAATGTACTTGCCAGTAATTATGCCCCCACAGTATTATAGCCGTTTCTGCCGTGATCTCATGCTGATGCGATGAAGGCAATAACTTGGCACAAATGAACAGATTCCACGCCTTGGCGTATCAATTCAGTGCGACAACTGGAAATATTCGAGGTTGGGACGTGCCGACTTTGTAAGTCCATTTCGTGCCAGGTATGCATAACTCTGCAATAACACGCTCCAAGTTCGTTTCATGATGTGCCCCTGTGATCCAATTGGCAGCCCCGCGTGGTGGTATTTCGGTGATTCTCAGAACGTTTCGGATGGCGGAGGGTCTGTAGGCTATCTCGACACCACGAACCATAGAGGTATCGTTCATGGTGACTTTGGCATTGACATAGAACTCTCGGACTATGCTCAACGGAATGGGCGTGGGAGATACAGTCAGTCCACCCCAGCCTCGTTCCTGAATCATGGCGCAGAGCTGTCCGTCCTGGCCTTCGGGTATAAATCCTCTTTCCTTGATAAATGTCTTTGCTACAATACGGTAGTACTCCTACTGGGCTTCTAGATACAAGAACTTGGTATGGTCGACAATGTCCTCCTCGTGGCTGCCGGAGGAGGATGAGGAAGATGAAGATGGTTGTGCTCTCTTCGGACCCATTTGCAGATAGTTAATTGAAAGTGCAGATGAACTTACTGAGATAGAATGAAAATTTGAGAATGGATAGCCTTCAAGCTTGTGTATGCCGACCCAATTAGGAACCCTAGCTTTATAGAAAGGATGAGAGGTGGTTGAGCTTTGATCGTGGAGAGAGTCGTGGAGATTTGATGGAGAGATATACGGCTTCAATCTGTAACTGATAGAGAGATAGAGACGTGAGTTATGGAGAGGGAGAGAGTTTTGCGTCTGTTATTATCGCAAATGAGAGTCCAAATGGTCCCAAACTCTTTTTAAAAATGTTCAGATTTGACTTGATTCGGTCTGCGAAATGCACAGACGTGTGTATATCTTGTCTTTGGTATGGTATGGTGATTTGTAGAATACATTATTGTTCTGAGTGGCTTGACGCGCGGGCGCTCAAGTTTGTGCTACTTAGGCCTCGCGGCCGCGCGTCCCTCATGTCTGCAATTCTTAAGTTCAATTTTTCTCTGCCTCTCAGTAATGTTTTCCAATGATTGTTCCTGCATAGACATTAATGCTCATTGTTAAGACAGGAATTAGCAGCCGTATAATGCTAATCATCTTGCAAATATTCGTAAAGCAATTCTTGCTACATACTTAAGCATGAAAATCCAATATCCTAGTAAAATTAAATTAAATATAACTAACTAAAATAATCCAAAATGAACAACTAAAAGTTAATGGAGATAGAAATAATGGGTTGCCTCCTATCCAGCGCTAAGTTATGGTCAATTAGCTTGATTGTTTCTGAATCTCACGTCACATCAAGAATTGAGGTGCCTTCCTTACTGTCCATTGCACCCCGAAATTTAATGACTTCAGCTTTCATCAACGGTTCTACCTTCGACTCTGAACTTTTGCCCGTTATATTGTTCAATGGTCCATAGTTTTCCAGTTTCTGTACTTCATCCTTCGGACTCCAATCCACTAAGTCAACCAAGAAGCATTCTTCTTCATCCGATGGGAACTTTATCGCCTTAAAGACATTAAATGTGACCTCTTTATCATGTACACGTATCATTAGTTCCCCCTTTTGTACATCGATTGAAGTCCTTCTTGTGGCTAAGAATGGTCTCCCTAGTATGGTTGGTAAGCTTTTGTCCTCCTCATAGTCTAGAATAATGAAGTCAGCCAGAAAAATGAACTTGTCCACCTTTACCAACACATCTTCCACAATTCCACGTGGATACGTGATGGATCTGTCAGTTAGCTGTAATCATATATTTGTCGGCCTTGGAACTGACAATCCTAACTGATTGAACACTGACAAGGGCATCAAGTTTATACTTTCCCCCATATCACATAAACACTTACTAAAGTTCATCTTCCCAATGGTGCACGGAATTGTGAAGCTACCCGGATCCTTGACTTTGAGGTAATTTCATTGAACCATCGCATCGCATTCCTCCTGTCAAGGCTACCGCTTTAAACTCATCTAATCTCATCTTCCTCGACAATATACCTTTCATGAACTTTGCGTAGCTTGGCATTTTTTCCAATGCCTCGGCGAATGGTATGTTGATCTGCAGCTTTTTGAACACCTCCAAAAACTTACTGAACTGTTTGTCTTCCTTCTGCATAACTAACCTCTGCGGATATGGTACTTGAGGGTGCATTGGTTGTACTGGACTCTAGACCTTCTTTTCTGAATTTGCCTTGTCTTTCTCTTCCTGCTGAGCCTCAAAATTTTCCAGATTTTTTTCCTTCTCAGCCAACTATTACGCTTTCATGCATACTTGCTATGGCGCTTCCTTAGTATTATTAGCGCAGACGACGCGACTTGCAAAACCTGTCAAATCTTTCCCTGATCTCAATGTGATCGCTTGACACTGCTCCTTCCCGTCTCTTCTAGGATTTGTCTCTGTGTTACTTGGCAATGAACCTTGGGGCCTATTGTTAAGCATACTCGCCATCTGCCCCATCTGAGTCTCAAGATTCTTGATAGCCAACGCCAGCTTTTGATCGACGTCGGTGTTTTCCATGTATTTCAACATCATCTCCTCCATCTCTGATTTCTTTTCTGGCTGTGGTGCAGCTGGAGTGTGGTGTTGTTGTTGCTGAGAGAATCCCAGTGGAAACGGTGGTTTTGTTGTAAACTATGGCTGAGATGACTGTGGTTGAAATTGTTGGTTCGGCTGAAACTGATGTTGTTGTTGTCCTTGGTTATTTGACCAACTAAAGTTCGGATGATTGCGGTTGTTGGGGAGGTATGTGTTCTGGTATTGTCCTTGGTCTTTTCTATAGTTGCTCACGTACTGTACTGACTCCGAGCTGATAGCACATTGATCCGTGGAGTGTGACCCCACACAAATCTCACAAACGAAGGCAACTGTTTTCAATTTGCTCTCTGCCAAAGTATCTATCTTCTTAGACATAGCTGCCATCTGTGCCGACAACTGTGTAATCGCATCTACCTCCAACACACCTGCAACCTTAGGTTATGGTATCCGAGCTGTAGGATTCTAAAAGTCATTTGCAGCCATAGTCTCGATAAGCGTATAGGCCTCGTCATATCTATTTGCCCATAATGCCCCTCCTGCGGCTGCATCCACCTGCCATCCTAACCCATTGTAAAAGGAATTTATCACCATCTAGTCTCTGATACCGTGATGCGGACATTTTCCGAAACATCTCTTTGTAACGCCCCATGCCTCATATAAGGACTTCGCCTGTTGTTGCTCGAACTGAGAGATAACCGTCCTCATCTTTGCAATCTTTGCCATTGGAAAGAACTTGGCTAAGAATTTATGTGCTAAGTCTTCCCATGTGGTTATTGACCCTGACGGCAAAGAATGTAGCCAACTTCTAGCCTTATCTCGCAATGAAAATGGGAATATAGTAGTCGATGGCATCCTCCGTCACACCATTGTATCTAAATGTGTCATGAGATCTCGATGAAACACAATAGGTGCTCATTCGGATCATCTGTGAAAACACCCCAAATCGAATCGAGTTCGCACCATCCTGAATAGTGCGGTTTGATCTCAAGGTGTGTTGGTCGCTATCGCCGGAGATTCGACTATGCTAGATTGTAATCCTTTTATGTTAGGCATGGAATATTCCTTAGTGCCCGATGCTCTTCTCTTTGATCAATTCTTGGTTCTTCCGCCATACTAATCAGTAGTACTCTAATCAAGGCTTGCAAATTTCTTCTTCGACACTTACTTTCCAACCTCTTCTATTTATGTTGTCTGTCTTTGGTGTTAGTTCGAAGTTGGATGATGGCGTGTGCATAAAAATTCACAAGTACATGAAACGTAAAACGAAACAAAAATAGAAATGAGAAACGATCAGAATTGTCTAAGTCATACAATTTAACTTTAAACTAATGATGATTATCTAAATTAACGCCTTTCCCCGGCAACGGCGCCAAAAACTTGTTGCCTCTTTTATAGTTCTAATAAAAGAGCTCTAACTCATGCAAGCACACATGTGTCAACAAGTAATCTGAGAAAAGTAAAGTATCGATCCCACAGAGAAAGTTGTTAAATTTAAACTATCATGCATCAATTAACTCACCGTATTTATATGCTTAGACTAATGACTAAAAATGTTGAATTAAACTAATTATGAATAATAACTAAAAATAAGAATACAATTAGAATAAATATAATCTGGAAATAATGGGACCCTAACTTCATTTAATATTTCATTTAATCGCCACTATCATGCAAGAGGTGTTCACATATCACAGGAAAATATCCAAGAGCACAAATAGAGTTATAACCATTTTTCAATGCACTATAACCTACTTACACAACATCTACAGATGTTAGACTCCATGTAATCACCAATACAACCAAAATCACTATATGTCTATGTGAAATTGCAATTATATTGATTTTAAGCACAAGCCCTTATTCTAGCTCATACGGTGAAACAGTATATGTCTATCTGGTTCACAAAATACGCAAGCCATATACAACAACCCCATATGTGACGTCCCCAAAATAGGTATACATCACCCATTCTAAGTTGTTAATACATGGTACAGAAACAACTACAACTTTATTATTAAAACAAGAAAGCTGTGAGTTTGAATACAAATATTATCTTCAGACATAATATCTATACTCAAATAAATCCTCATCACATTTATTGATACATTATTTTACAAAAATAGTGAGGACTACTAAACAACTCTCTCTAGAACCTTCATTCCATACCCCACTGCACTGCATTATATTCTCGCCTCCCGAGAAGAAAAATGGAACAAAAAGGAAAAGGGTGAGCTCAACTAGCCGATAAAGAAGAATATTATGACTAAGATAATATACAACAAATTATCGTTAGTCTTCAACAGGAAAAATCTAATAGAATACAATAGACAACAAGTTTTAAATCAACATTCGCAATGAAATTATAATTCATTAGAAGAGTTAAGTAGAGAATGCAAACTACTATCTTCATGTATGAATTTAAAAGTTCATCATCTATCTTTTATCCTGTAACATCAATCAATATATATACGGAATCAAATATTCATCTTTGCACCACTGAGGCCAAAGATATTCATCACCGGTCATGTGTTCATCTAAACACTTGTTCATCTTTGCACTACGGGCCAAAGATATTCATCGAAATCATTCATCTTTGCACTCATGGGCCAAAGATATTCAATAATATCATCATTTAAAGACCGAGAATGATGAAAAATATTTTTAAAGAAACGAATCCAATTGAAACAAAATGACAAGGATTAAGGATTAAGGATTAAGGATTCGTACTTTGTTTTATCCATGTCCAAAAATACCTCAAAAATAATCATAGTGGTGTAAAATTCAAGAATGATCAAAACATGGATACAATCAAAGCTAGTATCCACAATAGATATTTTAGATGAAAAGGAAAATTTTCATTTTTCGATGAATAATGCCGATTCGTGAATAAGTGTCGATATCGTGAATAGTGCCAGATATCGTGAATAGTAACTCAGACACCAAAAGTTCCAAATTTGATAAAAAACTTGAGATCAATATTTCAAAGATAATGATATTGAAGAAATAATATCATTCTGAAAAAAATAATATCCCTTACCTCGGAAAGACAAAGATTTCTAGCGGGAATATTGGATATAAGGCTATAACTGAACTTGAACCGTATAGCAATACTCAAAGTATACTCAAAATACTCACAAGAATATGCTCGATAATATAGAGAGAGAAACTTCAATTTCGGTGTGATTTTTAATTCTAACCCAAGCACCTTATTTATAGAAAATGCTTAGAACACCAAAGTAGAAAATTTAATAAATTAATATTATAATTTTTCCACAACTTCATACCTTTACACTAACAATCTGAATTTAGCCTCCTAATCACATGTTAAATGAGTTTCAAAAATGAAAAAACGTTTTGTAATTAAAAATATTTTAAACTTCAAAAATCAATTATTTTGGAACTTCGGAACTTCAATAATTCATAATAAATAGCCCTTTTATCAAAAAATTCGAATCTTGCGATTCTTATAGGAAATTCAATTCTCTACAACTTTGCAGAAGAAAGTTTTTTCAAATTCCAAACAAAAATTGACCGAAATCCACAAACAGGCGATTTTACGAAATTTATAATCAAATTTAGGATCAATAATTGTGTCCACCAACACAAAATATGTGTTAAACATTTAATGCCACAAAAATATTCTTCCTCCTCATATACTCATATATCCCACATTCATTATATAAATATCACCGTTAATATATTATTAAAATAATATATTTAAATGAATTATTTTATCAGAAAAAGATAAAATATTAATTTTCAACAATTGTCACATTAAAATTTTTCTCCATCTATATCCACATAAAATCAATATTTTCCTCATTATATAAGTCAATAATTAATTATTCACAAATAATATTATAGAATCACAAGATCTTGTGACAGTAGTTCCGAGGAAAGAGGGCTTTCAATAAGAATTTCTCCTTACTTACAAGCAATTAGGTGACCAAACCTCTCCTTAGGCAGAACTTTCTAGACATTGCAATAATGTTATCTAATAATATTATTCGATAATATGAATTATTGCTTCGATAATGAAAAATACTATGTAATGACAATTATTGAAACAACAATGAATATAAAATATCAACGCAAACAATTATTAAATCAATAAAAAATCTTTGAGCGATAAAGAATTATCGTAACCATTATTGAGTAGTGCCTTCTTACGTAAGAATCAATAATTGGTGCAATACCGTAGTCTTCTTGTGTTTTAACCCAGGAGAGTATTTTAACGAAGATTAATCTGTAATAACTACGCCAATTATTTTTAAACTACTTATTCTTGTCGCTTTTCTTCCTCCTCCGCTCGCTCACATGGGTTATGGGGCCCACATGGCTGCTTTGCCGTCATTTAATATTCTCGACAAGGATGCGAATATTCCACGACCAAATGAATATTCCCCGACAATAATGAATATTTTATAACCACTTGCTTATTTTAAAATATTTGCGTTTTTTACCCATAACTATCCACATTAATCAAATCGACCCTTACTATTTCAAAATAATAAATAGAGAAAATTAAATTTCATTAATAATAAGTTGGGGTCTTACACCATATTCGCATGTTATCATGACTACAATCCATACCTGTATGTTCATTGTCAATTCCATACAAATACTGAGATGAATGGTGATCAAGCATTCATACATGTAAAACAATCATGATAAATATGCCATATGATATGAAAAACAACCCTATCATTTAAGCGTGCAACCAAACTACATATTAAAATCCATTAGAATCCCATAATGGAGTTTAGTTCATGTCTGAACCAAAAGCTATTATGGGATCAACGCTAAATATGATCAATAAACAAGCAATTGAAATAAGAAAGATGGAATGATCAAACCCAATCGCTGAATAAAAACTAATGATCAACGTTTAAATCCTCATAGAAATCCAGTAAATAATAATAGAAATCCACAATGGCAGAGAATCCCAAGAAGAATTGGAGAAGTAGACGTTTTGGCTTCGTTCTACGTTGGAATCTCTCCCAAGGTGTAAACCCTAGTTTCTATGATGAAAATACGCTCAAAATTATCAAGTGTCTGTCTGACACCACTCAGAATCGTTTAAAAACCAATTACAAATCTTTTAATTAAAATTTAAAATTAAAACAAAATTACAAAGATCAAGATCGCTGCGGCCATTCACGCTTCTCTCAAGATAGATCTCATGGGTATGAGACTTACTGAAATGTGTGCCTGTCCACCCAACCTTTCACGCAGTGCGTCCCCTATACTTGTCTGCTTTCATGGCCTCGAAACTTGCGAAGAGTCATCATTGTCTAGCGGGGTATTTTCATGTGCGGTATGGCTGCCCAGTTGCTTCTACCATGACGGCTTGCACTCTGCGGAGTTACAGTTACAGTTTTTTGCTTTTGTCATGCTGCTGCTGCTATTTGTTCTTTCATGATTGATCCTCTTGCTCCATGCTTGGTCTCCATGCTTCATTGTACCTCCATACCATGCACATCTTCGTTTGTGCCTCGCCTTCACGCATCTATTAGCCACGTGCCTTCTAATACCACCAAAATTAAGCCGATTCCTGCACTTATTCACCAAAAGTAGTTTTAAATAAATGAAATGCAAAATAACGTGAAATGCAACTAAAACATAATAAAATGTACTTGAGATGGGCACAATTCGCATGAATTGGTATTCAATAAGTAGGTAAAAATACCACTTATCTCATCTTTCCATTTAAATGTGTCTCGAATACCCTTAGTGAATAATACTAGAGTGAATAAGAAGCAAGGTGAATAAGAACTCGTGAATAGTAACTCGTAAAAAATACCAAGAAAATGATATTCCATGGCGAGTACAAAAGAAATGATATCTCGGGACAGTATAATAGAATATCTGAAGCCGCAAATGGATTTTCACCGCCATGCAGTAATCCATGTAGACAAGTCATTTCCATAATTTAATAAAGAATGAATACGAAGGATCATTCACCATGCATGCGATAATCCACATAGACAGGTTATTCCAACAGAATAATAAAGAATGAAATAACAGAAGAATTCACCACGGGTAAGCTTCGTCGTCTAAATTATTGAATCAAATAACGTGAGATACTATGCAGCAATTACTGTAACAATAATTGAACAAAACTGAGTGACTTCTCACGTAAGCATCAATAATCAATACAGTGTGCTACTACGCAACCACGCCAGACATCATTATTTTTTACTACTGAGGAGTAGTTTAACAATTTTAACGGTAAAACTTCCGCCGTTATTTTCATAAAAAAATATTTTTGTCGTTTTCTCAATCAAACTAATAATTCGGTTAATGGGGTCCACCATGATTGTCTTAGTCATACGGATATTCCCCGACAAAAAGAATATTCCCCGACCAATCGAATATTATACAACAACTTGCATACTTTTCAAAATTTATGAATATTACCCCCAACTATAACATTATATCAAATCCACACCATAATTTTAAAAAAAAAAATTTGAGAAATTTAAATCTTTATTTATAAAATTTGGGGTCTCACATAAATACATATTCTTCGTTGGGCTCCCATCTTAGTTCTTTGTAGAGGTGCAATTGGAACATATACTGCACTTCCAAAAACTCGAAAGTGTGATATGTTGGGTATCTGTCCAAGAACTAACTGCAGAGGAGAGAATTTATGAATAGTCGTTGGTCTTACTCGAATGATGGCTACAGCATGAAGAATTGCATGACCCCAAACTGAGGTAGGTAAGTTAGCCCTTAACATTAATGGTCGTGCAATTAGTTGAAGTCTTTTTATTAAAGATTCAGTTAAACCATTTTGTGTATGAATATGAGGAACAGAATGCTCAATAGAAATTCCAATAGTCATACAAAAATCATTAAAAGTCATTGATGAAAATTTAGTTGCATTATCAAGTCGAATTGACTTGATTGGATGATCTGAGAACTGGGCCCGTAACTTGATTATTTGAGCAAGAAGTTTTGAGAAGGCAAAATTTCAAGAAGAGAGAAGACAAACATGAGACCATCTAGTTGAAGCATCTATTAAAACCATAAAATATCGAAATGGGCCAGACAATGGTTGAATAGGTCCACAAATGTCTCCTTGAATTCTCTTTAGAAATTTTGGGGCTTCTTTATAAACTTTTACTGGTGATGGTCGAATAATTAATTTTCCTCGAGAACACGCAACACAAGGAAATTCACTACTAGGAAAAACCTTCTTATCTTTGAGAGGATGACCAGTAGAATTTTCAATAATACGACGCATCATAGAAGTACTGGACGATCGAGTCTTTCATGCTAAAGCATAAAGGATTTGGGATCTATGATTTTGGAATCATAACAAATATGAGACTCAATTGCTCTAATTTTCATAGTATATAATCCGGAAGAAATTGAATGAAGTTTTCTAGGATATTCTTTTTTCGTAAATAGTAAAAGTGATGAGAAGATATTCATTATCATTCTCATTGGTTGTTTCAATATGAAAACCATTTAGTCGAATATCTTTAAAACTAAGCAAATTTCTTCTTGATTTACTAGAATATAGAGCATTTTTGATAAAAACTTGTCTCATTTGGTAGCAAGAAACTAGCTTTTCCAAATCCCTCGATTAAATTTGATGTGCCAGAGATAGTTCCTACATTTCCCTTAGCTTTGATCAGTTGTGAAAAATATTTCTCATTTCGAAGGATTGTATGAGTTGTTGCATTGTCTGCTAAACATATATCCTCCATATCCATTAAAGATGATCTGACACATATAAAAACATAAATAAGAAAAGTTACATTTCATATATAATTTTATTCATGATAAACACATACCACGTATAGATCGAAAACTAATACTATTATACATGCAGGATGTTTAATTAAAACAAGAAATTAAACGATATCCCAAAAGATACTTTCAGAAGGTTCAGTAATATCAACAATCTTTTCCTCATTGTTGGTCATTGGTGGATCATCAACAATATTCAATTGATGATTAACAAAGTTTGTTTCGCCTCCATTACTTTTTGTTCTTTTGAGGCTCTCGGAATAAATTAGCGGAGATGCCCTCGGCGTCACGATAGTACGCGACCAATGCCCTTTCATTCCACACCAAAACAAACATCTGGGTTTGTTCTTTATCGATCTTGCATTTTCTTTATTTTACCCGACCGGACACTTGCCGCCACGGTGGCTTTCGAATTGTCGTAGTTACGGAATTTGTTGTTATGATGGCCTCGTTTATTCTTTCGTCCCCAAGACTTCTTATTGTATGACCATCTCTTGTCACGTTTATTACGTGGAATGGCGTGTTGTTAATATCGGCAATGGGGTAGCTTTTCAGTTAATGCATCTTGATGGTTTTTCAACAACAATTCATTATTCTTTTCTGCAACAAGGAGGATAGACAACAAGTCACTGAATTTTGTGAACTTACTCTGTCTATATTGTTACGATAGAATCATGTTGGTGGGATGAAAATTTGAGAGCGTTTTCTCTAACATTTGGGTTTCAGAAATTGGATCTCCACACAAAGCCAAAGTAGAGGTTATTCTATAAACTTTGGAACTATATTCCGTAATTGATTTATAATCTTGTAACCTTAAATTAAGCCACTCAAATTTGGCATTAGGGAGAACAACCAATTTTTGGTGGTCAAATATTTCCTTCAGTTGTGTCTATAAAGATAAAGGATCTTTGACTGTTAAATACTCAGTCTTTAATCCTTCATCAATATAGTGACGAAGAAAAATTATGGCTTTTGCATTTTGTGTTGAAGTTACTGTATTTCCTGATTCAATGGTCTTTTCTAACTCATTTGCACTAAGGTGCAATTCTGCATCAAGTTCCCAAGCCAAATAGTTGTCTCTAGAGATTTTCAAAATAGAAAAATCTATTTTTTCCAAGTTTGTCATCTATTCTGGGTTAAAACACAATTTTATTATTTATTAAAACAATAAATAATTGCATATATGATATAGAAAAATAAACTAAGTCACGACCTCGAGTGGTGATAAAATGCAAATATAAATATTCTTATATTTATGTTATTAGCATAATCTGAAATGGATCTTTACGGCGATGCGGTAGTTAGCATAGCAAAGTTATTCCAATGTAATAATAAAGAATGGAATAACTAAAAGAATTTCACTGAGGCATGCGATAGATCGCATGCATGAGTTATTCCAATGAGAATAATAAATAATGGAATCAGGTCAAGCATAATCCGCACAGACAAGATATTCCAACAGAATAATAAAGAATGCAATAACAGAAGAATTTCACCATGCCTGCGGTATTTCCCATATACAGGTTATTTCCATAATTTAATAAGAAATGAATACAAATGATTATTCACCAGGATACGGTATTTCACATATACAGGTTATTTTCACAATTTAATAAGCAGTAAAAAAGGTTCCCACCAAGTCTTGTAAGATCAACAAAGATAGATGGTACCACTGTAAATAACATAATTTAAAATTGGACAATAAAATATAAATATAACTTGACAGTTAATATAATAGGCGGCAAAGCCAGGCCAATTGTAAGAATAACATTATACTATTGGTGGTATAGCCAAACCGGTAATATAATAATAAATTGCAAGAAATTAATTTTACCGTCTCAGTTGGTTAGAGCTTCGTGCTGATAATGTGTTATAAAACATTAGCAAAAGTGTATAAAAATACTTTTATAATTGATGCATAATTTTAGAGAGAATAAGCAAGAGAAAAGGAGAGAGAAACTTTCAGAGAATTTCTTCAGATAAGTTTTCTTATATTTTTCATTCAGCATGATTTCATTTATATAGGAAAGCAGGAGGTCACGAGGAGAGCAGGAGAAGAAAGAGAAGGGAGTCACGGAGCTAGTAAAGGAAGGTTCCCTCATAAGGAGGGAATCACACGCTTTCTAACAAGAGATATGATACAACCATTACTGTAGCAATAATTGAGTATAATTGAGTGATTTCTCACGTAAGCATCAATAATCAATACCGTGTGCTACTATGCAACCACGCGTATTATTGTACTTTTACTACCGAGTAGTTCAACAGTTTTAACGGTAAACTTCTGTCGTTATTTTCATAAAAATATTTTTGTCGTTTTCTCAATCCGATAATAATTACATTGTTGTGGGGTCCACCAATGATTGTCGTCGTCGTCCGGATATTTCCCGACAAAAATAATATTCCCCGACCAATCGAATATTATACAACAACTTGCATACTTTTCAAAATTTATAAATATTACCCACAACTATAACATTATCTCAAATCTACACCATAATATTCAAAAAAAATATTTCGAGAAATTTAAATCTTTATTCATAAAATTTAGGGTCTCACAATCTCCCCTCCTTATGAAATTTCGCCCTCGAAATTTACGTATGTACCTGGTATAATGAGGATACCTTGACTTCATTTTAAATTCTAACTCTTGAGGTATAGCCTTTGAGTGTTGAATACGATCCTTCTTATCCAAGATTTTAACACGTATCTCCTCATACGTTAAATATTTTGCTATCTCATCTAGATCTAATTTAATAACGTGGTTCGGGTCATCCACATATTTACGTAACATCGACACGTGAAAAACGTTATGAACATTACGACATACTTGACCAGAAAGCGAAGTCCATAAGCCACGATTCCTACTTTCGATCAAGGATTTCAAATGGGACAATAAAATCAAGAGTTGAGATTTCCTCTCTTCATCGATTCTTGTTTCTAAAATAACGCCCTCTTGAACCTTCTTCTTCATATTCACCTGTGTCTCCAGTGAATGGCATTTTTAACTTTATCGATTAAAGTCGTTTCTACTCATATATTCGTTATCTTCACGTGGGTCCCTAGAGTCTTTAACTCTATTGTGACGCCCCCAAAAATAGGTATACATCACTCATCTTGGGTCGCCAGATACATGGTACTGAATACAAATACAAACTAATTATGCAACAATCGTGTAAAATACGACAAAACATATGCTGTGAGTTTTAATACAAATATTGTCATCTAGACAATATCCACACTCAATGGAGTCCTCATTACATTTATTATTACACTATTTCACAAAATAGTGAGGACTACTAATGTACCATCTAGGACCATCACTCTGTTCCCCAACTAGTCCCAGCTACGTTCTCATTTCCTGAATAGAACAATGAAAGAAAGGGTGAGCTCAACTAGCCCAGTAAGAAATAATATGACTAAGATAATGCAGAATAAATTATCGTTAGCCTTCAACAGTGTTAAACTGATACAATATAACAAACATCAAGTTTAACTGCAGCGGAACAAACAATCCATTAGAAGAGTCAAGTAGAGAATAAAATCTACCATCTTCTATGATTTAAAAAGTTTTTCATCACTTTTATCGCTGGGACTCAGCTTAATAAATAATTCACATTATCTTTGCACTACGGTCAAGGACATTTTTTTTAGTATCACGACCACAAATTATCCATTAACTACGGGCCAAAGATAATCGTGTTTTCATCAACGGTCCTGATCATGCCATAAAATAATTCATCTTTGCACCCTTGGCCGAAGAGAATCTATAGCCATAATCATACCAAAAACTGTCCATTAATGCACTACGGGCCAATGAGGAATTTTTCCACATCATTTGTAACATTACGGTCATGATTATACCGAATAATCCCTGGTTATAATCATACCAATTCCATATATGCACTACAGGCCACAGATGACTTTCAACATAATATAAGACTTCAATAAAACTAATAATTTATCCATGATGATGACAATGATATAAGACTTCAATAAAACAAGTTCAAGAATTAATTTATCCATGAACTAATAATATCTAAATTGTCAACACGATACTTCTTTGTAGAGTAAAATTTAAGAATGCTCAGAAGAATATTTCCATGAAAAGATACTGGATGAAGCGCAAATATCAAGGATATTCTACTAATTTCATGGAGTATAGAAGTCAAAACTTTAAACAATCGAGTATAATAAAGAATGGAATAACAAAAGAAATCACCATGCATGTGGTATCAGACAGGTAAAAGTTATTCCAATGTAACAATAAATAACGGAACAAAGTCGGCGTGAATGCCGACAAGATATTCCAAATGTAATAATAAAGAATGAAATAACAACGAAATCACCATGCAAGCGATACTTCAGCATGACATGAGTTTTTCCAATGAATAATAAATAACGGAATCAGTTCTCACAGAAACGCATGCATGTGATATATTCCAATAGAATAATAAAGATGTAACTGTGTCCGGTGTAAAATGTACAGACACAGGATATTCCAATGAATAATAAAGAATGGAATAACAACAGAAATTTCACCATGTATGCGATGCTTGACAGACAAGTTATTCAAGCAGAATAATAAATAATGGAATAATGTAAGAATTTCACCAAGTATAGGGTAATCATAGCGTATCTGTGTTTTTCCAATGTAATAATAAAGAATGGAATAATGTAAGTTCTTTTCATGAATATAAAAAAAATACCCCTTACCTATATAAAGAAGACTACTCTAACTGTAAAAGGCGAGGATATACTTGAAGAAACTTGCACTCTACTGTTGAAAGCTTTCTTAAACGCTTAAAGAAATACGCTCAAGATTATAGAAGAAAAATTTTCTACGCTTTCTCTTTCAGAGTTTCAATTGAATTCGTAAAAAATAATGAAGGAATGAGCTTCATTTATAGAAGAATGGATGAATAAGTAACCAATCCCTGAACGGTCCAGATTTATTTACTTTTAAACCGAAGGTCCCAGATTGGTTTAAAATAAAATATAATATATTCTATTTATAATCTAATAAAACGAATAACTTTATAAAAGTATTTTGTTTTATATAAAAAGATTTTACTATACAAACACTATGCAGGCACTATGCAAATATTATGCATAAGAAAATATAATATATTCTAATTATTGTCTAATAAAATGAGATAACTTTATAAAAGTATTACATTTTATATAAAAAGATTTTATTATTAGCCTAATAAAGCGAATAACTTTATAAAAGTATTCATTTTATATAAAAAGATTTTCTATTTTATTACATTAATAATACTAATAAAACAAAACTTCATCATCATTATCATAATTCACACTATTAATCAACCGTGTCGTTCCTGTGAAAGAGGGGGCTTTCCAATAAGGATTTCTCCCTATTGGCACGCAATTAGGTGACCAAACCTCTCATTGGCAGAACTTCTAGACATCATTAATAATGCAAATAATAATATTAACAACTTTGTTATCTCAATTATTGATTTAATAATATATAAAATATTGACAATAATTGAATCAAATAATGTGATATACTACGCAAAGAATTATTGAAGCAATAATTGAACAAAACTTAGTGACTTCTCACGTAAAGCATCAATAATCAATACCGTGCGCTTCTTATGCAACCACGCCGTATTCGCATTACTTTTAACACCTTTGGGTGTTTCAACAGATTAATGATAGAAACTTCCGACATTATTTTCATAAAATATTTTTTTTGTTGTTTCTCAATTCGATAATAATTCCGTTGTAGGGTCCACTAATGATTGTGTTGTCGCATTTAATATTCCCTGTTAAAATGAATATTCCCCGACCAATCAAATATTATAAACAACTTACGTACTTTGAAAAATTTATAAATACTACCCACAACTATAACACTATCTCAAATTCACACCATAATATTAAAAAAAAAAATCGAGAAAATTAAATCTTTATTCGTAAAATTTGGGATTTTACATCTATCTTCATCATTTATAAATTATACGAAATAGGTCTTTGTGTTAACAACTTTGCACTCATAAATGCATACGATCTTCTACTCAACACATCAGCTACCATGTTCTCTTTCCCACGATGGTATTGGATTGTGCGATCGTAATCTTCAAAAGCTCGAGCCAACATCTTTGGCGCACGTTGCGTTCGTTTTGGGTGAAGCAAAATATTTGAGGATTTTTGAAATGGGTTTTGTACTGGGGTCAATACAAAATTCGATTTCACGCTCTAAGAAGTTTTCAAGGATACGTCAGAAAATTTATTAACAATAGAAATATCATTCAAAACTGTGACTCTCATCCAAGACTTGGATAACACATGTAATAAAGGTTTCTCCTAAATGAGCTTCAACCGATAAGTCAAAGTCTAACTTCTTTGGGGTCAAATTTAAATGTTGAGCGCAAACAAGAGAGATAAAATAATGGGTAGAACCAGTATCTAATAAGGTATAGACTTCGCAAGAATTTATAATTAACTAACCCGTGCTAACTTCGTTCGAGTTACTCGCTTTTTGAAAAGTCACGAAAAACTCTCTTCCCCGAAACCACCGACTTTTGTTTTGTCCAGATCCGCTTTGGTGCCACCGTCCCAATTTGGACTTGACTTTGGTGCACGATAAAATCAAGGCTAGGTGACCTTCTTTTCCACAATTGTAACATGCTTTAGATCGCATCACGCAGTTTGACCGATATGTCCCTCCCTCCAAGATTTGTAACATACCTGACCGACTACCGTTTTCCTTCCTTAACAATAAAAAGTCTTTGGTCGACATCTTTCTATCATGGTTGAATCTCCTCTTCTTGAAATTTCCACTCCTATTATCTTGGCCATGATTACCACCGAAGTGGTTACCATTCTAGGCATGATAATTTCCCCCACGATGGTTATCATTGTTTCGATGGCCGTTGCCACCGGTACGATTATTATTATTGCCTTTTGGTTGGGCTGGTTCATTATCGTGCTCCAATAACTGAGCCCTATTCACTACATCTGAATACAAACACAATTTGTGAGAAATGAGGTATTGACGTATATCGGGTTTCAAACCTCTTAGAAACATTCGCGTTATTCTCTCCTCATTATCGACCAAATAGGATGCAAACCGGGATAACTCCGCAAATTTAGCATCGTATTGCGACACGGTCATATTGTTTTGCTCCAACTTGATAAACTCCACATCCTTCATGTGACGAATACTTTCGAAGAAGTACTTATCATTGATCAGCTCTTGGAACTTCTCCCAAGACATCTTCGAAGACGTCAGTGAGTATGCTTCTGATTCCCACCTAGTAATCGCCTCTCTTCAATAACATGAAGGTGGCAAAGGGAACCTTTTGCTCCTAAGAGCATCCCAATACATCAAATATCTTGTTGATCTGCTTTATCCACGTCTCCGCCTTTAGTGATTTTGGCTCTCCAAAAAACTCTGGTGGTCCCAACTCCTTGAACTGCTTAGCGGGGACCGTCCGTGAGTTGTCAGTGATTCCACCTGCATTTTGGACATGAGCCCCTTTCGCTTGATGTTGCATGAATTGCATAAAGCCTCTGAACATCCCATCGTTCACCATTTCATCAGTGTTATTGTTTACATGAGGATTATTGTCTTCCTGTTGCACATTATCCTGGGCATTAATCTGTGGTGACTCAACGGTCTCATGTGCTTCATTGTTTATCTCAACATTCTCGGATGCCATTTTCAAATACTGCCACAAAAAAGGGTTAATTAACATATCACATATTATCCCTATACTCTGACCGACCAATTAAATACCAAATAAACTTAGGTAGGTCATACTAGCGAAGGAATTCCCCGTCTCTCCCCTCCTAGTTCTTGTCTCACATCTCAGCCAGAGATCATATCCCTAAGCTTTGATACCAACTATGACGCCCCCAAAACAGGTATACATCACCCATCTTGGGTCGCCACTTACATGGTACATAAAATTTAAATACAAACTTAATTATACAACTGTCGTGTAATATACGACAAAACATAGCTGAGAGTTTAAACAGAAATATTGCCTTCTAGACAATATCCACTCTCAAATAAAGTCCTCATTACATTTATTATCACACTATTTTATAGAATAGTGAAGACTACTAATACACCATCTCAGACCATCACTCCGTTCCCCGACTAGTCCCGTTACGTTCTTATTTCCTGAAGAGAACAATGAAAACAAAAGGGTGAGCTCAACTAGCCCAGTAAGAAATATTATGACTAAGATAATGCAGGATAAATTACCATTAGCCTTCAACAATGTTAAACTGATAAAATACAATAGACATCAAGTTTAAGCTAATGAACAAAGAATCCATTAGAAGAGTCAAGTAGAGCATAAAACCTACTATCTTCTATGATTTAAAAAGAATTTTCATCAACTTTATCGTTGAGACTCAGCTTAATAAATAAAACACATCATCCCTGCACCACGGCCAAGGATATTCATGTAATCATCAATGGTCATGATTATGATTATACCGAATAATCCCTGATCATAATCATACCAACAACTGTCCACCAATGAACTACAGACCAATGAGGACTTTTACCACATCATTCGTTACATTACGGTCATGATTATACCGAATAATCCCTGGTCATAATCATACCAAGTCCATCTCTGCACGTAAGCCAAAGATGACTTTCATCACAATATAAGCATAAGGATGATGACAATAATATAAGCATTAATCAAATGAAAACAAGGATAAATATTAAAGACTTTAAATTTATCCAAATATTATCCATCACTTAAATAACTCATAATCTAATATTGTTAATATTATAACAATATTTTAATCACTTCTTAAACTTATAAACAATTTAATTGTTTACACTTTACCAAATAATACATTTAATCATTCAAAAATGCCATACTCATAAGATTTCATCACCAATGATCAAATCACTCATCAAAAATCTGCATATACTTTATATAGGATTTTCAAGCCCTAAAATCCTATTTACCAATTCTTCAACTTCACATAACATATTTAACTCATATGTTTGTAACTAAACCATTTTCATGAAAAATTACCAAATTAACTTATTATTTTTCTATCCTTTGTCCAAACATATATACATATATTTCATACACAACAAGTATTTTTTTTATAATTTTTTAACTCCCTTAAGTATTTTTCAAAAATCAATTTCTAATTAATTCCTTAAGAAATTAGTTACCTCAAGTTTAATGTGGGACCCCAGATTTTATGAATAAATATTTAATTTTCTCGAAATATTTTTTTTAATATTATGGTGTGGATTTGATATAATGTTATAGTTGTGGGTAATATTTATAAATTTTTCAAAGTATGCAAGTTGTTATATTATATTCGATTGGTCAAGGAATATTCTTTGTGTCGGAAAATATTAAATTTACCAAGACAATCATTAGTGGACCCCTAATGTAATTATCATCGGATCGAGAAAACGACAAAAATATTTTATTGAAAATAACGGCGGAAGTTTTTACTGCTATTATCGTTGAACTACTCTCAGAGTGAAAGTACGATGAATGGCGTGGTTGCATAAGAAGACACGGTGATTGATTATTAATGCTTACGTGAGAAGTCACTCAAGATTATTCAATTATTGCTATAGTAATTGTTAGATAGATCTCACGTTATTTGATTCAATTATTGTCAATATTTTATATATTATTAAATCAATAATTGAAATGACAGAGTTATTAATATTATAAATTGCAATATTAACAATGTCAGTAAGTTACGCGAGGAGAGGTTTGGTCACCTAATCAAGCGGCATGATAGGAGAAATCCTTATCGAAAGCCCCCCTCTTTCCAGGAACGACACAGTCGATTAATATTGTGAATTATAATAAAGGTGATAAATGTTGTTTAAATTATTAACGTGATTTTTATTAAGTTTTGCTTATTTTATGGACCTCAATTTTACCCATTTTTCAAAAATAATCAGTAGAAATTTTTAAAAAAGTGGGGCCCACATGTGGGCCCATTTGTGTTGGAAAAATGATTTTGGAAATAGAAGAGTATACGTATGGTAGTATATGTATGTATTGAGTATTTGGTGGGAGAAAATGATATGTGAAAGTGATAGGTGTGTGATGTGTGTGTAAGTGGAAAATGGTGAAAAAGTAGTAGTGTGATAGTGATGTGTAAGAGTGTAGTGAAATTAATTTTAGGGTGGGTGGGTGGGTGGGTAGGGGATTGATGTTGGTTATGGGGGGATAAAAAAAATCTAGTGGTATATATTATATTAATAGAAAACATGTGTTTTTATATATATATTATATTTAATTGTTAGTTGATTGCATTAAGTGATTGAAGAAAATAATTTCGTTCATGAACAGTGCACTTCCATTCTCCTATAAATAGAAGCTCATTCCTTCATTATTTTTTACAAATTCACTGAAACTCCAGAGAGAGAAATTATAGAGAAACTATAGAAAAGTATTCTGCTACTTCCCTAGTCTTATATTCAGTTTCTTTTACGGTAAGGGGTGTTATTGTTTCTTATTCATGAAGAGAATTGTTGTTATTCCATTTCTTATTATTCATTGTTGAATAACCTCGTATACGCTGGTCTACCCTATATACTTGGTGACATTCTTCTATTATTCTCATCTTTTATTATTACGTTGGAACATCCTCATGCATGTGTTTTACACCTAACCGGGTTCCGTCTTTGTTATTATTCATTGGAATATCACATGCATGTATTTTACACAGGACTGGTTCCATTATTTATTATTCCGCATTTATTATTCATTTGGAATATCACGCTCGTGTGTTTTACTAATCGGACTCGGTTCCATCTTTATTATTCTGTATTTATTATTATTCGTTGGAACATCCCGCTTGTGATTTTCATTTGACCGGTTAGATTATTATTATTACATTGGAATAACTCGTCTCACAAGCACCGCATGCATGGTGATTTCATTGTTATTCCATTCCTTATTATTCTCAAATAAGTTAAAATTTTGACTTTATACTCCATGAAATTAGTGGAATATCCTCGATATTCAAGGCTTCATCCGAAGATTTTTCATGAAAATATTCTTCCGAGCATTCTTGAATTTTACTCTACAAAGCAAGATCATGTTGACAATTTGGGACGTTATTAGTTCCCTGAATAACTTAATTCTTAAACTTATTTTATTGAATTCTCATATCATTGTCATCATCCTCATGTTTATATTTTGTTTAAAGTCATCTATGGCCCGTAGAAGCATGGATGGACTTGGTATGATTATGACCGAGGATTATTGATTGTAATCGCGATCGTAATGTTAAAAATGATGTGGTAAAAGTCCTCATTGGCCCGTAGTGCATTGATGGACAATTGTTGGCATGATCGTGATTATTGATGAATACACAAATATCCTTGGCAGTAGGTATGGAATTTGTGGTCGTGACCTAATGAATATCCTCGTCGTAGTAGTGCGGGATGATGTGAATTATTTATTAAAATTTGAGTCCAAATGATAAAAGTGATGAAAAACTTTTAAATCATAAAAGATAGTAGATTGTATTTTATCAGTTTAACATTGTTGAGGACTAATGATAATTTATTCTGCATTATCTTAGTCATAATATTTGTAGCTGGGACGAGTCGGGGAACGAAGTGATGTTCTGGATAATAATGTTAGCTAGTAGTCCTCACTATTCTGTTAAATAGTGTAACAATAAATGTATTGAGGACTTATTCTGAGAGTGGATATTGTCTAGAAGGCAATATTTGTATTAAAACTCACAGCATGTATTTCGTCGTACTTTACACGATTGTTGTATAATTAAGTTGTATTTGAATTTTGTACCATGTATTGGCGACTCAAGATGGGTGATGTATACCTATTTTGGGGGCGTCACAATTATAAATAGAATATATTATATTTTATTGCATAGTATCCTTTCCATTCTCCTATAAATAGGATGCTTAGTTAGAATTGAAAATCACACCGTAAGTTCGTAGAATTCTTCTTCTATAATCTTGAAGCGTATTTCTTAAGAGTTTAAGAAAGCTTTGCGTAGAAAATAGTGCAAGTTTTCTTCAAGTATATCCCCGCCCCACCCGTCTTGAGTACTCTTCTTTATAAGGTAAGGGTATTATTCTTTCGTATTCATGAAGAGAGTTATTTTTCTTTCAATACTGTAAGGGTTGTTATTCCATTCGTTATTATTATGTTGGAATAACTTTTACATCACGCCAAGCACCGCATACATGGTGAAATTCTTCTATTATTCCATTCTTTATTATTCTATTGGAATAACTTTTATGCATCTTGGTTTATCGCACGCCTCAGTGAATTCTGTTGTTATTCCATTCTTTATTATTACATTGGAATAACTTTGTTTGTGCTGATCTATCACATGTACTGGTGAATTTCATTTGTTATTCCATTCTTTATTATTACATTGGAATAACTTTATCTCATGCGGTATATCGTATGCCCGGTGAATTTTGTTGTTATTCCATTTTTATTATTCTATTGTAACATCGTATGCATGCGGATTACGCGTGACACGTTCCATTCTTTATTATTCTGTTGGAACATCCTATTCCATTCTTTATTATTCTGTTGGAATATCATGTCTGTGCGGATTACGCATGACCTGGTTCCATTCTTTATTACTTTGTTGGAATAACCTGTCTATGTGGATTACCGCATGCATGGTGAATGATCCTTTGTATTCATTCCTTATTAACTTGTGGAAATGATCTCGTTGCACGCGGATTACTGGCGTGGCGGCGAAAAATCCATTTGCGAGCTTCATATATTCTATTATACTCGGTTGGTTAAAGTTTTGGCTTCTATACTCCATGAAATTAGTAGAATATCCTGGATATTTCCGCTTCATCCAGTATCTTTTCATGGAAATATTCTTCTGAGCATTCTTGAATTTTACTCCACAAAGCAGTGTCATGTTGACAATTTGGACGTTATTGGTTCCTGGATAAATTAATTTATAAACCTTTAAAATTTATTCTTAAACTTGTTTTATTGAATTGTCATCATCCTTATACTTATATTATATTGAAAGTCATCTGTGGTATGTAGTGCATAGATGGACTTGGTATGATTATGACCAGGGATTATTCGGTATAATCATGACCGTAATGTTATAAATGATGTGGAAAAAGTCCTCATTGGCCCGTAGTGCGTTGATGGACAGTTTTTGGGATGATTATGGCTATGGATTCTCTTCGGCCAAGGGTGCAAAGATGAATTATTTTATGGTATAATCAAAACCGTTGATGAAAACACGATTATCTTTGGCCCGTGAAGTGCATGGATAATTCGTGGTCGGTAATCTTAAAGAATATCATTGGCACGTAGTGCGAGGATGATTTGATGATGTGGATTATTTATTAAAAATTTGAATCTCAAATGATAAAATTTATGATAAATGTTTTAAATCATAGGCGATAGTAGATTTTATGCTCTACTTGACTCTTCTAATGGATTGCTTGTCTATTGCTGATTAAACTTGATGTTTGTTATATTGTATCAATTTAACTTCGTTGAAGGCTAACGATAATTTATTACGCATTATCTTAGTCATAATATTTCTTCATTGGGCTAGTTGAGCTCACCCTTTTTTGCTTTCATTGTTCTCTTGTGAAATGAGAAGCGTAATGAGGACTAGTCGGGGAGCGGGTGGCGGTCCGGATGATAAGATTAGTAGTTCTCACTATTCTATGAAATAGTGTGATAATAAATGTATTGAGGACTTATTTTGAGTTTGAATACCGCCTGAAGACAATATTTGTATTAAAACTCACAACTCATGTTGTATATTTAAGGTTGTATTTGTATTATGTACCGTGTATTTGGCGACTCAGAATAGGTGATGTATACCTATTTTGGGGGCGTCACAGATTTGATAATGGGAAATATTGCGCAGTGACAATTATTGAAACAACAATAATATAAAATATCAACGCAATAATTATTGAATTAATAAAATAAAATATTGAATAAAGAATTATCGTAATAATTATTGAGTAAAGGCCTTCACGTAAGAATCAATAATTCGAAAAAAATATTGTGCAATATCGTGTGCCATCTTGTAACAACGTAGACATCGTATTTTAACCACCGTGTATTCCAACAAGAGTTAATTCTGTGAATACTTATTTCTGTAGATTATTTATATAAAAGATATTTTTATTGTTTTCTCAATCCGATAATAATTTCATTGTGGGGTCCACCAATGATTGTCTTACTGCATTTAATATTCCCCGTTAAAACGAATATTCACGACGATCGAATATAATATAACAACTTGTGTAATTTGCAAAATTTATAAATATTACCCACAACTATACCATTATATTAAATTCACTCCATAACATTCAAAAATGATATTTATAGAAAATTTATCTTTATTCATAAAAGTTGGGGTCTTACATACTAACTACCATATCCCAACTCAAGTTGTTCTTGCAACAAATTCAGAAACCAAGTCTAGTTGATCTTAGTTTCACTCTTAACACATGCCCAAGCTATGGAAAAATTATGTTCATCCCCATCTCTTCGTAGAGCTACAAACAATTCCCCCTTATTTTATATCTTCAAAAAACACAAATCAAGCTCGATAATGAACCTACATCCTTCCTTCTAACCTCTCCTGCACACATCTAAACAAACAAATATTCTTTTAAATACTCTACTCCATTCTCTTAATTAATCTGTGGACAATTCCACTTGCACTTTAGACCCTAAATTACTTCTCAACAGTTATGTTGCATAAGCCTCTAACTCCTTACACTTGGAAAATCCAACATTCACTATCCATCTTGTCTCAACATTTTTTGTAAGCAAATATGAAAGTACACGTGAAAAGCTAAGACATTCATTTTCTAATTCTTAAAAGTTTCCTTCGACCTTTTGCCTTCGATTAAACTTAAGTTTGACGAACTGATTGCAGAGCAAATATAGAGCAATGTCTTCTTCAATACTGATTAGACTTCTCTTCGACGAACTCATGAAGCACCTTTTTCTCGTCTCTTCTCTTCGATTTCGTCTTTTTTCTTTGATTTCTTCTGATTATGGCTTTTTTGCCTCTTTTGAAATCTGGAAAACCCTTTTGTTATGTTTTCATGCCTCATCAACAAAATATATCTACGTGTTAGCGACGTTAGTTTAGGTGACATGTTCATTAAGGGTAGGGACACAATTGACTTAAAAATTACTTTTTTTTAAAAAAAAGAGTTCATGGGCTAAGTGGAATTTCGGATAAAACCAGATGGGCACCTTTGTCCTTCAATTATTTCATTGATGAAAATTACATTGTTAGCCAAACTATTTTGAGAAACACATTTGTTTCCCTTATAAAAAAATATCCATACCATAAAAAAATATTCATTTTAATTAAAAATGTTGCCATCACTCATTTATGAAAAAAATGAAGTACATGGCATGTTAAATGCTCCAAATTTGACCTCCAAATTTACTGGATCATAACATTCCAAATAAAACATTGGAATTATTTGTCCCTTTATATATGGACATGAATAGAAAATTTAAAAACTATGTATTATGGGTGAAAAATGCTATTGAATATATTGGTATGTGATACATTTATATTTTTGTATTATTACAAAATCTAATAAATCTATGAAGATATTATACACACTCAGACACTCATTAAAAAATAATTTTTTCACTCCTCACAATTAACAACACACTCCCGGCGTCCCGAAATTACAGGTATTTTGTTCATTTGCATCTCTATTTCGTTATCCCTGGGTAACCCTCGGCAATCGACACAATCTCTCTAATCTTAGGGTTTGACAATCGACGAGAAAAATTATTGATTCTCCACCTCTAGGGTTGCGCTTTGTAGATCCTTGCAGTTCGTTCGGGTCTCAAGATGTTTTGGCGTATGGCGGGTTTGTCCACTGCGTCTCCGGTGAGTAATTTGATTGTCAGTGGCGTATATTTTTGAATTACTGTTTAGTTAGATCCAGTTCTTCTTTCTGTTTTCAGTATTGAAACGAAAATTTTGGAATTCTTCTGTTAGTATTTGGTTCCCCAGAAATGTGAAAATTGGGAGGATGTGGCATTTTGAATACTATGATTTGGCATGATAGTTGAGTGGCTTTTATTTATCAATTTTTTTTTGGTTTTTAGGTATGCTCTTTAGTTTGGTAAATGTACTACTGGTAATGTGAGCTTTCTTAGCTCTTGAGATTATTGGATTTCTTTTGGTTATGTAGTTGGTTTATTGTTTATGTATGCATATCAACTCAACTTTTGAAGAATAAGAACTCAGGAGATATTGGTAAAGAAATTTATTAACAAATTTGTTATATCACTGTAGTGGTTGTTTAGTGAATAGGACTAAGAAGTTATAGTATCTAGAATGGAACCCACCACTGTAGTAGCCTAGTAGGTAAGATATGGAAGTAGTTCATGGACATTGTGTATTTTAAATTTTAATATACTTGTCAAAAAAATTAATAACATGAAATGAAATATTTATCTAAATATGAAAATGAGTTTAACGGGAGGAAAGGTTACACTAGCAAGCTCCTTTCAAGCCAGAGAGCCTCATGCCAAAAATAGAGTAAATTATGAAATAGATTCATCTAAAATAAATAAATAAAGCATTTGTGGCTGAAAACTTCAAAGATTTGAAATAATGCCTAAATTAAATTTAACATAATAGCTAGTTTTATATTTTCGTCTGCCTAATGAAAGCTATCATCAATGTGTATCACCCCATCTCTTACGCCATTCCCCCCTCCTCCCCCCACAAACAAAACACTCTTCAGAATTTGTTTCCCCCTCATTGATTTGATTGTATAAAGTTGGCCGTATTATCCATCTTCTACTTCTTGGGTTTATTCTGTTACATATGGGTTGGTAGGTAGTGTTGCTCTTTTTTATTTTGAGTGTTTACTGGGATTGTTCCACATTCTTTTCTTTAGTATACCTACTAATTTTAGCTAATTTTATTGAAGAAAAAGATGTTAATACTCCACGATTTATTTTATGTTATTGTGGAAGAATTGAATAGTAAGAAATAAAGCAAATAAAAAAATGGCTGAAAGAAGCTTATAAATATTATAGATAGTTAACAAAAGAAGGATACCTCTCTTTAGCAAGAACGGAATAATTTTCCTGCAGACAGTTGCACCTCAAACTTTGGGCAAGGAATGTGCCCATAGTTATTTGGCGTCGCCGTAACGTAACGTCCATTCGATGAGAGAGACCGCAAATGAGCGTGCGACTTGGTCGATGGTCGAAAAGGCGGCGCTAGCAAAAGCAAATAACGCCTTAGACTACGTTGCGACAACTTGGATGACTATCCTATTTGGTCGAAAGCGACTTCAGTGGGTATGATCGACCCAAATCTGAACTGGGTTAAAAAAAAACGTCACAGATCTCCAAAACATGCCCTAGCCGAGTTGACTCGCAGAGAACACAACATTTCAGCAAATCGTAGTTGATAGAAGAAATCAAAGTCGAGAGAGGTCACTGCAATGAGTGGAAGTCGATCATGAGGGCGAGAGGCTGCGATTGAGAGGGAGATTACAACAGCGAGAGGTCATTCGATCGACGAGAGAGAGAGAGAGATACCTTGAGGCGATCGAGCGAGAGGCTTAACCTCTCTCGAGATGATCATTGGCGAGAGAGGCTTCGCCTCTGCGTCGCTAGCTCCATTGTATCCCTCTTACTTTATTGTCATGTTAACTGATGGTTATATATATAATTATTATAATAATAAATATAATAAATAATTATAATAATAAATATAATTATTATAATTATAAATATATAAATATTATTAATAATTATAATTATATAATTATTATAATAATAAATATAATAAATAATTATAATTATAAATAACAATTATAAATATAATTATTATATTATAATTATAAGTTATAATAATAAATATAAACTATTATAAATATTATTATTAAATTATAAATATATAAATATTATTAATATATAATATTAATATATATATATAATAATATAATAATAATAAATTATATATATAAATATAAATATATTATAATAATATAAATATATATAGTTGTATATATATTTATATATGTATTTATTTATATTTTATATATGTATTCTTTACATTTTATCCATTCATATGTAACATTTATCTACTTGATGTGGTTTATGATGGTATAATTTATACGCTTTATTTTTTAATTGTTATTGCTAAGTATTTACATAATTGTGTTTTTAATATTATTTCATAGTATTATGTTTTGGGTTATGAAATTTTATTGTCAACATATTTGTTAAGTAAAATAAATAATATATAAATTGCACATTGTAAACGACTTATCGCCATACGGACGTCATGGCGATTGTCTTTAGGCGTCTGGCGATCACTCTGCTGCCATGACTCTCGTGCAGTGCCGTGGACAACTATGAATGTGCCTAATGAGTCCCCTGCTTAATTACTTTTGTGGTATTTAGATACTCTTTTAGATTGGCTGATGAGGAATGGGACATGAAGATTGGAGGATTATTAGAATATTAGTTCATATTATTATGAACTAATTGGTTTTAGTCGGTAGTAATTAGGAGTCTAGGTTAATCAGGTTATTGAAGTATATCAGGTATCTACATTACCAAGTATTAACTGTTTAGGTAAATAGAATTATTTCCTAAATAGGTTAATTATCTCATCTTAATAGTATTAGAGTTTTACTTATTCTATAGTATTCGAGTTTATATGGTCTCTATGTCTTAGATTTTATATACATGTATGGTATCCCTACATAATGAAGAGAGTTGAATTATTTGAAATAAGTTTATTTGTTTTAGTTTGTAACTACCGATTACTTGAGACTTGGGAGGATATGTTTCTGCTACTTTCACCTTTCTTTCTTACTCCTCTATCCCTTCTCTAAACCCTTCTACACCATGTGTCCTGCATCCATGGTTTGGTGTTAGTTTCAAAAGAAGTTTTTGACTATACCATTATACATCTTTTTAGCAGTCTTCCCTAACTGTGCTGGAACACGAGTTTTCACTTTTCAGTGTAACTGCACGACTGATTCACTCACTTGCACTTTTTAAAGACACCATAGTCTCTTGCCTGTAGATATACGTAATAGACCATACCTTGTTATCATGCCATTCTAAATTTGAAAGTTGTGATTTCATAGTTGAATGTTTAAAGTAATTACTAGATATTTTATAAAAAAAAAGAAGTAGTAATTACTAGATATGATATGCCTGTCTTTTCAATTTCATACCATCACAGGTGGAGACGATTTTGGATAAGGATAACTTTACATTGGAGGAGCTTCTGGATGAGGATGAAATAATTCAAGAGTGCAAAGCTATTAATAGTCGCCTTATTAATTTGTAAGGCACCCCAATCAAATCCAATATTTAATACACTGTTTTACTTTAGCATGGAAATTTGTAAGGAACCGTATTAATTTTCTCAATGTAATTTGTTATCTGTATTCTTCTCATTCTTTGTACTTCTTTATGGTTGAACTATGGTTGCTTTTCGTGAATTTTTCATCATTGCTTTCCCTTCAAAGATGTAGTATGCATGACTTGTTTTTATATATTTCATATAAGAACCCACTTTATTGTGATTGTTTGAGGCAATCACATGCAATTGTGATTTTGTATGGTTTCTAATTCATATTCTTTACTAAACTTTCATGTCCAGTTGTAGCATGGAAATTTGTTGGAAACATACAATTAATAAAAACTCTGTTTGGATGGTACATAAGTAATCTTTGCATTGTTGTATCATTGTTAAATTTGATGACAATCTGTCTTGATTTGTACTCTTTATCCGCTTCATATGAAAAGCATCTATTTACTATTGAGTCATCTGGGATTTCTCTTGCAAATCTTTTTAGTTTATTTTGTTAGTATTAATCGAGCCGTGATATATTGTTACCAGTATGTGATATTCTTTTGGTCTGTTGTTTTAATTAAAGAAGCATACAATGTCTACTGAAAACATGTCTAAAGTTTGTCTGATGAAATCTGTTCTCATAGACATAAATTATATTAATATTTTAGGATTGCTTTCAGTTTTATCCTAAATTGATAATTATTAGTCAGTTTGTAATCTTTAGTACTTGTTTTTTTACTCTGGCCATTTTTTTGCAGTTTGCGAGAAAGAACTCAAATAGAACAACTAATTCGATACATAGTGGAAGAAGCTCCTGAGGATGCTGAAAAAGGGCGAACTTTTAAGTAGGTGTCTGTTGATGGACGTGTAAAGTGTGTTCCCCTGATGCTCCTCTGTACTCTGGGATGCATATTGTGATGGATTACTATTGATTGTATCCTAATGCCTAGATATGTCTAATGACAGGTTTTTCATTAATTGTTTCTACAGATTTCCTTTTATTGCCTGTGAAATTTTTACTTGTGAAGTTGATATCATACTAAAAGCATTGGTAGAGGATGAGGAGGTGAGAAGTTATTACATTCTAATTTTAATACTCCAGGTCTAATATTTTTATTTTCATTCTTTGATATTCACTTTACTACTTTGAACAATCTAATTATACAATTTGGTTTTACATGTCTTTGTAAACAGTTGATGAATTTGCTATTCTCCTTCTTGGAACCAGAACATCCTCATAGTACGCTTCTGGCTGGTTACTTTAGCAAGGTATCCTTTATTTTACTCCAGTGGCTGTTATTTTTAACACATTTTAAAGAGCATTCATGTTGTTGGTTAGGAATTAAGGGATTTTTTCCAGCTTATTTTAGGTTTCTCGCATCTTTCTCTTTGGAAGGCAATATCTGTTATTCTTGTTCTGATCTTTAATGCTTTGATTTGATATGCTAGGTCGTCATATGCCTGTTGCTGCGGAAGACAGTTCCTTTTATGAATTATATTCGAGTAAGTCCATATTATTTTTCAGTTACATTTACAAAATTCCTTTTTTATGTGATGAAATGTATATTATTGTGGTGTATATATATCTAAACACAGTTGCACATGCACATTCATTAATTATGGTCATGTACATGGCAGGATTTCTTTATTTTGGATTACTTTTTATTTTTTGGGGTGTTACACTTCAGTATTCATATCTTTTTAATGAGAATTACTATGCGTCATTGTAATGTAGGTAACTGGAATATTCCTTTTTATATTTATTAAGTGGATGATTGAATATGTTACTTTGAGGGGGAGGGTAGAGGGGTGACAAGTAGGTGTTTTCTCTCCCTCTCTCTCTATACACACACACACACATATATTTGGGGAGGGGTCAAGGAAAAAATGGAAAGAAAATTTACTCTGTCGAAATGTGATATCCTTGTAATTTCTTTAATCTTGTTATCTGTAACATTACCAAAGAAACAATCAGTTTCTGTAAGTTTAAACTCTCCCCCCTCTGGTACTGCCGTACAGCTAGATTAAAAGCATGATCTAATTCAGTGTGTTTGTAAGTCTAGATCCACCACGGGTAAACCTTTTCACGCCTGTTGCACTCTTTTTGTTAATTCTTTTTTCTCTCTTGTTGACATAATAGGCTGATAGAGTAACAGATAAACATTGTCATTGATGTGGAATTGGTGCTGATACACTAATTGTAAAGATTAAAAAATGGAGGATTTTATGGTTGAATGACTATATTAGTATAATATGCTAAGAGAATACTTTAATTTTAGTTACTAAGCTAAGAAAATGAGGTTTTTTAAGATTTTAGCATGACACAATTATTGGGTTTTATAGTAGTAATCCATTTTATGATGTAGTATATAGGGTACCAGGCATGTATGGTCGTGTATGGTCAGGACTCATGACTTGTCAAAATAGTGGAAATGAATTTTGCATGAATAGTAAAATAGTTCTTTTTAGATTATTGTACCAGTAAATTGTGCTGAATATTATACTATTTGGTACGAGCTTTCTACTTGCTTTTTACATGTGATGAGAGTAAGGGCTGATTGCTCCATTATGCATTTATGTAGGCTCATCAGGACATCATAAGGAAGCTGGTTGATCTAATTGGTACTACATCCATCATGGAGGTTTGTTGTCTAGCAATTGTTCGCATAGTTTTGTGTATGTGATAAAAACACTTGCTAATACATTTCCCTTTGGATAGGTTTTGATTCGCTTGATAGGTGCTGATGAACATCTTTACACCAATTATGTGGACTCAATGCAATGGTTGGAAGAGACGGATGTATTAGAGATGGTCGTGGATAAGTTCAGCTCGTCAGTAAGTTGCATCTTTCATCTAATATCTTGAATTTAGAAAGTTTGTGTCAGAGTTAGATATATACCAGAAAATATATGTTCGTGGACTTGTTTAATGATTTTTGGCCAGATAAAGTGCTTTTCTCTGTGTTTCGTGCTCAGCTTTTGAGCTTTGCATCAAGTATAAATTCTCTCTGATTTTTGACCTTGTCATTGTGTATTTTGTACATGCATTCCCATTCCCTCTCACTGTAATAGTCCACAAAGTGGCCCCAGTGAAATTGTTTTGGTGTCAATTATCAGTTTTGAATTCAAAAAATAAGATCCACAATTCTGAGTTGCAGGAATTGGAGGAAAATAGTTTTTTTGTTCATTATTTGATGCTAGAAGTATATTTAGATGACTGATTATCCATGAATGTGCACGTTTGAGTTGCTTTGTTCATTATTTGATGCTAGAAGTATATTTAGATGACTGATTATCCATATTGTTGATTTATAGTGGACTATGAATGCTAGAAACCTTGATGTTTGTAAGTGAAGTTTAATTATTTTTCTATCATAACAAAAAGTTAAGTTATTAGTTAAGCTCTTACCGTCTTATGATATGGTTTTATTAACTTTTGAACATGATATTACAGGATTCTCCTGAAGTGCATGCTAATGCAGCAGAAACACTTTGTGCTATAACTCGTTATGCTCCACCAGGGTTAGCTGCTAAAATCTCCGGCCCAAGGTAGCATCTGTTTAGTATCTTGATTGGAAGTACACAGCTAATATTATAATTACCTTGCCTCACCATCTATTAAACATGTTTTTGTTTATCTGTGCCTCCACAGTTTTATAGGAAGATTATTTCGTCATGCTCTTGAAGACTCACGACCAAAATCTGTATTGGTATGCTCATTGTCTGTATGCATATCTTTGTTAGACCCTAAGAGGCTATCACTTGGAACATATTATACATACAATCGCCAATTGACTCATGGATCCGTAATAACCGCTAATCCTGAGACAGTGGAAGGCATGCTGGAAAGTCTAGGTAAGTTCAACTTGCATGATATTTACTTTGAGTCTGTGTGTGCTAGCAATGATCTCCACCCTCATACAGAAGTCCTTTGGATATGTTGTGCAATGTTCTAATCATTATGTTAGTACAGCCTTGATGATTCTGTGTTTAATGAAGAATTACTATCGTATTTTAGGAAGAAGTTTTTTTACTTAATATTTCATGGCTTTTGCTGCAGCAGCTGCAATTTTTAAAACAACGAAAATTAGCCTCAACTTTGAAACAGCAAAAATTAGCCTCAAAACTTCCGTGTTCTAAAACTTGCTAGGCACAAACATAGGCGGTGGAGAGGACGCTTAGAGCCTAGGCATTGGTCTTGGGCAGTCTTATGTTTTTATTGTATATTGTTGCATATACTATATAGACATATGTTAGATATGATACAACTATGTAACATTTATTTGATGTAAAGATTTCAAATTTACATGTTTTTTTCCCCAGAAAACAATCATAGAAAGATTCATTTCAAGTATTGTAAAGCATCAAAACCTTTCATTAATTTGATTCGGTAGATGACTCATTCCTTATAGGCGCCCAGTCGGCTTAGAGGGGACCGCCTAAGGCCTAAGTAGGGGTCCTAGAAGGATTTTTAGAACACTGCATTTCGTCTTCGGCAATGTTTTAAAAGGCGCTAGGCGGGAGGCGGACGGTCAGGGGCGCCTAGCGCCTAGGGGTCCTAAGCGGGATTTTTTATTTTAAGCTAATTTTAATATTTTATCTTACATTTATCCAAACAAAACAATATATAATAAAGATAATAAAGGTCTTTGGTTAAAGTTTAAACATATATCCATATTGTTAATGTCAAAGTTCAAACACAAACATGCAATTGTTCAAAGCTTAAACATATTTTTAACGTATTACGATATTAGTTTTATTCATAAACAAGATTGCTATTAAATAATTTAAAATTTCAAGAATTTTATTCAATATTAAAACTTAAGAAACTAAACATAAATTTAAGAATTATATTGAATTAAACTAAATATTACAGATGTATCATTATTTATATAATTTGAAGTTGGTACAAGTTCAAAAAATTACAACTATAATAAAATTATCCATTTTGACTTGATATTGTTCACTTCTTGTTGTGATTTGATATGCTACAACCTGTATTATGAATATGGTAAATCGTTAGAAAAATAAATATATCAAGATCTGGGGGTAGTTATTAAAATAAAAAAAACCTCTCCGTCTAGACCCCACCTAATTTATTGGAGGAATTTTTTTGCTGTCTAGGTGAGGCGCCAGGGGGCCTAGCGCTACTTTTTGTATGATAATCGATTCTGTTGAATTCTTGCAGTTGTTGGAAGCTAAATACCTTGAGTTTAATCTCGTAATTTTGCATTTGTAGTATTTAGGAGCAACTAGGCAAAGTTATAAATTATAGTTGGAGCCTTATATTTTGTAGAATTCTATTGATATGTGTTAAGATTGTGTTACAACACTAAACATGGTGATCTGAACAGCCTTCTTGTATATTTATATTTATATTCCGTTGCGCAAGGCACCTAAATGTATGAATTAGAAAGGGTATGGTATAACAAACGTGGAACCTTCGATGCTACCCTTTTATCATTAGTAAGAGCAATATAGATTGGTAATTATAATTCCAATGATTCTAAGTGGTTGACTTAGTGAAAAGGACAGAAAAGAAAAAGATTCTAAGAGAGTTGGCCTATGCCCCAAAAACTTTCAAATATTGGTGCAAATCCATCTTGGAAATTTTATTCCATATACCACTCCCAACTTTGATTGAATGAATGAACCATCAATTTAAGAACCAAGTTTTGTACGAAACACTGGCACAACATTCAATATGAAGCAACATTGCGTATTTGTACACATTCCACTTTTTAAAGCACTTTACTTTCAGCATATTATTGGTTTACTAGTTTGCTTATAAAAATATATGATTGGTAGACCAGTATGTTGGATCTGAATCCCTTCTTCCTATGGTGTGTATGGTGAATATATGGGCAAGTACTTCACATCTGTGGAAATTTGTGATACATTGTTTTGCTTCTGCTCTAGATTTACTATATTTATTTGAAAAGATTTAATAAGTTTTTATTTTTTAACTGTTTATACCTATATGCTTCCGGTGTAGGGGGTGGGGAGAAATTTTTGAAAGTGAGATATTATGGCATTATGACGTCATGAGGACCTACTCATTTTGTTGGTTCTCTGCAAGCAGGTGATTTGCTCAAGCTTTTGGATGTCTCATCAGAGGAAAATCTGTTGGTAACGACGTATGGAAAGTTGCATCCGCCACTCGGGAAACATCGTCTGAAGGTAATCTTTGTATAATTGGCATTTGAGGGAAATCTTATTCACTGTTGTTCGATGAGTAAATTGTCCTGTAAATAATAAAAATGAATTTGCTCAAGTGATAGTGACCAATAAGTGTCTTTCAAGTCAAATCTCCTTGGTTTTAATAATTTGCAAAGACAATAATCTCCTTGGGTCCACCCACTCATAGGATTATGAGCGGTGAACATGGTTGGTGGGGTATTGCGTGCATTTGGTGGTTTATTTTGTGCACACCTAAGGGTAGGAGCTTCCACTGTCTTCAAAAAATAAAACAATAAAAAATAATGAATTTGCTTATTGTTTTGATAGTGGCAAAGTTATATAGGTGGTTTCATGGTCATTAGCTTACCAGATATAAATGTTACTCTATTCTAATTTTCAATCAAATGGAACTTTCAGATTATAGAGTTCATCTCTGTCTTGGTGACTGTTAGTAGTGAAGCTGCTGAGAATGAATTGATCCGCCTTGGTGCAATTGAGCGTATTTTGGAATTATTTTTTCAGTAAGGGCCCATCTGATATACCTTATCTATTTGTTTCATTATATATAGTGGAAAAAATATTCTATGTAACCTTACTTGATTTCTATATAACTGTAGGTATCCATACAATAACTTCATGCATCACCATGTAGAACAGATATTTTTTTCTTGCTTAGAGAGCAAAAATGCTCCTCTTATTGAACATCTCCTCCGTGACTGTAATCTTGTTGGGAAAATTCTTGAAGCAGAGAAGAATTCCACACTGGCTACTGATAGAAGCAAGGTAGTAATCAGTTCTTATATGATATGTGGAATATATATATATATATATATATATATATATTGTATATTACTGTTAATGTAAATTCTTGTTGTTTATCTATTTATTCTTTAAAATGTAATTTATGTAAATAGCACACATATCACTGTAATGATATCTTTTTCAGGTAACATGCCTTGAATCAATATGGTTATTTTTAATTAGATTGAATGTGTCTTGCAGCCAACTGTCCCTGCTGAAGGGAGATCACCACCCAGGATAGGAAATATTGGACACATTACACGTATATCTAACAAGCTTGTTCAATTGGGGAATAACAATAGTGGCATACAGGCGTTTCTGCAGGTTTTCGCTCAAAACTTCATGTTTGTAGCCTTGAAATTTCTCAGTACTCAATGTGCAGCATGATAACTCATTGTTGAAATCTTTCTTTAACCTAACTTCCACAAAGGCTCTCTAACATAAATCCTCAAGAGATAAATCCATAAGGGTGCGTGTGAATGTCGGGACAGGATAGTTAAGGAAAGGAAAAGAAATAATATAACTGTTTTTCCCCCATATGCATGTTTGGGTGTCATGGGAAAATGTAGCCCCTATTTTCTTGCTGGAAACATTTACCCTCATATTGCATCTTGCATTTTTTACAGGATTTTGTCTCGTGGGAAATTTTAAAATCTTACTTTACTGCCAATTTAAGCAACCAAACACTACTAATTTTCTTTATTTTAATTTTTCTGAGAATTATGTCCCTGTTTAAGATTCTCGACATCCAAACGTAGCCTGAGGGAATCAAGTTCGTTCTTGGTGATTGATGTTAAAATCCCTTGTTTCTATTAAATTAATATTACTTATCTGTAACATTAATGATTTATGGCTTGCAATTACATTTACATGTAGTTGTTTATTCCATATTGTATGAAAGTGTCCATTTTTTACTGGTTTCTGTGTGTGCTTGTCTGGCTATTTGTATTTGTTTCCCATTATATGTGTGCATGTGCGCGCGCGCGCGCACACACACTCACATAGAGGAATAGAAGTATTCAGGCAACTTATTTTTTGGTTTTTTACTTCTGTATTTCTTGAACCTTCTAAGCTTTGAGAACGTGGTCTTTCTGTGACAGGAAAATAGTGAATGGGCAGATTGGCATTCAAATGTACTACTCAAGCGCAACACATTGGAAAATGTCTACCAGTGGGCTTGTGGGTGGGTGTACCTTAATTACAATTTTGGTTATTATTTTGTTAAATGATATTCTGAAAGAGTTAATTGATAAATGTGTGCCATATTTTGTGAAATATTTAACTTATCAGAAAAAATATTTATGTCTACAGTTGTGTTATGATGATACTTGGGGGAAAAATAAATTTTCTTCTTTTAAAATTATACTTCTTTACGTTATTCAGAAGTCACCTAAACTTACTGTAGTCCACCTTGTTCATGTGAGTTCAGCCCTTGTAAGTCTCAGGTGCGAGCAGTGTCGGGTTATAACGAGAGAACATAGGTATGTGTTTACTTAAGGTAAGAGGGTATGTATGAAAGAATAATGAGTAAGAATAAATTTTGAACTTGCCAAAAGATGAATTGATTATTTAAATCTAACTCCTCAACTAGTTATCGTTCAACTTTACCCTTGTTCCAGACATAGTGAACCAGGAAGAACATAGTTATGAAAACATTAATCAAGTTTTGAGTAATTGGAACATACCCAGTATTTCCCCAAAAGAAATTTATCAGTCAACTTTTTTGGATAATTTCAAAACTGATTATAATGTTAAAACTGTTGTAAAGGTTTATGCAATTACTTTTTACTTTTAATAAAGGTGGAAAAGATTTATTAAAAATGAACAGATAAATTTTATTTTTTACAATTGGTATGAAAAATATCATGGTAAATGTAATGGTATCACTAAAGCTCAATGGACTAAAGAAGATAAGTCAAAAGTTTTGTCCAGTTATCCCCCACTTGAAACTGTTCTTTTATCCATTAAAAACACAACTGTTGTTGCCAGTCCTTTTAAAATTTCAGATGGTAATAAAGATGAAAAGAAAATCATTGAGTAGAATAATTTTACAAATCAGTATCTAGCAACTATGGGTAAACAGCTAGATAAAATTGAAGAAAAATTTGATGAAACTATTATTAAAAAACCAGATTCCAAATTAGAACAACCTTTGTTAAGTCTACCAGAAAACAGAGTTGGTTTAGGTCTACCTAACCAAGACAGTGAGCTTACCCAAGTTATTGATAAATTATTTAAAAAATTAAAAACTGAAACTGGAACTAGTGGTACTATTGCTGTCATTGATCAAATTGAATATGACAATGAAAGTGTTAGTCAATCAGATCAGTCTGATACTGTTTCAATTCCAGACATTAATGATCAGTTAAATAAATTAACCTTTAATAACACTAGCATAACAAAAAATTGGTATTTTAGACCTACTCCTCTGGATCTATAATTCGAAGAGCGAAATCTAGATAAACAATTTTCTGTTTCTTCAAATAAAATTTATGAATGGAATATTGACGGTTTTAATGAGCAAGAAATCTTAAATAAGTTAAATCAAATGTCCATGGTAGCCAATAGCTATATTACCAAGTTCAACAATTTAACTCAGCCTGATATTGTTGAATTAATAGCTAGTGGATTCACTGATATTCTTAGATCTTGGTGGGAAAAACATCTTACTGAAGATACTAGGTTATCAATAATCCACACTGTCCAAATGGATAATGACGGCAACCCCATCTTTAATGAAGATATTGGTGTTGGTCCATTAGATGGAGTTAATACACTTATATTTACCATAATCAAACATATTGTCGAAAATCCTAGTAATATCACGGAAAGAATTCATGATCAGTTATGTAATCTCACTTGTCCCACTCTAAGTGATTTTAGATGGTACAAAGATGTGTTTACTTCTTGAGTTATGATGCAAAATAATAGCAATAAACCATTCTGGAAAGAAAAATTCGTCAATGGTTTACCTAACTTATTTGCTCATAAAGTTCGTGAAGAATTAAGTAAAGATTTAAGGTACATTGATTATGATAACTTATGGAGATATAATCAGTTATATACAAAAAATTGGATTAAAAATGTGTATTGATTTTAAACTCGCTAAACAAGCTAGTAAAGATAAAAACAAAGCCAAATATGAGTTAGGGACATTTTGTGAACAATATGATTTCATGTCGCTCCCTCTAGAAGAAAGCACAGACAAACATATTGACAAAAGTCACAAACATCACAAGAAAAAACACAGTCATCATAAAAATAAAAATCAAGATAGTTACTATAATAAACCTAAAACATCCGATAAAAAATCCGCTAAAAAATCCAAAAAATATGATAAGAGTAAAATTGTTTGCCACAATTGTGGGCAGAAAGGACACTATAAAAATGAGTGTAAAATAAAACAAAAATTATCCTAGTTAAATGTCTCAAATGAAGATACTGAACAACTGTTAGAATTAATGAGAATTGAGAACATCAGTAATGATGAGGGTTCTGATATTCCTTATTCCTCTAATACCAGTATTAGTAACAATGAAACAGATAGTGATAATGAAGAAGTTACTATATGTGCAGATAATTGCAATGAAAATTGTTGCAATAAAAGATTAAATGTAATTACTAAAGAAGAAGAATAAAGTTATTTGTTAAAGGTCCAGTACACAAGACAGTTAAAAGATTTGTTAACTAAAGATAATAATGTTAAAAACCAAATGATTAAAGCTAAAGATAAACCTATATTTAGCCTTAATAAAACTTTTGAAAGATTTAAATCACCAGTGTTCTAAAAATCTCCGCCTAGGCGCTAGGCCCCCCTGGCGCCTTACCTAGGCCCAAGGCGGCAAAAAAATTCCTCCAAGAAATTAGGCGGGGCCTAGGCGGAGTTTTTTAATTTATTTTAATAACTACCCAAACCAGATTTTGATATATTTATTTTTCTAATGATTTATCATATTCATAATACAAGTTGTAGTATACCAAATCACAACAAGAAGTGAACAATATCAAGTCAAAATGGATAATTTATTATAGTTGTAATTTTTTGAACTTGTACCACCTTCAAATTATATAAATGATGATACATTTGTAATATTTAGTTTAATTTAATATAATTCTTAAATTTGTGTTTAGTTTCTTAAGTTTTAATATTGAATTAAATTCTTGAAATTTTAAGTTTTATTATTTAATAGCAATATCTTGTTTATGAATAAAACTAATACGTTAAAAATATGTTTGAATTTTGAACAATTGCATGTTTGTGTTTGACCTTTGACATTAGCAATATGGATATGTGTTTGAATTTTAAGCAAATACTTTTATTATAGATTGTTTTGCTTTATATTATTGTTTTGTTTGGATAAATGTAAGATACAATATTAAAATGGGCTTACAATAAAAATTCGCTTAGGCCCGCGCTAGGCGCTAAACCCTCGCCGCTTTCATATACGCTTTAGCGCATTTTAGAACATTGTAAATCACCCATTAAAGAAGTTACCCTCCCTGAGTTAAATCAAGAAGTTAATAAACTAAAGAGAGAAATTTCTAATCTTAAAATAGATATTTCCAATTTAAGAAAAGAAATTGAAGTCAAGAAACCATATCTTCAAGCAATGTTCGAAAAAGCTAAAATCAGCATACCGTATTGATAGCTTAAATAGTGAAAAACGATTCGTTGAGCATCTTTGTAAAGAGAAAGCACGAGGCGTTTTTCTCTGGGCTATGCGAGGCGTAAGCCTCGAGACGGAGCGAGGCGGAAGCCTTGGTTTAAAGACCTAGAAGTCCCCAAAAAATTATGAAAAAATACTCAAAAAATTATAAAATAATTCATCATTACAATTAAGGTCATAGAAGACATAAATAACCAACGTCACAGTAATGTATCATTACAAAACATCAAAACAACATAATATCATCAAGTACTTATATAGTGATCATCTATCACTATGTAAGTATTGTATCATTTGTATCTAGCGGCTTGAATAATGGATCAAATCCTAGATCATCATCCCCATCCCCATCATCATCATCACTATCATCACTAAGAGGATCCTCTATGGAATCATCGTATCTAATAGCTCTGTCATCCTCCTCATTGTCAGTGCTAAGATCCTCAAACTCAGGTTCTTCATCAACCAATTGCAATCCCTTCCCTTTATTTATAAATAAACAAGTGAATATATATTTAATCCAAATGAATATGTTTTTTAAAGAACACTTTTAAAGGCAACTTAAGTAATGACACTAACCTTTTGACATAGTTTTTGACTGAGCAAAGTGTTTTCTTTCTTTTGACTTTCCTTGTTTACTACTTGTTCCCGAGTCCCTTGCCTCCAAGTGTAATCTCCTCACATTAGTCTCTTCTCTCCCAACCTGCCTTCTCATTCCCATGAGTTCTTTCACCCTCCTCCATATCATCATTCCTGTAAGTCATCCCCTTAGATATTTTCATCATTTCCCCGCAATCCACTCATTATCGATGACACATTTTCAACAACTAATGATCTTCTTCTTCCGTTAAGCCTTTTTTTTGATATGCCGATCTTTCAATTTTTTATTGTACATAATATAAGCTTTAAATGAGTTAAGCCCGGATGCGACAAATGATTCTTCTCTTTGTATGTATCTATATTACAAGTAATTTAGCAATAGTGACAATGTCATATCTCATAAAATCTTAATAAATGATTTATATCTAATAAATACCTGACTGAAGCACTCCAATTACACTCACACCCCCGAAGATGAGCAAGTTAAACTCAGAATCTTCACTGCAAAGTTTCTTAATTTCGGAGCTTCATCTCCATATGCGATCCACCAATCAGTTGGATCAATATTAAAATATATATTAATCTTACCGGTACACGTTTAATCAAAATAAAAGCATAACCAGACATTAATCAATGGTACTCACCGGGAGCACGTTTCTTAGACGTGTTTTTGGCATTTGTGTAGCTAAATAACCCTTGCCTCAATCGGAATGCATCCATTTGCAAATCAACTTTCTCTCTTTCCACGGCGTTAGGAATAAGCTTGTCCATACAAGAATACAATCCCACATTAACTTCCGCATTGGCATAGAAATTGTCTTCATATTGAAAATGAGGATTCAAATAATATGCAGCAGCGTGCAAATGCCGATGCAACTGATTATCCCACTTAGCATTTATTATGCTCCATATCTCTTTATAGGCCCCCTCATTATCCAGATTTCTTGCAATCTCTTCTTTTGCATTGTCCATGACACCATATAAAATCCCATTCTGACCTTCTCTCGAATCGCCATCCTCAATACACCTACTAGAGGTTTTGTGGTCTTAATTGCATATCCCACGCTATCCCAAAAATTCCTATCACTCAGTATGAATTTTCTCGCCTCCTTACCTTCAGGTTTTTTTGCTCAAGCACAATTTGTCCACTCCCTAGATGTAAACATAGCCTCCAAAGGCTGTCTCAAACTATGCATACTCGCAGTTAAATAAGCAAATGGTAAATCTAGTGGTAATTTGCCGAAACAAGGTCTTTATTAGTGTTTTGCCCTCATCAATGCCAAGACCCATCCATGATTATATATGAAGTTGCTTACCTACATAATGACATTCATCAAAAAATATTAATAATTCAAGTATTCATTGAATAAAAAAATTATAACCAAATAATAATAATAGTAATTACCTTCTTTGCCTTTGTCAAAGCATTTTTATGTTGAAGCAACTCTCCAAGCTTCACAAGCATCAAATCAATGCAATGCGCAGCACACAGTGTCCACCACATACGTGACCTCTTCTCCATTAACATCCTCCTCGCCGCCATATAATTAGATGCATTGTCAGTGACTACTTGAATGACAAGGTCTTCTCCCACTTCCTCAACAACCTCATCAAGTAGTTTAAACATCAAATTGGCATCTTTAATCGCATCGATGCATCAATGATTTCAAAAATACAGCCCATGGGGGTTGTTTACAAGAAAGTTTATTAGTCAGATTCTTCCTTAATATCTTTCTTACCATCCGACAAGATCGACACCCCAGATGTGCCCAAGTCTTCTTTACCTCCTCAATAAAGGCCTTTGTAGTCTTCTTCCTCCTTCAATATCCAAGAGCTAAGCTCAGATGGGGTAGGGGTTTCAAGCACCACCATAGTTCCCAATAGTCCGACACATATTTATAAATGAAGGACTATCCGCAACATCAAGGAATCCTGCATTTTCAAAGAAGAATCTACCTATATCAAGACAGATCGCAGACATTACGAGCCTCCTTTGAAAATACTGATGCACGCCTCAGTAGTAGCATCATCATCACCAAAGATCAACATCCACAACAAACTCATTCATGGGTCCCCGAACTCCCCTCCTGGGAGGCACTACCCACACTTGAACCTCCCATTCCCAAGGATGGATGACCACCATAATAAGACCTATTTTGTATTTTTTCACTTCATCTCATCTTTCTTTCTTCCTCGAGTCCATATTTTCTTCATATATGAAGCTGCCTCTTCCTTCACTTCGCTTGGTACTTTTTTGCAAGCCTCAACGTTACAATGATTACCCACAAGATGATTTTTCAACCTTGTAATCCCTCCTTTGCAAATTTTCTTACAAAAATTGCATTCCACATATAAATGAGCTTTATTAACTCCAGGGGCTGCGGTGCCATATTTTCATGCTGGATCTTTCTTACCCATAATCTTAATTCATTGTGTGTAATAAAAAAACCAAATATAAGAATACAATATATGTTAAATATATGTTAATCACAACATATATAAAATATATGTTAATATATCATATAAGTTAATATATAACAAATATATGGTAATAAGTTAAAAAAACCTTAACAAAAATTAAAATTTTTTAACAGAAATTAAAAAACCTTAACAGAAATTAAAAAAGTTTAACACAAATTAAATAAACCTTAACAGAAATTAAAATTACATTAACATAAATTAACAAAACCTTGTTATCTCACAAGAGTTTAAGCCTGGAAGCCTGGAACCCACGAGGACGAGCCGAAGACCCAAGACCAGACGAAGAAGACGAAGAAGCCGACCCAGACCAAAAGAAGAAGACGACCCAAGACCAGACGAAGAAGACGACCAGACCAGACGAAGGAAGGAGAGGCTGACGCGATTTTAGGTTAGCGAATTTATAAAACGAGTTCGTTTTAGGTTTTTTTAAAGCCAAACCAAGGCTCTCGCCTCGCGTACGCCTCGAGGCGCAACGCCTTGAGGCGGACGCCTCGGCCGAAGAAGGCGTAAAGTTCGTCGAAGCCCAAAATCGCGTACACCTCGCCTTAGCCTTTCGACGCCTTGCCACGAGGCGCGCCTCGAGGCGTACGCCTCACTATTTCGAACATTGTCTTCAAGTATATGATTCTTCTAGTGATGAGAATAATGACGAACCAGAATCATCAAATACTAAAGAAGTGTCAGATTTTCTTATTCAAGGTCTTTCACTTAAAAGAATTAAAGATATCACGATTTAAAAATGGTACATTTTTATTATTTTGGTAATTGATAAAACTTTTACGATACAACTTCCTGGCTTAGTCGATACTTGTGCAGATTTGAATTGTATTCAAGAAGGTTTAATCCCTACCAAATATTATAAGAAAACTAGTGAAAAATTAAATTCTGCCAACGGTAGTCAAATGGAAATAAAATATAAACTGCCTAAAGTTCATATTTGTCAAGATAATATGTGTTTTAAAACATTTTTTGTTTTAATTCGCAATCTTACAGATAAGATCATCTTAGGATTACCGTTTATATATTTGTTATACCCTTTTACTACCAATAACGATGGATTAAGCAGTAAACATCTAGGCAAAAAGGTAACATTTAAGTTTCTCATTAAACCTAAAGAAAGAGATTTAAGATTTATTCAAGATGAATCTATTTCTAACTCTTTAAATTTATTAAACTGTAAAACTTCTCATTTAAAATTCTTAAAAGAAGAAATTAAGTATAAGCATGTTGAAAGAAGAAATTAAGTATTAGCATGTTGAGAAACAGCTTGAAGATAAAAAGATTCAAGAAAAAATTGAAGAGTTAAAAAACTATTTAAGTAAAAATCTTTGTTCAGATTCTCCTAATGCTTTTTGGCATCGGAAGAAACATGTTGTAAGGCTTCCTACGCTAAGGAATTCAAAGAACTTTTGATTCCTACTAAGGCTAGACCTATACAAATGAACCATGAACAAATGGAATTATGTAAAAAAGAAATTAATGACCTTCTTAACAAAGGGTTAATTAGGCATAGTAAATCTCCTTGGTGATGTCCTGCTTTCTATGTTAATAACGTAGCAGAAAAAGAAAGAGGTGTCCCTCGTCTAGTCATTAACTACAAACCATTAAACAAAGTTTTAGAATGGATTAGGTATCCTTTACCCAATAAGGAAGACCTCCTTACTAGATTAAGCAATGCCACAATCTTCAGTAAATTTGACCTAAAGTCTGGATTCTGACAAGTTGTCATTCACCCAGATGACAGGTACAAAACAGCGTTCACTATCCCATTTGGCCATTATGAATGGAACGTTCAGCCATTTGGATTGAAAAATGCCCCTAGTGAATTTCAGAATATTCTTAATGACATTCTGAATCCTTTCAGTCATTTTATCATCGTTTACATTGATGATATTCTTATTTTCTCTAAATCCATTAAAGAACATATTAAACACTTGAATTCGTTCTTCAAAACAGTAAAAACCAATGGACTTGTTTTGTCCCCCACTAAATGCAGTCTTTTCCAGACTAAAGTTAGATTTCTTGGTCTCAATATTTATCAAGGTCTTACTCAGCCAATTGATAGAGCTATTCAATTTGCAGACAAATTCCCTGATAAAATTACCAATAAAACTCAGCTTCAAAGATTTTTAGGATCGCTCAATTATATTGGCAAATTCTATGAAAATCTTCAAAAGATCTGCAAACCTCTCTTTTAGCGTTTGCAAGATAACCCTCCCCCTTGGACTGACATTCATACTTCTGTAGTCCAACAAGTCAAAAAATATGTTAAGGCTTTGCCTTGCCTTGGCATCTCTAATGATTTGGCTTTCAAGATAGTTGAATTTGATGCTTCGGAAATTGGATTTGGACGCATCCTCAAACAAAAGTTAACTCCTACTTCATATGAACAAATTGTTCGATTTCATTCTTGTGCATGGAATCCTGCGCAGATTAATTACAGTACTATAAAAAAGGAAATTCTTTCTTTAGTATTATGTATTAATAAATTTCAAAGTGACTTATTAAATTAAAAGTTTTTAGTCAGAATAGATTGCAAATCTGCAAAATATGTTTAAGAGAAGGATGTTGAAAACGTCGCTGCTAAACGAACTTTTGCCAGATGGCAAGCTCTTTTAAGTATTTTTGATTTTGAAATTGAGTATATTAAAGGAAGTAACAATTCAATTCCTGATTTTCTTACTCGAGAATTTATTAATTCAGGTGCCCCATATTCAAAATGAGTGTGCGAGGTGGTTCTAGTTCTCGTGGATCAGACCGCCCTTCAGGCCCTAGTAATCAGCCCAAAGAAACTTTGGTTCCACATCCAGTTAACCCAGTTCCCTTAGTTAATCTAGTTAATAGATATCAGCTACTTGGAACTGTTCCCAAACTCTATAACACGGTTTTGGCCAATAATCCCAAACCGGTTGACCCGTTTTGTGACCCATCTCAAACTACAGTTCCTATTCAACCGTCTTCCCAATACATGCCCATTTATGAAGTTAACCTGTTTCATATCGAGCCTCATATGAAACCTAAAGATGATCCCATTAAACTTGCTTCCCAGTATTTCCCTGTTGGATGGCACTTTCTTCCCCTTGCTCCTTATAAATCCCTTGCGTATTATAAGGATATCCTTCTACAAACTGAGTCAATCCTCATCAAACCTATTTATGCTAGGGATGATGAATCCAAAGTCATTTATCACTCTTTGTATATTAAACAAATCGTTTAAATGACAGACTGGGGAAATCATCCCTCTGATCTTCGTCCACTTTCTAATCAAAAAAATTTATTTTGTTATTTCGATTACATGGAAGCTTGGAACAAGATCTTCTTGTATCAGAACCAGTCTTTTAGTCATGCGTGGTTTATTCAATTTGACCACAAATTCAAAAGTCAAATTCCCCTTTGGTTCATTCTATGGTGGTCGAGATTTGGTTCTTCTTTCGACCTATTTCCTAAGCCATTAAAACCTCAAGTCAATCACTTCTGCAATCATAGCCCATATAACTCAAAGTTTGAGGGTATCCCAATACTGTTGCAGTTTGTTAGTAAATACAAAATTCCTTGGATCCTCAAATGGCAGTATAACCTTCTAACGCCAATTGTAGAGTCAGTATTTCAGTCTCCTTCTAGTCAGAATTCTGTTTCTACCACTGTTAGCCATGGCACTTTGGTTTCCCGCATCTTTTTAAATGGTGGGATAAGTTTAATTTCAATAGGATAATTAGTCAAGTCCGAATCCTTCAGTCTCTCCTCCTCCTCCTATTGTTCCAATTAAATCTATCCCTTCTAAAGGATCTTCAAGTAAGGCAAAAGAGTCAAAATCTAGCCCAACAAATTCTATTGATATTTCTAATATCAAGAATTGTTCAAGTTTAGAATTAAAACTCTTAGCTCAAGTCATTCAAGAAAGAGTCTCCAAGTTACATGAAGAAATTGAAGCTTCAGACTGTTCTTCTTCTTCTTCTAGAAAAACAGTTGCCAGTAAAGATGATGAAGATGAAGACCCATATGGCTCCATCAACTTGCAAGATGCTCATGACCCGTTTGCCTGACAACCCAGTCAAAGCTGCTGACAGCTCAAAAGATGCCAGTATACACTTCTACTTTCCCACCGAAAGTAGCATCAGTCACATGCTCCTGCTTTTCTACCAAAAGCAACTCCATAGTCAAAAGATCTGGCCACTTTGTCAAAAGCTGCCGAAAGTTAGGTTGCATAGTAAAAAGTCAGCACTGTTCATCAATAGTTAAAGTTGTCTGTAATCATTCACTTTTGTAATAGTTATATGTAATAGTTCATTCCTTATTCTATAAAAGGAATTCGAACTTATTTAGTTACACAGACTTAGAAAGACTCAGAGTTTTCTCTGACAAATCTTTAGACTCACTTCTCTCTCTTCTCTTCATCTACTTCTCCTATGTTCTAAGTAAATTGTAAGTCACTTTTGTTTTTTGTTTGTTTGTAAATATTTCTTTTCTTATATCAGTAAAACTGTTATGTTTTAGTAATTTCTGTTGTATTGTTGTATGCGCCACTCAGTTCTTCCTTATATAATCTATTCCGCCCTTAATATGGGTGCTTGTGTGTTACTTAAAACAGGGGGAAATTGTTTGCTAAAAATATTAGTTATTTGTATATATTAATTTCATTCTGTTGCTTTCCATATCTATGTTTTCATTTCGAAAGGGGTTGCTGTCACTGATGTTTTATCTACCTTGAGTAGTTACATGCTCGGTGGATAAGTTTAGAAATGACATCTACTGTGGTATTGCTGATTTTGTATTTTTGTCAGTTTGTGAACACCTTAGATATTTGCACATGTTTACCACGAGAATGTCGGAGTAGATTTTCCCTCAATAACCTAGTGACTGTTTCAGTTTGTAAACCTCGGATTTATGTAAGTGAATGATTTGGTTCCATTTCTGATTGAAAAATCTAAAGTGTCATGTTCTTGAATTTGTAGTTTTGGTTTCAGACCATCTTTAGTTTTTCTGTAACAACTTCTTAGATATTGTTATGAGAAATCACATGATAATCTTCTTTGTTCAAATTGGTAACCTGATGTTTTCTTCTTTATTTTTTTATGTGATATGTATATGATTTCATCAACTGTAACAGGAGGCCCACGGCACTACAGGACCGGACTAGGGACAGTGACGATGATGATTACCAAGACAGAGATTATGATGTTGCAGCTCTAGCAAACAATCTAAGCCAAGCCTTTCGATATGGTATATATAGCAATGATGACAATGAAGAGGTACTGTCCATGTTGCTCGACATGCTTTTTATGTGTGGTTATTTTTTTTACTTTTTCAAATACATTGTATGTACTGGGATGTTGGCATCCTTTAGCACCTTATGAATAAATTTTACATATCAATAATAAAATTTATTGCTTTTATTATATGGAACAAGACAATCATTTTAAGCAGTACAAGTTTACTTGGAGAAAGAGGATGATTCTGTGTGACATAGAATTATGGATAAACAGGGACATTGATCAATGAGATTAATTGCGTAACTAGCAATAAACTCTTCTTACCTGTGGCTTCATGGTTGCGATGGTACCCTTTGAGTTGGCTGATCCCGAGGTGAATGAAAACTCGGGCTAATATACTCACTGAAGAGTAGGATCATGAAGAGGAGGTTAAGCGAAGTCTTAATTTAAGAAGCAGTGGATAGAAAAAAGTATAATTAAAGAGGAAAAAAGAAGTATGAGATTGAAAAAATGTATCTTTTGAACAAAAAGTTCAAGACTGAAACTATTTTATAGAATATTCCTGTTTATTTTATACTATTATGGCATCTTTTTGGAATTAATACCTAGGTCTTTCCTTACATGGAATTCTTGCATCATTACACATAAAACAAATCTACTACTGATGAGTTTACCTGCACTATAAATTATGAGATTGTAGTTGGTGGAAGTATTAGCCTGAGCTTTCATTTAAGTCATCTGATCACCACATTTTGATTAATATTATTGTGACTTTTGTAAGTTAAAAAAAATGATGCAGAACCAAGAATGTTACTCAATTATGTAGGTCTCCTGCTTCCTTGGCAACTTAAAATATAAAGTGATACGAACTTATTAGGCTCTGAATTTTCAAGCTCAAGGAGGAAATAAAGTCGATTTAACGTTAAACATGTTTGTATTCTCCTTCTGATTACTTTAACAATACGCCATGTTTTGTGTGATCTGATATTAGCTTTGGTTGAAAGCCCTTTATTTTTGACCTCTAGCTTTTCTCAATACCTTTGTATTTTTAGTGATTCTTGTTATGCTATGTTGTAATATTTGTTGTAATCATTAACCATTTCTACTACGTTGTCCTACTTTTGATGTCCTTCCTTTTTCTTGATCCAAAATCATTTCACGTTTGAAGTTTAAGTTGTACATATCACCCATCCACATTCATTAAGATTACCATTTTACACATGAATTTTTAATGTGTTAGGTTGTGAGGGGGCAGATTATGACCACAAAAATATTGATTTTGATTATTTTAATTGTGTAATTGAGGCCCATGATGGGTAATGTGAAACTGTCTCAATTTTGCAGAAGGGACATTTTAAATTATTGATTATACCTTTTTTTACACATTTTATGTTTTTGCTGGTTCAGGCTCATGGCTCACTGGAACGAGATGATGAGGTATGTTCAAGTTTGTCTTCAGTGATGAACCTCATTTCCTTTCGTATTATCAATTAAATAAATTTATGGGAGTTCATTTGCACCAAAATTCAAAGGCCATAGATCCTGAAATACTGTGTTGTTCATTTTCTTCTTTATGTCCCTTGAATTGTCTTCTTTCTCCCCTCATGCCTTAAATGTTAAGATAAATACCGATCTACTTGCTTTCACTCTATATATATTTGATCTGCAAATGAAAAACCCTAACTTGTGGTGCACGCTCAAACCTTGATCTCACCCAAGCTCTTTGAGGGGATAAGTGAAGAGGTCAAGGGTCAATTCTCTGTATTTTACAATTAAGAAGCAACTGTATCTTATACAGATCGTGCTCTTGTGTTGGTAATGAAAGATGGTTACCCCTGGCTGGACCTTTCAATCGAAGAGCTAAAGGACGGCTTAGCCAAACCCCAACTCTTGTAGATCCAATTTTTCCATTTTTTGGATTCCTTGGAATTTGTTTTTCCGGTTCCTGTAATATCGGGCCTTGCACCTAGAAGCTCTAAATATATTAGATTTTGCGATGCTCTTGTGATTTTGTGTATTTCTGGAATATTATTGCACAAGCACGGGTATTGTCCATGCAAATATACCTAAAAGACATTCTGAGGAGAAAATATATCCAACCTCTTCATAGAATATTAGAAAAAAAATCACCAAAAGTGGGTGGAACCCATGCACACAGGATGTATATCAGAATATCACTTATGGGTCAAAAAAGGACCACATATGCATCCACTTCATTCCAGCTCCAAATTACCCGCAGAAAACACTCTAAATTGACCAAGGAGCACCCAAAAATTAAACATGAGGGGTTCTTATCGGGGCTGCTTATGAGCAGGTTTCTGTGATGCCAGAAGTTAATGGAGTAGGATTTAGGGTCCAGTTATGATCAGTGTGTGTGTGTGTATCTCTTTTTCTTTTTTTTTTTTTTTTTTTTTTTGGGGGGGGGTGTTGTATTGATATAGAGGTTTGATTAGTCAATTAAAGTTGGAATTTATTATTTAATCTTATAAATGTATAAGGTGAAAGGAATATATTTTTTTCCTTGTCAGTTTAGGTTTAGCTCGAGGGGATATGGTACATTTGTGTGGTATCCTAACAAGGTTTAGCTTGCTCATTTTCAAGTTTTTTGTGGATATGGAAGTGAATTATGTTTTGCCCGAGTCGCACAATCGTGCCCGACTGCACTACCTCGTTGTAAATTTTTGAAACTGTTGTTTGGGTGACATAATATGTTTTTATAATATATGTATGATTTCTTGCAATCCATTGTGGTAGGACGTCTACTTTGATGATGAATCTGCCGAAGTAGTCATATCTTCGCTTCGGCTGGGAGATGACCATGAAAGGTACGTTGATCCTATTTATATGTTAAATGGGAACTATATTTTGTGTGATGCATTGGATCTTTATTGGAGATATTAATGCATGATATTGCAAGCATTAGAGAACAAAGTACATTTTTAACTGGTAGATCATGATGGTTTTTAGTTTTGATTGTTCTTTAGCTTTAAAACATTATCCTCTGCTCCTGTTGACTATCTAGAAGAGTACTTCTGGGACACCTTAGTTTTTAATTATTAGATCAAGCCTGTTTGAGTGCTCAACTTTCTGATATTGCTGATAGTATATTCCAGTCGCTGGATATGGTTAATGCTTTTTTTCCCCATATTGTGCTTTCAGTGGATCGCTTTTTACAAATTCCAACTGGTTTGCTTTTGAGGATGATAGAATAGTTAAAGAGCTTACAACCAGTCCAGTTGCTTCACCTTCAGTAAATACCGAGGATACTGGTGTCATTGATGGGGGTGGCGATGATGAGGTTATTGTTGATGACTTGGTAGACGCTACAACATCTGAAGTGCCTGAACAGCAAATTTCTTTAGATAGTTCCTCACTTGATGATCTGTCCCAGGGCTTGAGGGAATTAGGGGCTGAGATTGAAAAGCCACCTGAATGGGTTGAATGGAGAGAAAGTTCAGATTCTGTTCAACCGACTGATGCAACTCCACATTCTGCCGAATCATCCATTGCAAATACAGATTCAATTGAACCGTCTAATGAAGTTACAGATTCTGTTGAACCATCAGATGCAAGTACTGATTTCGCTGAACCTTTGACTGCAGATAGGCCACCAGTTTTACCAATTGAGGAGTCTCAAGTGGAGTCCAAATCTCAAACTGATGATGTTGAGCCCTATACAGCAGATGTGTCTCCATCTTCCACTAGTGAGTCGATAGATTTGGGCAAAAGTAATGTCGGAGGATCATCAGAATCAGAAGATGCTGATTTGACCTCCACTCCTAATGAGACTTCAAGCTCTGAAACAAGTCATCTAATCAATGTGGTGAAGCCTAGTGAAATAGAAGGAACTTCTGGAGCTGCAGAACAATGAAGAGAAAAAAGTAATCTGCGAGTGAATATGATTTTTCAACATCAGGTTACTTGGTTTTTCTCTATATTTGTGCTACGTTGACGGTTAAGCCGGTGGGTAGCAAGTTCTTGGTGGAATATTTTTCCCTGTTGGTTATATCAGATGTATTTTCCGAATCTTGTGTACATTAGTTGTCAGGTAGCACTGATCATTCTTTCTGCCCCACCCGTAGGTTACTGGGTGCCGAGTATATCCCGTCCATGTTGAGGAAAAGATGGAAGGCAGGTTGTTTTCATTTCAAAGATTTCTTGCAAATGATCATTTAGGTTGATGTCTCACGTTTTAGCATTTACATTCTACTACTAGATGAAAGCTTATACTGTCTGCCATATTTTAACAAGTCGTGCCCACTCGAACGTGTTTTTCCAAAACACAATAAAAATAATTGATGCATGACTTTCCACATTTTTTTTCTTTTTATAAACATGTTGTAAAGAAATCGTCAGTTAATTGATTTGGCTATGACAATTTATTGGTAAAGCTTCACATGGTGGCGGTTTCTACTTGTGCTAGTTGGGGGGATGGTACTGTTTTGATAAGCTGCAGTTAGGTAGGTAGGTAGGGCAATATTTTAGACTGACCCATTAACCCGTCGATATAAACCTACGAGCATTTATATTAACAGGTTATGGAGTAAATGGGTAATTAGAAAAAGTGGGTAAAACTGTTGGATGAATCAAATACCCAGCAGGAGGTATTATACATACAATATAATACATGCGTTGTGCGGGATCACAGGGCAGATAGACAATTAATAATATTCTGTTCTAGAAATTCAAAATCAATTTAATTTACTTTTAGATTTAAAATTTAATTTTTAAAAATAAGAAATCTTGAAATAATTATTAGGACTCTTTAGATAGTTTAGAATATATATATAATTGTATTGTTTGAAACTTAATTCATATCAATTTTGTTTTTAAAAATCTCCAACATCAAACAGAAATTAAATTGCTTCCTTCATTCATTTGTTCTTTCAATTTTAATTTACAAACTGAAAAATCGATTTGATCTAAAAATTATATTTATTATTTATAAAACTTAACTGAATTTATACTAATTTAAAATCATGTAAATTGACTTACAATTCAAAATGTACTTCTAATTTAGGAACTTACTAGGTTATGATTAAGGGGAAAAAAATGGTAGATACATTCATCTTCATTCAAACATGTGTGCCTCTCTATGACAATGGTGTATAGTTGCATTTTCACATGATGCAAAAATTGGATGCACTAGGCCAGTGTTGATAAAAGCAAAAACAATGCTCTCAACCACCATTAATAAAATTAAAATGTTACCACTAACAAACAGTCATGATTCTTTCCTTTCAACTGAAGACCTCAATTTATGAGAGCTGCAAAGAATGCACAGCAACGCCATTCCGAGCAGCAGAAAGGCACCCCCACCTTCCTAAACGGGGTTCCTATGGAAAAGGTATTTTTTTTCAAATTAAAATGCCAGTCGCTACAGAAATCTAAACAGTTTCTATTCAGAAAAGAATAGGTATATATAAATAAACAGCATCCCAACTACAAAGCTATTATGAAACAACTCAACATATGCAAAAATATTATAACTGGGAAACATCAAAAATAGAGAAAAGGGAAAACCCTCACCTGTCCTACCCCAGCAACCAAAAACCGTCCTGATTTTGCAAAGGCCAACGAATTTACAAACCCAACCTGCATCAAGAGAAGAGTGTAAGCGTAGAACTGACTACAACTACCCATGAATATGATATTAAAACATTTTAACCTACATAACAGTGATTCCATCACAAATCAAATGGGAGCAGCTCATAAACAATATTCATGCCCATGCACAAGCTTACCTGTGGGAGCTCAAACAATGGCCTGATGCTTTTGGAGTCGCTTTCGATTTGCCAAAGACGAATTGAACCATTACCAGCTCCTGATGCAGCAAGATCACTGCTTCTACATACAGCAACTGAACCAACCCAGGAATGTGCTGATACACACAAGTTTTCAGGACTGTGGACGGAGTTTCCTGCAGTGATGGTTCCTAAAGATTGCATATCATTAGAAATCTGGATAATAATGATAAAGAAGGTGCCACAAAAACACATCCACAGCTAAAAAGTGCAGTCGCATGGAACAAACACAATCCAGCTGTATGTTCGTATGAAATCACTATCCAGGAGAGATAGGGAGGGGGAGAGAGAGAGAGAGAAAGCGAGAGTGGCACATTGTTAGTCGCTAGTTTGCCTAAACTATTGAAACAGAAGTTGATTTTCACCTATATGCCCATTTAATAGTCCTTCATTTCCACTTTGTTCCAACTTGTCTGGAGCCTGCAAAGCATGTGCACTTCTAACAATATGAACTGGCTTCTTCCGCAATACACTCCATTGCTCAATACTTCCATCATCAGAACCCGATAAGAATTCATCGTTACTAATAAAACAACAGCATTCCAGTGATGATGCTGGAGCACGATATATTAATTGCGACTCCTCAGGGACCTGTTTCGCCAAATAAGAAAAGGATACATCAATGGCAGATAAACAATTAAAAAGATGTGAACACATTCGGATATATATGATTTACAGTTTACAGGATAACTTCTATGTGTACATCACAAAATATTTGGGATATGTTGTTTGATGATCACAGTAAAAAAGAAAATTCTAGAGGCTGTGCATACGTAAAGGGTACCTAGTATAATAACTAAATAAGTAATACCAATTAAATTTAAGACTCACTTTCAGACTCCTAACCTTGTCCCTCACTCCCTCCTCCACCCCAAGTGGGAGCATTCTCATCATTAATTTATGTGAAAGGACAAGCTAAATATTTTGAAAATTCTATTAGTATCGGAAAATACCAAAGATGAAAAGTAGTACTAGTTTGTCTGAGAACATATACCGGGCAGCATAGGCAGCTGCCCTGCTGGAATTTTTTTTATAGGTATAGGAACATGACAAATATGTAAATTAATAAATTCAAAGGGACAAATTAATGAAAGAGTACTTGGGACAAAATAAATTTCATAAACCAATTCTAAATATAAGTACAAAAATCTTCTTAGTTTTAAGGCTTGGTGAAATCTTATAACTACAAACTAGTTTATGCTTTGAAATTAATTCATAGTTTTGTTTGAATATAGAAAGCAAATTTGATTTGAGGCTTTGAGCATTTGGGGGAATCATTCAAATTGAACTATGGCAAGTAACCGAAATAAATTTGTAAATTGTATCTAAATATTTTTTATTTGAAATTTCTTTTAGTTTGAATTATGAATATTTATTGTAATTTGTAAACATTATTATGAAGTTTTCTTTATTTAACTTCAACAAAAAAAATTAGTTAAAATCCACCCCCTACTGGGAAAAATTTATAGGGGTTGTGGGTATTTTTTCTATAAATAAGAAAACAAAAGAGCAGGTTCCTAATTGAAAAAATAAGGACTACAGGGTATTTATCTATCACAAACTAAAAGTTGGATGGGGAAAAGTTCTTTTCTTAAGATGTCAGCATATTTCTGCAATACGAAAACCCAATGAGACTCCTGTATATAACAAGCTAAGTTATAGGTTATACAATATGAGAAACTATTTCATTTAAGACGTGGCCCAATCCCCCCCCCCCCCCTTTTCTTCTTCTGTACACAACACCGAGAAGATAAGCTCTAACTAGGAGTAAAGTAATACGAAATCCAATTTCCAGGAGGAAAAAAACTCCATAGGTAGCCTGATAACAAAAGGAAGGAGGGAAATTACCAAACTTTAGAAAAAATAATTGATTTCAAGTATTTCATCAAAGGTTAGATACGCTACGACATAAACTTCGGAAGCACGCATACAAAGAGAAATGTTGCTTACCTTCCACAAGTGCATAGTTCGATCACGTCCAACGGTCAACACCCGTTCTTTCCTCAGACAGTCAATATTTAACACATCACTTTGGTGACCAAATAATGTGGTTATGTAAGCCCTGTCTTCCGCATTCCACACCTTGATTGTTCTATCAAATGAACCAGAAAATAGTTCTGAAGTCCCTTGCCTGAACGTTAAGCATGACACTGGTCCTTTGTGGCCTGGAAAAGCCTGTAACGTAAATTATGGGTAAATTGTATAGCAATAAGAAACAAGATAAAAACATAACAAATGGGTTATCTACATCCTTTTGCACCAGGTGCTGTTACAGAAAGACACAGGCAGGAAAACACATAACTGTGAAAAGTTATGATAGTGATAGCTATAGGATTCTAGGGGTTATACATGAAACTAACTTTAGGAGCCACATCACATCCTTTTTACTTTATATTAAATTTGTTATAGGTTTTAGGAGTCTCATCACCTAATAATTTTCTAGAAAATCATCACCGTGATAAATTGACAATACCAAATTTCAGCATTAAAAGCTCACATGAAAACATAATATTTTATATTATTGAGTTTTATACCAAATAATTTCACGAGGTATACCTGAATATGCTCTCGTGATCGAGTATCCCATAAATGAATATGACGATCAAGGCCACCACTTGCCAAATACCGACCATCTGAGCTAAGGGCCAATGCTAAAACATGTTTGCTGTGCTTTACTGCTCGCCCTTGTGGATCCTTTACACCGTGGGATTTTAGTACTTCATCACTCGGCCATGCATATTTTTCACTCTTTCCACTCTCTATGTTCCAGTGAACAATAGTACCATCCTTGGAAGCCGAATATCCCCTCAAGTCATCTTCAGATAGAGCTACAGCAGTAACTGATTGCCAGTGTTTTACTAAAACCTGGAATCCTTCGGTTGTTTCTGGCTTTTGCAGCCTAGATACAATGAACAACATGAGTTTCTAATAAAACAATTTCCATAAGTGACATTTTCTAGATTATGAGAACGCATGTTCCTGCCATGATTTCCAAAAAGGGTTTCAGAAAATATAATCCAATCAACGACCCTCTGTTTGCAAAAATACATTGGAATAACTGCCCTTAGCATAGGTACCACTATATACCTATCAATTGTCAGATATAAATAATATCAAACTTATCTAATCAGAAACTTCCTCAAAGCTGCAAATTCGATTGTCCAAATGTGCAAGGCCGATACACACACATTCACCCATATGCCCGGATACACATAAGAAACCGATTTAAACTTTGAAATGATTATAAGTTGATTTACTATTTACAATATTTCATCAATTAAAACAAAACAGCTCACGTGTTTTAATTAAGCAGAAGTACTAGTCCATTACTTTTTAGAAATGGATAAATATGTATCAGACAATGGATAAGAGATGGTACCAATTTCTAAAACATGAGCTAATCAGACAATAACCCTTTGTAACAATACAACCACAATTATGCAGATATGATGCATAATTCAAAACCACATCATTAGACATTAATAATTTCAACAAAATCTATCTTATATAGCCTCCTTAAATATTTTAGATAAAAGAAGAAAATTTTACTTGCAAGAAGAAAGAGGATACAACAAAAAGTCCAACAAGAGAAAAAACACAGCAAAAAAAAGTTAGGGGAAATCAACACCCTCAAAGGCGAACCTCGCTCCATTCTCTATGCAATATTTTAATCAAACAAAGACATACTATGTAATATTTTAATCAAACAAAGACATACCGGGAACAACAAATATTCATGAACGAAGGGAGTGAACTATTCATGAACAAAGGGTGAAGTAACTAAGGGTCTTAAGTAAACATTTGAAACTAAACAAATTTTAGGCCAAATAAAATCAAATAGACATCTATGAGTTTCAGCATAGGTACTCTATCAGTCTATCTACCAACTGCCAAATATTATACATGCAATCTCCGTCTATTAATAACAAGAGTGTTCACTTTTGAAAGTAGCATTGACCAAAACAAAATTTAACTCTCTCTCTCTCTCAAACACAGTGTTCACTCATTGACTCTGTTTTCCCTCTCTCATTTGCTCACTCGTTCTCTCTGTCTCCTTCTGTCATTTATTCGATCAGTTCTACGTATCACTAAATTCTCTATCTGCCTCTCTCATTTGCTCACTCACTCACCCTCTCTCCTCACACACACATCCATATATGCGAATTATAAATTGATTTTGACCTCAATAGTGTAATTCCAATGATGAAAAAGAAAAAAAAATTGCAGTCTTGTAGATAATTAACTCTGAATTAATTGAACCTGATTCAGTTACAACACTTCCCACAGTTCAACTAAAAAGAAAATGGTGACAAATTCTACCATTCTACCATCTGAGCCATATCAAACAATTAAGATACTACAACTAAAACATACAATTAAAACCCCACTAACTAGAAAACAACAATTCCCATAAAACTTCTCCTTAATTATTTCATTTGAAGGCATTGTTTGTTAGCACATAAATACCTTGAAGCAATTAATCTCCGAACACGCCCACTATCTTCAAGCTGCTCTTGCTGCAAAATATTAGCCACGCGCGAATCCCTCTCGCCTTCTCGAGCCCTCTCATCCTCACTTTCTCTCTCCTCGTCATCTTTTTCTTCCTCCTCTCTCTTCGCCATTGCCCTTACTTCCTCCAAATAAGCCTCAGCAATTCTCTTCCGCTTCTCGGCGGCCGTCTCCAACTCCATTTCCTCCGCCTCCTCCTTGCCGGAAATTGCATCCTTGAGTTCTCCTGAATCATCATCGTCACTGCTCTCCACGTTGTCATCTTCAAAATTGCGCCTGCGTTTTGAATCATTGTCAAAAAATGGGTCTTGTTGGATTGAAAATCTTTTCTTTACCCTTTTTGTTCCATTTTGAGCTGCTGGTACTTTCTTCTTCTTGAAACTTTTGTCCTTCATGATTAACTAACTGGAAACTATTCAAATTTGAGGAATATGGATGCAATTTTGCTTTTGAATATGTCTGAATTTTAAGAAAACACTATGGTTTAAGGTTAAGTTAGATAGGAGGGGAAGAGTACAGGGTTTAAGGTTAGGGTTTCTCTATGACGGAAGGGGAAAGGAGGAGTGAAAAGTTCTGCATCTTGGGCGGTCAGCCCAATTTGTGTGGGCTTATTCAATTAATGAATATTTGAAATCAGCATTTGAACTTGTCTTTAGGCCCAATGGTCAATTGATGTTTTTTTAAAAAAATAAATAAATTAAAAACCATCTCTGAGTTAAAATTTTGGAAGACATTCAAAATATTAACTAAGCTTGGAACTCTAATTTTTATATATAATATATATGAGGGAAAAAAAATACTCCATATAAGATTGACCTTAAATTACTTATCTAAGATCACTTTTCAAAGTATGTCGTTCTGTCTATTTAGAATAAAATATATCATTGATATCTCATAAATCATAACACCGTTTCAATTGATTTTAATAGGGTTAATTAATGTATTGATCACAGTATTAAGGATCAATTTTCATTGTGATTATGGAATATTTTATTATACACATTATTATACATAAAAAAGGTTATAAAATGGTTATTACTTAATATTCCATCCAAAAATGAACAAAAATATTGACTAGATTAACGATTAACAGGTGTTAGTTATGTGGCAGAATCAGATTAATTGATGTTTTGGTCATTGCATTAAGAGTCGATTTTTATTTTGGTTACTGAATTTTTTTATTACATTCTTATTATCGAAGTACTAAAAATATTATAAACTAGTGATTTTATAATTTCTCGTTCAAAATATTAACGGAAAATGTGACGCCCCCAAAATAGGTATACATCACCCATTCTGAGTCACCAGATATCACACTATAAAAATCAAATACAAACTTCATTTATATTAATTGTTGAACTGTCAGATAGAATACGCACCACGATTAATCGTGAGTTTTAATACAAATATATATGTAACTCTCTCATGGTGCCTCGACCACAACCTTACAATGATACTTTACATAAAAGTATAGTCAAAACCTGCTTTTAGAAATTAAAATATTTGGGAAATGTTCAAGGAAACCTTTCGCATATGGGAGGTCATGCGTCTCAGGTTATGATAGATATCATATGTCCACGTAATTATCCTGGTTAACCCAATAGACCCTAAAGAAAAAGCGAGAAGATTACTATCATCTTCTTTCCAATGGTGAGTCTTCTCTTGACATATAACTATCTCCCTTTGTCTCCAAGTGAAAATTATATTTCAAATAAACTCAAGATCATATAGATAGTGCTCGTAGATATACTCAAAGAAGTGGATGTGCACAACCATGTCTTATGATAACACGAGGTTGTATGTTATTAGACATCTTGTATGATAGTGGGAAAACACCTTCCAAAGTTGGGTTCACCTCACCCTATTCGGTTCACCAAAATTAAATATCAAATGGCGTGATACAATCGACACACTTATCTAAAGTTCTCAATAAATTTATTTTCATACTATTTAGGAGAACCTCAAACTATATAGATCCTTGTTTTATTCCCTCGTTATCCCCATTCGACCCCAATTTACACTCTTATTACTCGAAAGAAATTGTGAAGCAAAAAGGGTGAGCACAACTAGCCTAGTAAAGAATATCATGACTAAAGATAATTTACATCATCAATAACCTTCATCAGAAATAAATCAGAGATTTAGAACATATGGTAGATGATAAAACTTTTCAACCATAGTTGCAACGGAACGAACTAGCAATCCATTAGAAGAGTCAAATAAACCATCAGATTTATTATCTTCTCTATATTAAAAGTCCACCGATAATATTTTATCCTTGTAACATCAATCAACAATTCCTGTCCACAATCATATGAATAACTCATAATCATAATTGTGATTCTAAATTCCTCTTCGCACCCAGGACGAAAATAATTTTCATCACCTATCTTCACCTGAAACATCAAAAATCATGGTTATATCAAATAACAATTCCTGCTCATAATCATACTAATAAATTCATCTTTGCACTACGGCCAAAGATATTCATTAACAATTCATGTTTGCACTACAGGCCATAGACATACAACTGTATTTTAGAAGAGTCAAGTAGATTACGATATCTACTATCTTTTACGAATTAAAAGTTTATTATCAATATTTTATCGCTGAGACTCAGATTAATAAATAATCCACATCATCGAATCACCCCTGCACTACGGTCAAGGATATTCGTTAATATCACATCCATGAATTAATATTTCATTGCTGAGACTCAGCTCAATAATTAATTCATATCATCGAATCATCCCTGCACTACAGGCTAAGGATATTCGTTAATATCACGACCACGAATTATCTATGCATTACGGGCCAAAGATAATCGTGTTTTCATCAACGGTCCTGATCATGCCATAAAATAATTCATCTTTGTACCCTTGGACGAAGAGAATCCATAGCCATAATCATACCAATGAGGACTTTTACCACATCATTTGTAACATTACGGTCATGATTATATTGAATAATCCCTGGTCATAATCATACCAAGTCCATTTATGCATTACAGGACATAGATGACTTTCATCGTGATATAAGCATGAGAATAATGACAATTGTAAGACCACGAATTTTATGAAATAAAAGTATTCAATTTTTCTTATAATTATTATTCAGTAAATGTTAAAATTGATAAAAGTTTAAAGTTATGGGTGAAATATGCAAATTTTATAAAACACACAAGTGGCTATAAAATATTCATTGTTGTCGGAGAATATTCGTTTGGTCGTGGAATATTCTTTTTGTCAGGAATATCCGTACGACGGCGCAGTCATTTGTGGGTCCCATAACGGAATGACTGTCGGATGAAGAAAAACGACAAGTTTGAGTTTTTACCGATTAACTTTGTTGGAATACGGTGGTTAAAATACAATAATACGCGTTGTTTACAAAAGAAGATGGCTGCAGTATTACAGTATTTTTGAATTATTGATTCTTACGTAAGAAGGCCTTATTCAATAATTGTTACGTAATTCTTTATTCAATATTTTATTTTATTGATTCAATAATTGCTGCGTTGATATTATATATTATTATTGTTTGATAATTGTCCTTGACAAGATTTTCTATTATCGGATCAATAATTCAAATTATTTGAATAATATTATCGAGATAACATTATTGGCAATGTCTAGAAAGTTCTGTCTCAAGGAGAGGTTTGGTCACCTAATTGCGGCGCCAAGAAGGAGAAATCCTTATTGGAAAGCCCCTCTATCCTCGAACTACCGGTTGTCAAGATTGTGAGTGCGTAATATTATTTGTGAATAATTAATTATTGATTATTATGATAAAGAAAATATTTATTGTGGATATAGATGGAGAAAAATTTTAATGTGACAACTATTGAAAATTAATATTTTATCTTTTTACGATAAAATAATTCATTTAAATATATTATTTTAATAATATATTAAGCGGTAATATTTTTACAATGAATGTAAGATATATGAGTATATGAGGAGGAAGAGTATTTTGTGGCATTAAATATTTAACATATGTTTTGGGTGTCGGTGGACACAATTCTTGATTAGAAAATTGATTATAGTATCGTAAAATCGCTTTCGTTTGTTGATTTCGGTCAATTTCTGTTTGGAATTTGGAAAAATTTTCTTCTGGAAAGTTGTAGAGAATGGAATTTCCCATGGAAAGTCGCGAGATTCGAATTTTCTGATAAAAGAGCTATTTATTGTGAATTATTGAAGTTCTGGAGTTCCGAAATAATTGATTTTTGAAAGTTTTAATTATTTTATTTAAGAAAAATGTTTTTGTGGTTGTTGGCACATGGGTGGCTGATGTTTTTGACCAAAGATGGCTGCTGGTGGCTTTCTCAATTGGTAGGTGGCATAGGAAATTAAAGGAAATAATAGTTTTTATTATTTTAGTCTCGCTTTTGGCGTTACAGATTTTCTATAAATAGAAGCTTAAGTTAGAATTGAAAATCACACGTAAAGCTGAAGTTTTTTCTCTATTTCCCTCTCTATATTATCAAGTGTATTCTTGTATCTTGAGTGTTGCTATACGGTGCAAGTTCGTTCGGTGTTATTCAAATGTAAATCTTGCTTTCTTTTGAGGTAAAGGATTTTAAGGGTTATTATGTTTTTCGATTCGTACTTCTTAGAACTTGAGAAAATTTCTGGAAATATTTAAAATGATATTTTGATGAGTTTTATTGATTGTGTCCAAAAATGGTGATTTTTGGATGTATAGATTAAGAGTAATGAATTTTTCGGGAAAAGACTATTTTAAAAGTAAACCCTTATAACTCCTTGTGGTTAACTCCAAAATTGATGAAATTTTTATTGAGAGTACATCTATATAATATCAGTGTACTCTGTGAATTTCGGAATTTTTAGATAAAAGTACAATTTGTGATAAATGTCTAAATATTCGGTAGTTTTGGCTATATAAAAAATAGTAAATAAATTTTAAAATTCTGAGAAAAATATATGTTCAATATGGGACTATATTCTACTAAATTTCAGAAAAGAAATATTTTTAAAATTGATTTGGTATTTTTCACGAAAATAGACTAGTTATGAGTAAATGAATTAAATATGTTATGTGAAGTAAGAAAATTGAAAAATAGGATTTTATGGCTTGAGAATCCTATATGAGGTATATGCAGATTTTTGATGAGGGTTTTAGTTATTGGTGATAAAATCTTATGATTTTGAAATTTTAGGATGATTAAATGCATTATTTAGTAAAGTGTAAACAATTAAAATAAATTGTTTATAAGTTTAAAAAATGTTATTTCAATATCATTATGCTTAGAAATATTGGTATGAATTTTATTGTGGAATTTCTATCTTTTTGTGTGGGTTTACTATTATTCATGAGTTACTTATTCACGAGTTTCTTATTTACGGGTTACTATTCATGGGTTACTATTCACGAGTTATTATTCATGACAAAATTGGTTTCTTTTTCTAACCAAATTATAGTTGATTTATGAATATTATTCTAGAGATTAAATCTATATTTTTTGATTATATTGATTTTACTATCATATATAACATTTTTATAACCCTAATGATGATATTAATTTCTCTTTGACTTGAGTGTAAAGATGGGTAGATTATTGGTATGATCATGACTATGGGTTCTCTTTGGCCAGTAATGCAAAGTTGAATTGTTGACTGGTATGATCATGACCATTGAATTTATGATTGAATATCTTTAGCTTAAGTGCAAAGATGAAATGATCAACATGGTTATAATTATTGTTTATATAAATTCTGAAATTATTATATATTTTTTTGAGATATTAATATATTTGGCCTGTAGTGCAAATATGAACTGTTGATGAATATATTTGGCCTGTAGTGCAAATATGAATTGTTGATGAATATCTTTGGCCCGTAGTGCAAAGATGACTTGTTGTTGAATATCTTTGGCATGCGGTACAAAGATGAACTGTTGATGAATATCTTTGGTCGTGGTGCAAAGATAAATTTATAAGTATGATTATGAACAAGAACTGTGATTTGGTATAACCATGATCTTTGATGTTTCAGGTAAAGACAGGTGATGAAAATTATTTTCGTCTTGGATGCGAAGAGGAATTTAGAATCTCAATTACGATTATGAGTTATACATGTGATTGTGGACAGGAATTGTTGATTGATAAAACATTGTTGGTGGACTTTTAACATGGAGAAGATAATAGACTTTATAGTCTATTTGACTCTTCTAATGGATTGCTAGTTCCGCTGCAACTATGGTTGAAAAGTTTTATCATGTACCATATGTTCTAAATCTCTGATTTATTACTGTTGAAGGCTATTGATAATTTATTTATCTTTAGTCATGATATTCTTTCTTGAGCTAGTTGTCTTTCATTCTTTTGCTTCACAATTCCTTTCGTGTAATAAAAGTGTAATTGGGACAAGCCGGGAAATAATGGGGGAATAGAAGCGGTGGTCTATACATGATGTTGAGGTGAGGTGAATTCAACTTTGGAAGGGTGTTTTGTCACTATTATACAAGATGTTTAATGACATACAACCTCGAGTCATCATAGACGACGGATTGTGTTTCATCCACTCACTTTGAGTATATCTACCAAAGACTATCTATATGATCTTGGAGTCTATTTGAAATATAACTCTCAATTAGAGGCAGTAGAGATAATGATATGTCAAGAGAAGACTCACCATTGGGAATAATATAATAGTAATCTTCTAGTTTTTCTTTGGGGTCTATTAATTGACCAAGGATAATTACGTGGGCCATATGATATCTATCATAACCTAGACGCGTGGCCTCCCATGTACGAAGGTTTTCTTGAGCACTTCCCAAAGATTTTAGTTTCTAAAGCAGGTTTTGACTATACCTTTATGTAAGGTGTCTTTGTGAGGAGTCTTTGTCCACGGTTGGGACATGTGTCACATTTGGTATATATTTGTATCCAAACTCACAGCATATGTGTTGTTGTATTTTGCACGACAATTGTTGTAATAAAGTTGTAGTTGTATTCTGTACCATGTATTTGGCGACTCAGAATGGGTTGGATTGAATGGACCTATTTTGGGGTCGTTACAACAATGATATAAAGAATCAATCAAATGAGATAAATGATAAATATTAAACATTTATAATACAATTTATCCAGCGTTCAATAATAACCAAATGTTATTAATCACTTAAAAATCTCATAATATAATATCATTAATATCATAACAATATTTTAATCATTTCTTAAACTTATAAACAATTTATTTTAATTGTTTACACTTTATCAAATAATGTATTTAATCATTCAAAATTATTATACTCATAAGATTTCATCATCAATGATCAAATCCCTCATCCAAAAATCTGCATATACCCTATATAGGATTACCAAGCCATAAAATCCCGTTTTTCAATTTTATTACTTCACATAACATATTTAATTCATTTACTCATAACTAGTTTATTTTCATGAAAAATACCAAATTAGTCCCAAAAATATTTCTTTTCTGGAATTTAGCAGAATATAGTCCCATATTGAATATATATTTTTCTCATAATTTTTAAAATTTATTTACTATTTTCATATGCCTAAAACTGTCGAATATTTAGACATTTATCATAAATTATACTTTTGTCCAAAAATTTCAAAATTTACAAGATATACTCCTGTTATATACATGTACTCTCAATAAAAATTTCACCAATTTTGGAGTTAACCACAAGGAGTTAAAAAGGTTTACTTTTAAAATAGTCTTTTTCTATAAAATTCATAACTCCTAATCTATACACCCAAAAATCGTCATTTTTGGACACAATCTAGAAAACTCATCAAATTATCATTTTAAATTTTTTAGAATTTTGAGGGTCGGAAAATTATTTAAAGCGCCTGGCGTAAACCCTTTGAATGAAAATAATATTCATATGAATATGAAGGATCATTCACCATGTATGCGATAATCCACATATAGGCAAAGTTATTCCAACATAATAATAAAGAATGGAATAATGTAAGAATTCACCATGTAAATGCGATAGACCCACACGACGAGTTATTCCCATGAGAATAATAAAGAATGGAATAACAACGGAATTCACCATGTATGCGATAGATCAGCATGCATAAAGTTATTCCAACAGAGTAATAAAGAATGGAATAATGAAGAATTTCATCATGTATGCAAGATCTTGGATGTACGAGTTATTCCAACATAATAATAAAGAATGGAATAACAGCTCTTACGAGTATTTGAAAGAAAATATTTCTCTTCATGAATACAAAAGAAATAATACCCCTTACAAGTACAACAAATAATATTATTTACGAGTACAACAAATAATATCCCTTATCTTAGAAGAAACTGGATATATAAGTAATGAAGTAGGAGAATATTTTTATTCTTTCTCTCTATAGTTTCTCTCTCTAGAGTTTCAGTGAATTCGTAAGAAATAATGAAGAAATGAACTTCTATTTATAGGAGAATGGACTGAATAGTAACAAATTCATGAACGGTCCAGATTAATTTACTTTTAAACGGACGGTCCATATTAATTTACTATGCAGTATTAATAAAATATTCTAATAAAATAAAATCTTTTAAATAAAATATAATATATTTTATTTATAATCTAAAAAAATGAATAACTTTATAAAAGTATTCTATTTTATATAAAAAGATTTTACTATGTAAACACTATGCAGACACTATATATGCAAACACTATGCATAATAGAATATAATATATTATATTTATAATCTAGTAAAACAAATAACTTTATAAAATTATTCTGTTTTATACACTACTACAAAATATTAAATAGACAACACTTAAATAACAACATTTTTATAAAAAACGTTGTGGTATTTTTTTTAATAACGTTTTTTTAAAAAATGTTGTAGATACATATAAATTTTTTTTATCTATTTATAAGGACAATTTTTAATTTAAAAAAAACGTTATGTATATGAAAAACACGGAGCTTATTGAAATTAAAAACGCTACCCGCCTCCCAGTCTTCCAACAATTGAAGCAGCTCTCCCCTTGATGTAAGTGAGTGAATTAGGGCTTCCTTTACTTTTCTTTCTATCTATTACTCTCTCGTGAGATCTATAGTTACAGATTGGTTCTACAAGAGGTTGGATTAGGGTCTGGATCATCAATGGCGGAGGAGAATATCAGATCTCGAGGTGTGGTGGTTCGATTTAACGAGCAGAAGGGTTACAGATTCATAAAACCCGACGACGGCGGCGATGATCTCTTCGTTCATCATACGGAGATCAAATCCGACGGCTACCGTACTCTTTATAAGGGCCAGACCGTCGAGTTCTTGGTTGAGTTGAATAACAACAAAACCATGTTGACGTTACCTCCGCTCGTCCTCCGCCGCTACTTCCACTGATTTCCCGGTGGATTCGTCTGTTCCTGTTGCGCCACCCGCTGTGACTAAACCTCCTGAGCCTGTCAAGGCGAAAATTAGGGATCCGTTGTGTGGGAGTGATAGTGTGAGTGATCATGAGTATAATGGGAGCTCTACTAGCTCTTCGGTTGAAGATATTTCTCGCCAGGCTCAGCTATTACAAGAGGTTGTTAGCTCCTCTTTCTCTAATTTTTGTTCTGCATTGCTATTAATATCTTTTTTCTTGTTGAATTTCCTGAGATTGGGGAAGACTGTTAAAATTTCTTGAAATCTCTGGAGTATTTTTCACAGTAAACAAGCTAAGAAATTAGAAGAAGATTAGAATCTAGAACTGCTTGTCAATATTTTGTATATTAGGAGATAGAACTTTCTTATTTGATTATCTTGTTACTTTTTTTGCATTAATGTTCTGTAACACTGCAAGTTTCCATTCATCATTTCAAATACATAGTATTTCCTGAAACTAATTGCCCTATCTGTCACTACTATTGATAAATTGAATGAAGATTACTTCTTAGGATTCTTTTCGGAAAACGAGAGTGCTTCTTTCAAAATTGAACTTGTGATTACTTGATACTGCAAACAAGTTAGTTAGGTTTTCATGGCAGTCTCTTATAATGCCATAATAATATCTACTTAGCAATTGATAGTGGTATCATTTTGCTCATTAGAAAAACTATTTTTTCCCACCATATTTTGTTATGTCTTTTAACTCTGATTCCTGTTAATTATCAGACTCTAGATCTTATTGCTCAATTATGCCGAGAAATAAGATACCCATTTCTAAGGCTTGATGGAAGTATATGAATTAGTAAAAGACAAAAGTTGGCCAACAGTTTTAATGATCAATCAAAGGTATTTATGTTTTCTACCTTTGAATTAATATTGAACAACTATATGCATAACAAGATTATTCCACATGTTGCAGGATGAGTTTGCATTTCTATTGAGTAGCAAGGCTGGTGGTTGTGGCCTCAATTTGATAGGTGGAAACCGACTGGTTCTGTTTGATCCTGATTGGAATCCTGCCAATGACAAACAAGTAATTATTTGTGCTGGACACTTCAGTCCTTATAGATGATGGCTTTTATGCGAGTAATGAGAGGACTTTGTTTTGCATAATGCAATATTAAGTTTTTTCCCTTATGTTTTTATTTTTCCTTTTTTACCATATGTAGGCTGCAGCAAGAGTCTGGAGGGATGGGCAGAAAAAGAGAGTTTATATCTATCGATTTTTGAGCACTGGTACCATTGAAGAAAAGGTTTTGATGTAACCTTTAAATAACAGTTATATTGCACAGGATAATCATCATAGTTTTCTCTAGTAAGTTTGATGAATCAGTCTAATTTTCTGTAGGTTTACCAGCGTCAGATGTCAAAAGAAAGGCTCCAGAAAGTTATTCAAAAGGAGCAAACAGATTCTAAGAACCAAGTATGTGAATCTTTGCTTTCTTCTCATCATGTAATTGACATTGCTCTCAAAGCATAATGACAAGTATTTTATTTGCAGGGGAATTTTCTTTCAACAGAAGATTTACGCGATCTGTTTACATTCCATGAGAATGTGAGGCAAGTTTATCCTATTTTCTTAACTACTCATTGAAATTGAAGAAAAAATTATTCTCTATCTCTAAACACACTATTATGTCACTACTGTATATGACATTACTCAATAGAAATAGCAAGTCATTATGCTTGGTAATTTCTATGTGACTAGGAAACATCTAATGCAACTATTCCGGCAAGATATTTTCTGAAAGAAAAGAAAGAAATAAAACAATACTGAAATTAAATATGGTGATTGGAGACCAGTTACATTCAGATCTTTTCTATGCTATATGTTAGTAATTCCCTATTTAATAAAAGATAAGTTTTAACATGTTGTGTAGAGAAGAAGTGTTTTTGTAAATGATTGATTGGGATGACTTTAAAGTTGGCAGAAGTAAACTATTGGACCTACTCACTGTTAGACCTAGCATTCCTGGTTTTATGTTTCATTACTTACGAGTTCGAATTATGAGCTGCCATTATCTTTAATTTCTGGTGTCTGATGTTATTGTTCTTATCCTTTATTGTTCATTAAAATTCTGTTCTAATTAACGATATCTGTGTAGTTTTGAAATTCATGAAAAGATGAAATGTTATATATGCCGTTATCTTGTGTATATACATGAGTTTATACTTAAATTGTTGATTACTAGCATTTGGGAAGCCTTATTTAGAAGATTTGTAATTTATCTTGCTTTCCAAGTGTTAGTGGCCAAGTAGTATATTGAAAATGTGGGTTTTTTTTCTTAATTGTATATTTGTTCTTATGTTTCAGTCGTGGCTATAAATAATTTATATGCCGCTCTGGGCTCACCACCTCTTCCTGGGTGGGTGCCAACTGGTGGAGACCCTTGTGCGGAAGGTTCACAAGGTGTACTGTGTGTCAATGCCAACTTAACCAGAATGTATGGCTTTTATTTCTATATTTAATACCTATTTAATATGTGTTGGCTATATACTTAAGCTTTTTAGATTGACAGAGTTTTAAATGGCGCAAATTTAGGGGGTGTATTGGCAAGAGCTTGGGGGTCTTTGCTTCTATCATACAAATGTAAGTTCCTTTTTTGATCCATCATGTTTTTGTGTAATAGATTTGTGTGAAAGTATTAGGATTTCCACTTGCCCAACATTACAATTATTTATGTTTTATTTAAAGGTTTTTTTTAAGAGGCATATGATTATTTACCTTTTTTTAAGCAGAGACATGAGCAATATCCACATTGGGGGTAATATTCCATCCAATTGTAAGGTATCTTATAGTTCCCATTGCTTCAAAATTTTTATATTGTGATGCAGGGCTTTGCTGTACCGAAGGAGGCCTATAGTTGGTATTGTATTGGCTGCTTCTTACAAAATGACATTATTTGTGCAGTTCTGATCATGTTCTTCAAACTCCTTTACAAGGTTGGGTTATGGCCATTGTGAGTAATCACTACTATTCAGGCTTTTAATAGAAAGAATTTGCGAGTCCGAGCTGGATATTTTTTTAATGTAATAGTAAGTAATATTTTTGCAGGTCATGGCACTTTTAAAAGGTTTTGCTGGAGTTTACACAGAGGTAACTAATCTAACTTTTATTTATTTATTGTTGTATAGGTGTGTAGACTTGCTTTGGATCAGTTTCTTGGCCAACTTAATTCTTATTAGATACTTGCATCCTCTCCCCCAACCTGCATCCTTTTTTCACCTATTAAATTGCCTAATCAATTGGACCTGGGTGATTTGGCAGGTTCTGGTGCTTAATTATCTGAACTATTCTCTTTATTGCGCAAGTATCTGGCCATTTGATCCCAGCCCAAGTAAAGTATTTGGGGCAATCACATAATACAGCTATCAAGTGTTCAGCTGATGTTGCTAGAACTATATTTTCATGTGAGATTTCAATCAAACATCTATTTCTAGTCCAATGTTTGTTTCTAGACCTGGTTTGATGCTAGTTTAGAATTAGAATCTCTTTACTTATCAACAAAAAGATGTTCAGAATTTCTCTGTTAATAAGGAATTGACAGAGATCCATTCAGGAGGGGTAACCATATTTTGGTAAGTTATTTTGTTTTTAGCTTGTTTAATCTGTTTATTCACTTACAGTTCCCTTGTGTTTTAGCTTGTTTAATCTGTTTAATCTGACGGAGTATGGTTACTGCATACTGAGCTGCATACTGAGGACTGCAGCATTTGGAGGGTGCAGAATGGGCCTTTTTAGGCCCGACTGTATTGTATCTACCCAATTTTCCCTTCTTCTTTGGAGGTCTTGTTCTACTCATTTTCTTTGCAGCCAATTGTAGTAAAGATTCCATTAAAATATAAGTGAATCCATATATTCTACCGATGCAGAGCACAAGGTTCTGGACTCCATTTGTTGATCTCAAAAGAATATTTAGGCAGCCGATCCTTTGATCTTCCCTGGCGAATCTAATTTTCTGGTCTTGTTGTGGTTCTGATACTTTTTTTCCTTCTTTTTTTTGTGTGTAATACTACAGGTTCTGCAGCATCTTATGGATGGCCTCATTTCTTTCACATTCAAGGCAGAGGAACTGCAGTGCTCTTTATTCCGTTATATTGTCAGGGAGCTTCTTTCTTGTACAGTAATGCAGCCGGTGTTAAACTTAGCTAACCCAAGGTAATCATTTTCATGGTCTTACATCCATGGTTTAGTTAGATGCTGTTGTTCTTTATAATTTTCTTCTTCTGTTGTGTTAGGTTTATCAATGAAAGGATTGAATCCGTGGCTATGTCGTTTCGAAAGGCTGATAAAGGAGCTGCAATAGCACATGTGGTTTCACAATCTAAATCAAATGGATGAGCAGCTACATGTAGAGCATATATGATAGTTTGGTATATATTTTGTGGATGTAGTAATTTGAATTACACGAATGGTATTATTGGAATGTATTTTGAATGGTTGATACATTTTGGCTTTAAATTTAAATGAGAATTTAGACTTTTTAACTATATATCATGACATTAGCATATTGCATGTGCATTGATAATGTAGGTGAATCAACTTTTTTTTTTTTTTTTTAATCTAAAACATTTTAAAAACGTTGTGTAATCATACCTTCTACAACGTTTTATCCAGAAAACGTTGTGGAATCATACCTTTTACAACGTTTTTAAACATCTGTTAATTTATGGATAACAAATCTATAACGTTTTTTTCTTAAAAACGTTGTGTAATGTGTTTAACTACAACGTTTTAAAAACGTTGTGTAAGGGTGTCAAATAGATAACACCCTTAACCATGACGTTTTTCTGACTGAAACCACAACATTTTTTTCGCGTTGTCTATTTTCTGTTTTGTAGTAGTGATATAAAAAGATTTTACTATGCAAACACTATGCATAATATAATATAATATATTATATTTATAATCTAATAAAATAAATAACTTTATAAAAGTATTATATTTTATATAAAAAAAATTTACTATGCAAACACTATGCATAATAAAATATAATATATTCTATTTATAATCAAATAAAACAAAACTTTATAAAAAGTATTCTGTTTTATATAAAAAAAATTTCTGTTTTATTACATTTATAATAATAATAAAATAAACTTTATCACCATTATTATAATTCACAATATTAATCGACCAGGTCGTTCCCAAGAAAGAGGGGGCTTTCCAATAAGGATTTCTCCCTATTGGCGTCCAATTAGGTGACCAAACCTCTCCCTAATATTGCAAATAATAATATTAATAATTTCGTCGTCTCAATTATTGATTTAATAATATATAAAATATCGACAATAATTGAATCAAATAACGTGAGATACTATGCAGCAATTACTGTAGCAATAATTGAACAAAAGCGAGTGACTTCTCACGTAAGCATCAATAATTAATATCGTGTGTTACTTATGCAACCACGCGCTTTTCTCGCATTTTTTACTACAAGAAAGTAGTTCAGCAGTTTTAACGGTAAAACTTATAGTTATTTTCATAAAAATATTTTTGTTGTTTTCTCAATCCAAACAATAATTACATTGTGGGGTCCACCAACGATTGTACCGTCGTATGGATATTTAAAACAAAAGAATATTTTATATCAACTTGCTTACTTTGCAAAATTTTCACATATTACCCTTAACTTTAAACTTTTATCAATTTAACTATTTACCAAAATAGAAAAATTAAATACTTTTATTTCATAAAATTCGGGGTCTCAAGAAAAACTTACTTGACAAACATTTGACATATAGATGTGACATATTCTAATGATGTAACATGTGTGAGTTAGTTTGTAGAAATAAAATAAAATGTTCATCTAAGAAAAGAAAAATGATAAAGTCAGACTAATTATTTTAATACTCAATAATATTATAAGAAGATAATTAAAGTTTTAAGAAAAAAAGAACATAATTTAAAGAAACAAAAGTAATTAAAAATCAAAGTTCATCTTTCTCTTTTAGCCACGAACAATGGATTTATCGAAAAAAATGATATACTACACCTTATGTGCATCAACTCTTTCGCTCATCGTGGAGTAAGTCGAAACTACAATTTCTCATCGAAAATTTAGTTTAGAAAAATAGGTCTTCTTATACATCTGTATACTCGTCAAAAAAAATAAAAAAAAATGGAGAAAAGAAGAGCGGCAAATTGACGACGAAGACGTCTAAAGCTACTTGTTTTATTTCAAAATGAGAGTAAAATAATTTATATTAAACCGATTTTTACAGTAGTTGGCAGATTCGAGGAGTTTATTGGGTCAATTTTCTCATTTATAAGTGTATTTAATTCATGATATTATTAACGATCAATACTATATTTAATTGCAATAGGAAATCAACTCTAAAACGTACGGATACAGTAATATTCAAATGTTTGGGTATATTATGAAAGTTGAAGGACTATATCGTCACACAACTATATATGAGGGGTTAGTTTTATATTTCAGTGAATATTCCACAAACCGCTGCTACTGGCTTATAACTTATGTTCTAACTTATTAGTACTAACTAATAATCAATTATCTTTCAGATCACAGCTCCTCTGCAAATTCCCAAACTTTAATCACAATCCCCAATTTCTAGGGTTCCTCAGAATTTTATCGAATTAACAATGCTCGGTGGATTATATGGAGATTTACCTCCACCTTCCTCCACAGACGAAGAAAAACCCTCAAATCCCACCTCCAATGTCTGGTCTAGCAGTGTTAAAATGGCTCCCCCAACCCTACGCAAACCTTCATCCATATTCGCCACGCCCCAAACAATTCTCAAATCCCAATCAAAATCAAAACCCCCAATTTCTTCCCAACCCAGACCAATCCCTTCGCCGGCGGCGCCGGTGGTGGTTGTCTCTTCCAACGACGGCCCTGCCCTCGTGGGGGTAACCTCGTCTGTTAACGAGGAATACGATCCGGCGAGGCCGAATGATTACGAGGAGTACAGGAGAGAGAAGAAGAAGAAGGCAATGGAGGCGGAGATGAAAAGGGAGTTGGATAAGAGGCGGCAAGAAGAGAGGAGAGAGAGAGAGAGAGAGAGGAGGCGTCGAAGAGAGAAAGAGAGAGGGATTTGAGTGTTTCCGGTGAGGAGGCGTGGAAGCGGAGAGCCGCCATGAGTGGGGCAGTTCCGGTGCCAAGGTCTCCATCGCCGCCAGGGAATGGGGACGGGTTTATGATTGGGAAGTCGGAGACAAGTGGGTTGGGAGTTGGGGCTGGTGGACAGATGACTGCTGCACAGAGGATGATGGCAAAAATGGGGTGGAAGAAAGGGCAAGGGTTGGGGAAGCAGGAGCAGGGAATTACAACGCCGTTGATGGCAAAAAAGACAGATAGACGAGCTGGTATCATTGTGAATGCCAGCGAGAAGCAGCAGCAAGAGGATAAAAAGGTGAAGAGTGTTAGTATTAATGGTACACCAACTAGAGTGGTGCTGCTCAGAAACATGGTACGCGTGATCTTAGCCCTTTCAATTTCTTACTGAAATTCTTGTTGTGGGTGTTATAATAAGCATACATAGATTACATAAATTTGAAAATTTGACAAGTGTTATAGAACTGAGGAAATAAAAAGGATGAAAGATACAGTATTTGCTGAGTTTCTCTGGTATCTTCCTTTCATATGATAGGTATCCGGTGACCGGTATTTTTCTTTCATATGATAAGTGGCTTTTTATAGGCAACGATGTGAAACACAAATTCAACAAAGATCATGAAATTATGAAGTTGGCCATTGACCTAGTTTTAACTTTCCTGATTTTCTAGGAAATTTATTGTAACACTTCCCTTTAATTTCCTAAAATAGAAGATTATGTCTCATCTCTTGCTAAGAATCTATCGATCCATGAGACGTCGTCATCGTGGATGATTCGCTATTTAGTAATTTATTTATCAGTCTTTTTATTATTTTAGTTCATGGACTTGTTATCTATTGGTTTATTTCAGTATTAGGCCCAATTGTTAATCGGCTTATGATTATTAGAGTTTCTTTTTATTATAAATATGTAAGTCAGATTATTGGAAACACTTTGATATTGAAATTATCTTAATTATTGGCTGCGATTAATACTTTTCCTCCTTACTACGGTTGGGAAACTCTAGGGGTAGTGGTTCTCTTACGGTTGTATCACTCTAGTTCTAATTTTTCTTATTGATTTACCACTTCCAATTAATTATTTGTTCATCAATTTTCGTCCTACATCAAAAATTCAGTGGGAAAAAACTTAGCGAAGAGAAAAAGAATACATATCTTTTACACAAATATGGTATACTTTAATTAATTGTCTCATTAAAACCTTGTTAGAAAAAATCCATTGGGACCGTGACTAAGGAAAAAGAGTATAGTCTTCTCCTCAAAAGTAAATTATTACTCCTTGATGAAATGTTGTGATAAGTCTTTTAGTCGATTTATCCCAATCTTATTCCGAAGTTTTGCAAAGCTTGCTTTGATCAAATTTGACGCACATTAATATCACCCTTCTTTTGCAGTTCATGTGTGTAGAAAAATTTAGGTGAAATGTGTTTTGTTCTTGATCTATCCTTCTCTAAGTTGAGCAGTGCATGCAGTGTTATCTTCATACATAATTATAGGAATGTCTTTGATTGATGGTAATCCGAATGACTCTTGGATATGCTGAGTAATTGACCTCAACTAAACACATTTTCTACTTGCTTCATGTATTGCAAGAACGGAGAATATCAGAGTGATTTGAAGATGTGGTTGTCATTGTTGCTTTGTATATTTCTAGGATATAGTTGTGCCACAGTATGTAAATATATAATCTATTTGTGATCTCTCATTGTTTGGATCTAATAAATATCATGCACCAACATATCCAACCAATTCTGACGTTGAAATTTTTGGATAAAATAACCCAAGATTTATACTTCTGCGGAGGTCTCTCAAAATGTGTTTGATCTAATCCCAATGCCTCTTAGTCGGAGAAGAACTGTATCTTGCCAGCAAGTTGGCGAAAAAAGTAATATCGGGTCATGTATAGATTGCAAGATACATAAGAGCACCTATTGCACTTAAGTATGAAACTTTTGGTCCAAGAACTTCTTCCCCACTTTCCAGAGCCCGAAATAGATATTTATCAACTTCTAGAGATCGAACCACCATCGAGGTAGTCAAAGGGTGAGTTTTATTTATATGAAAACGACTAAAAATCTTTGCAGTATATGTAGATTGATGAACAAAAATTTTAGATGCTAAATGCCCCACTTGTATTCCCAAACAGAATCAATATTCTAAAAGGCGCTAGGCATGAGGGCCGCCTATGGGGTCTAGGCGGGGCCTAGGCTGAATTTTTTATTTTAAGCCAATGTTAATATTTTATTTTATATTTATTCAAACAAAACAATAATATAAAGCAAAACAATCTATAATAAAGATAATAAAGACATTTGCTTAAAGTTCAAACACATATCCATATTGCCAATGTCAAAGTTCAAACGCAAATATGTAATTGTTGAAAGTTCAAACATATTTTTAATGTATTAGTTTAATTCATAAACAAGATTGCTATTTTAAATAATAAAATTTAAAATTTCAAGAATTCAATTCAATATTAAAACTTAAGAAATTAAACATAAATTTAAAAATTATATTAAATTAAACTAAATATTAGAAATGTATCATCATTTATATCGTTTGAAGTTGGTACAAGTTCAAAAAATTATAACTATAATAAAATTATCCATTTTGACTTGATATTGTTCACTTCTTGTTGTGATTTGATATGTTACAACTTGCATTATGAATATGGTAAATCATTAGAAAAATAAATATATCAAGATCTGGTTTGTGTAGTTATTAAAATTAAAAAAACCTCTCCGCCTAGACCTCGCCTAATTTCGGATTTTTTTGCCGTCTTGCGCCTAGGTGAGACGCTAGGGGGCCTAACGCCTAGGCGGAGCGCCAGGGGGGCCTTGGCGGACCTAGGGGAATTTTTAGAACACTGAACATAAATTTGTCTTTCCAAGATTTTTCATCTCAAATTCATCTTTTAAATAGGTAGCAGTTCTTATGAATTCTTTAGGGGTACCTACAAGATTTAAATCATCCGCATATCAACAATGATGGTAAAAGCACATGGGCATAGTTGATTATTTGTATATTGTCTTTTATTAAATAACCACCAAGTCTATTTTACCACATATGACCAGCCTATTTTAACACATATAATGAGCGTTGCAACTTGATTGAATATATGTGACGGGGCTTTTGTGATTTAACCATTTTCAATTCTTCAGAAATTCTCATGTAGATCTCACTGTGAAGTGAGTCAATTCGAACTTCACTCCAAATATAAATAATTTAAATTTGAGCAAATTTTAAAGTTCGATAAATTACTCGAGCTTACTCAAATTGCAATTCTATTGATACTCGGATTATATTCGTTCGAAAAGTTCAAATTGTTCGGGCTCGATTCAAGATCGTGCTCGACTCGATAGCTAAACGAGTCTCAGTCAAATTTTATTTTATACTCGATAAATTTTGTGAACCAAAATCTAAATAACTCAATATTCGGCTCGACTCGGTTCATTTGTACCCTTAACAACATCCAATCAGATGTGTTTCCAAATCTTCCATGGTTGCCATATCTAGCAGAAAGCTAAAAGTGACGCCATCTATCATTGGAGAGTATGTATCCTGATAATCAATATCAAGTCTTTGTAAAAAACCTTGATCTACAAGTCGGACTTTTTATCTCACAATTTCATTTTTCTCATTTCGCTTTCGTACAAATATCCATTTATTTTCAACCGGGATAATCAAGGTTTTTAATGAGACATAATCTTTTTATCTTAGGAAATCAAAGGATAGTGTTACAATAAATGATTTCCTAGAAAGTCAAGAAAGTTAAGACTAGGCCAATGGCCTAGTCCATTATTTCATTTATTTCATGATCTTTGTTGGATTTGTGTTTCACATTGTTAGTATAAAAGGTTATTTATCAGATGAAAGGAAGTTACCGGAGAAATTCAGCAAATACTCTATATCTTGCATCCTTTTTATTTCCTCAGTCCCTTCGTCTGATAAGTAGCCTTTTATAGACAACAATGTGAAACACAAATTCAACAAAGATCATGAAATAATGGACTAGGCCATTGGCCTAGTTTTAGCTTTCTTGACTTTCTAGGAAATCAGTTATTGTAACAATAAGAATGATTTATCTTTAAACAATAGAGGCAACACTATAGTGGAATAGTAGCATATATTACATAAAATAACACAAGAAATGCTTCTAAAATATAGGTAAAAGCTGAAGCCTTGATAAACCTTTATAGTTTTGCAATACCAGAGCTACCTATAGTTTATAGTTTTGATAATATTGGGATGCCTAAATTATCAACAGAAATAAAATACTAGGATGACAACTTGTGTTTCTCCGAAATATGTCAAGCCACAAGTGTGATAGTAACCCTTTTCATTAAGTGATCTGAGCTAGTTGGTGATGTTGTAACAGGAATAAAACGATGGTTTGGAAATGGAATGTTGTATGTGAAGTAAATGCTTAGTGTGAAATTCAGTAAAATATGTTTAATTCTGTCTAAAATTTAATATTAAAAAGGGTGAATAATTCTATCCAAAAAAAAGAAAAAGAAGATTAGCAAGGATAAAGATCACATACGTATGTTTATTGACAACTCTCACTGTCTGCACTGAAATTTTTATGTTAAGCTGCGGACTTAACTTAAAATATTGTTAAGCGTAGCTATTATTTGTTCTGGTCAAAGTCATTGGGTTGAGTGAGAGAATCCCTGTGGTCTCTTGTAAACTTGTACACAAGTAACTATTCTATTATTTGGCTCATGCACTAGGAGCTTCAAGGAGTTTCTTTGTCAGACCTTCATAGGTTTTTGCGGGCATTCCTTTAGTAATGCCCGGGATGTTTTTTCTACTTTTTCTTTGTGTTCTTTTGTTTTGGAGAATTTCTTGCTCCCACATGCATTGTAATTTCTTTTCTCCTTTGTTAATAAAACCTTAACGAAAATCTTCTTTTGTCAAAAATAATAACTAAAAATTGTAGGCATTGCGGAGCTGTTCAAAACTTCAAATAGACAACATAAAAATGCATATGCTTTAAACTTTGTTACTCCTGGTCCATATCTTAGACAGATCTTAATCTTAAAATAATGGATTTGACGAACACCATTCTATAGATGCAACCCTTTATTGTGCTAAATTACAAGTCATTTCTCACCTATAGCATGTAGGTTGTACTGAAGCATTCAATTGTATTCTTTAAGCAAATTGCTCTAACAGATCTAGAATCAATGCTCTCTTTACCTTCTCTAAAAAGTAGCCTAATTAGGATTTAGGCAAAGGCATCTGTTGCATTTGATGACACATTAATTTTATAAATTAACTTATATGCTTGATAGGTGATACTGGATTCTTCCTCCTATTTTCTGTGCTTACTCCCATATTTCTGATCGGCTTTGGGTTTGTGTTGATAATAAGCATGTTATAGTTATACTGACATGCATGTGTTTGGAAATAATAGTTGTGACTCTTGACAATATGCTTTGGGTATTATATCAATAGCTTTTTGGTTTTTACTTAATTTTTGAGTGAAAACCACCTTGTCACCAATGCTCTTAGCACCTCCTTTTGCCTTCGGAATCCAATCTATTGAAAACGGATTCATTAATCGGGATGGCGAAACAATCTAGAGACTAATTCATTTATATTCATCTATTGGGAAGCAAAAAATCAAGAGCTAACCCTACAACTGAAATAGCGATGAAAAGAGTAAATATTAGCCTACGAAACCTTTATTTTCTTGGACCGCTAAATTTGGGTCAATCGAAGAAAATAAGAGAACAAAATAAAGATTCGTAATAACATTATAAAAAGTCGAGTGTCTTAGTTAATATTGTCTAGAGTTCTCATCAATATAATTGTTGTTTAGTTAAAAAAATTACCTTAGTGCATTAACTTGTAGAATCATGAAGTACCTACTTGGGAAAAGTTGTGGATCAGTTAAGGTTTTTTATGTACTTCATGGCACCAACTTAATACTGCTGATTTAGACTTTCATGGCTTGTTTGATCATGATGGCATGTTACATTTCCTCCTCCCAGTGTTCAAACATTAATTTTAGGATGATCATATGAAGTAGCAGTAGTTGATTCTAGATCCATCTACAAAAAGTCCGTGTTTTATTTATGCTAATGTCTGCATATGCTCTTCCTGAAAGGTGGGCCCTGGTGAGGTAGATGATGATCTAGAAGGTGAGGTAGCATCAGAGTGTGCAAAGTACGGGAATGTGACACGGGTCCTAATATTTGAGATAACAGAGCTGAACTTCCCAGCTGATGAAGCAGTCAGAATATTTGTGCAGTTTGAGAGAGCAGCAGAATCAACAAAAGCACTAATAGACCTTGAAGGTAGATTCTTTGGAGGCAGGGTGGTGCGGGCCTCTTTCTATGAGGAGGAGAGATTCAATATGAATGAGTTGGCTCCAATGCCAGGGGAAATCCCTGGCTTCACTTGAAACCACAATAGAACTTAAAAAAGTGTAAGTCGAGATATTTTTCCTCATTTACGATTTTAGGTAATGGTAGATGACTTTTCTTGTTGTGATTCCAAAAAAAAAATGTGAACTTAGTGAGAATTATTTAGGGCTGTACAAGTAACATTTAAACATTAGTGTATACTTCTTTATTATGCGTCTGGGCAGTTGGTTCAAGTTATGGATTTGTGATTATTAAGCTGTTGCATTGCAGCACTTTACTGAACTTCAGAGGCAACTTATGCAGATTGGGATCAAGTTTGACACTTGGTCTTTTTTGTTAGAATTTGTAGTCTTGGGGCGTTTGTTCCAAGAACGTATTTCTTGTTATGTAGTGGTAGTGGTAGTGTAGGTGGTAGAATTGAATGTCTCAAGTAGTTGTAGGCCTTCTTTTTGTTTTACTTGTCGGAGTAATTGGAAAAAACTGCAGGTGAAAATTTTGCAAACTAATCTTGATACGATGTACCATTGAGAAGCAGCAAATCGGAAAAGAGAAGATAAAAGCAGGCGGCTACATATATTTAGCAATCAGTATATATACTTAATCCCACAGTATGTAATATGGGTGTACGACAGTGACATATACTTAATCATATATGATCCTTGTTGAATGAACATTACTGCCCAAGGGTGCTGGAGGAGGGAGAAGGATCAAGAACGGCGGTGAGGTGAACCAACCGGAGTATTCTGGTTGGACGCCACATGAGATATATACATTTGCTGCTGCTGGTGGTACAACGGTGAAGATGTTAGTACTCCTTCGGGAGGGTAGGCACCACTTGGTAGCCGTCCGTACATCATGTACATTGCAAGCCGAGTATTATTATTAATGTCCTGAGCCACCACAGAACCACCACCACCACCAGCAGAAGAAGAAATGTTGGAGCAGTAGACACCATAGTTCAACACGGGGTCTGCTGCTGCTGCTGCTGCATTATTCATGGGGACGGCGTTTGCAGGTGAAGCATTGGCTGAACATTCTCCGCCAATGAAGCTGCTGGTAGGTGTCGAGGTTCCGCTTTTTATGACTCCCGAACCACATGCTTGACATACATAACTGGAAGCCTGAAAAAATCAAGACATAAAAAAAAGAAGAGTTGATAAATGCGATATATATATATATATTTTCATTTGTGTTGTACAGAAAAATTAAAATTGAGTAAATTTTAAGCGTTAATCATTTACATGTAAAAACAAGATAAGCAAATAGAAAGGGGGGTGTGTGTTTTGTATACGTTGGGTGGTCGTGGGGGAGTGATGGTGGTGGAGGATAAGAGGGACAATGAGGAGGGGGAGGAGGAGCGATAGGTGGTGCCGTCGGGTTCAACAACCCAGCCGGCTTCCTTGGCGAGTTCACGGAGGACTTGGTTGATATCAGCGCGAGGGGAGAGGCCGTAACCACCGTGCTTGCGGAGGCCGTTGAAGATCTTGGTGGTGATGGACCTCCTCTGTCTCTCTCTCATCTTTGTCCTCTCCTTTTCCACAGCACTCCTACTAATCAGCCTGCCACTCCCATTTGCTCCATTTCCACTCCCTCCTGCTGCAGCACCTTCTTTCATTCTGATATCTTTATGCCAGAAGAAACTGAAGTGTGGAAAAAAAAACAAGAGTTAGGAGGAAGAGGAGAGTGGTTTGGGATGTACTAACAGTTCCTATCTCTCTGTATATGCTTTTGCATGAGAGAGAGAAAATCAAACATTATTTGCATGAGTATTAAGAGAGAGAGAAAAGGGGTCACGCACTAGGACTGGCAGCTAGCTCCTCACAGAGAAACAGAAAACGAAAGGGATTGGCTGAAGAAGAACAGTGTACCTGATGGCTTTAGAGTGACAGATATCCATCCAATCATGAGAAAGATAGAGAGAGCAGGGTTCAGGAGGGAGGGAAGGAAGGAAGCATGGAGTTGTAATTTCCAACTATTATTCATTTCATTTCATTTAATTAGATTAGATTAGATTAGTTGGTTATAAAACATATGATATATCATCCACTTTTCTGTTTCCAATTTTTCCCTTCCCCAATACAAAGAAACAACATGAATGCTACTAGTAGTAGTCTACAAAAACACCTATGGGACTCGAGTAGGAATGCTAGTAGTAGTGATAAGTTTATTTTTTGATAAGTTGGTCAATTGATCAATAGAATCTTGACATGCATAAATTTCGTCTGCATGATATAAGACTCTATTTATTAATTAACCAACTAACATAAAAAAATAAACTTCATCTTCTTTCACTTCCTAAATTTTTTTTTAGGAAAAGTATTCTTTAAAAAAAAATTAAGTAAAAATTAAATAATCGAGTTTAGTGTCTTACATTTGCTCACAGGAACATGAGATGGACCCATTTATTATTAATGTGTAGGGAAAAACTTACTTGTGGAAATATGTGACACTTGCATTTATTATTATGTGAATTTAGTAATTATTATAATTGCAGATGGAATTATTGTAGTAGTTCTCAATGAGATAATTCACGTAAATTGTAAATCTCCATGTATCTATGACAAATTAACAATCTTAATTGGTACCAATTTTATGGATTTGATATCAATATTTGATGTCAAAAATACTAGTATAAACTATAACGTGCGTCTTTTATTTTAATTATTATTATTATTATTTTGTAATTTTACCCGTGAAACTATATTTCGCCGTCATTAAAAATGCATCTTTTGACATGTTCGTGAATAAAATCTATAAACCCCTAGTAATATAACCAAAAAAATGAACCACGGAATACGAACAGGAAAACAATATGGAAATTGATAGAGCAGATCTTCTGTCTTTATTTTCTATTTTTTTTTGTCTCTCTCACTTAAATTTTAATACCTGACCTCCAGAGGCGGATCCAGTCCCTTAGTTCATTGGGGTCAATTTTTTTAAAACAAAAATTTATAATAAAATAAAATATAATAAAATAAAGGCAAAAAAGAATGTGAGAGACATTAAAAATAATTGTGTGAGCTATCATATAAAATCGAGATCGTTTTATGTAATTGAATACACTTCCTCCTATGTTATGTACAAAATGGTATTTTATAATTTTTTAAAACATTGTTATTATAAGAGACCTTGTGCAAGAACGTGAGGTGTCCCTCATCTCCCGTGTCCTGTAAAATTAATTACAAAACTAAATAATATTGTTAAAATATTATTTATAATAACATTTTTCGAGACTTCATTGCTTGAAACTATTGCAATGATAACCTCATTTCAATAGATGCAAAAATATTATGTTCAATATAAATTAATAAACAATATAAAAGAATGGAGTGTTAGTATTAATAGAAATTTGAGACATTTAATAGTCTTTAGTCTGAATTTTTTTATTTTCATTAAATATTTTATAAAATTAAAAATAAATAAAAAACCAACTTTTCAAAATTCAGTGGGGTCAATTGACCCCACTGCCTCAAAGATAGATCTGCCAGTGCTGACCTCTTACTTAACACTAATTAATTTTAAAATTAAATAAAAAGTCAGATATCAAAATTTAAATAGAAGACACAAGGAGAACATGAAAAAATGAGGACAGAGGCTCTGCTCTCGGAAACTGGAAACTGATGGAGTAAAATAGGAAAGAGTTGCATTGAAAAAAATTGTCTTTTATACTAGTAATCTCAATGCATCTCTCTTTCCTATAAAAATGCAATACTTGACAAAACTTGACCAACATTACAACTTTATTGGAGTTGAAACATTATTACACTCCTGCCATGGGGGCAAATGAGAAACTTGCTCTGATCGGTCGGAACTCGGTTTGAGAATCTTCTTCCTTTCACCAAGTCATCGCAACCTTTCCTTTAATGGTTGGGGGAAGCATTCCCTTATCCGAACTTGGTGTGGCCGACAAAGGAGCTTACAAGAATAAGCTAAGAGACGACCACTCTTCCTCTGAGCTACATGAGGCAATGTTTGTTTATAAAAAATATATTTGAGATTGAACTATTTGTCTTGATTTAACACAATTTTAAATTATTTTATCTTATAATAGAGATTAATATCTCTTTAAATAGTCCTATGGATTGTTTTTTGTCATTCCTTAGTCTATTTATGAGTGATTATATAATCACATGATAAATGTAAGATTAATAATCCCCCACATTTTAAGCTATCAAATTTCTTTTGTGAGATTAATAATCCCACGTTAAAAGACTAATGTGGGAGGACTAATAGTCTCTCGTCAAAAGATTAAATAGTTCGAAATACATTCTCTTTGCAAACAAACATGACATTGATGTGGAAACTTAATAATTATAATGCTGCAAATGTAATGTTCTAAAAGGCGGGAGGCAGGAGACGGGCGGCCCAGGGTCTAGGCGGGATTTTTTATTCTAAGTCAATTTTAATATTTTATCTTATATTTATCCAAACAAAAGAATAATATAAAGCAAAACAATCTATAATAAAGATAATAAAAGCCTTTGTTTAAAGTTCTAACATATATCCATATTGTCAATGTCAAAATTCAAACACAAACATGCAATTGTTCAAAATTCAAACATATCTTTAACGTATTAGTTTTATTCATAAACAAAATTGCTATTAAATAATAAAATTTAAAATTTTAAGAATTCAATTTAATATTAAAACTTAAGAAACTAAACATAAATTTAAGAATTATATTGAATTAAACTAAATATTACAAATGTATCATCATTTATATAATTTAAAATTGGTACAAGTTCAAAAAATTATAACTATAATAAAATTACTCATTTTGACTTGATACTGTTCACTTCTTATTGTGATTTGATATGTTACAACTTGCATAATGAATTAGGAATATGATAAATCATTAGAAAAATAAATATATCAAGATCTGGTTTGAATAATTATTAAAATAAAAAAATATCTCCGACTGGACCCCGCCTACCTCGCCTAATAATTTATTGGAGAAATTTTTTGTTGCCTTGGATCTAGGTGAAGCGCTAGGCCAGGGGAGCCTAGCGCCTAGGCGGGGCACCAGGAGGACCTAATGCCTATGCAAAGCCTAGACGAAAAATTTTAGAACACTGTTCAAAGTATATAAACACAATCTCCCCCTCCCCCTCCATCTCCATCTCCCTATCCCTAAAAACAACGGATGATCCTCAACACAATTCTGTCAATGACCCTCCAATACCTCTCCTTCCATATCCCCGTCATCATGTTCAAGATCAGATAGAATCCCCAGAAGCCAACACCATATCCCATCATTATGATCCCATAAAATAGATACTTCTCTTTAGCATCCTCACCAGCTCCCACTCTTGTTCTCGTGGTAGAAGAGTCATTCCTGTCGCATAATTTCTTAACACCAGGGGCATCACCACATAATAATTGATTCCCATATATTCCATAATCAGCATACAAAGTATCAAAATGTGGGGAGACAGGAATCTTCCCACTCAAATTGTTGTAAGACAGATTCAGAACGGTAAGAAAATCCATCGCTGCCATTGTCAGTGGTATCTCGCCGCTCAAAGTGTTGAAACTAAGATCCAAGGACTCTAAGCCCTTCATATTCCCAACAGTCTTCGGAATCTCACCAGAAAGCCGATTATGTGAGAGATTTAGCATATACAATCCTTGTAAAAGGCCCATCTCCTCTGGTATAATTCCTGTCAAAGCATTGTGTGACATATCTATTCCACTGGTGAATGAGTATACCAACCCCAACTGAAGTGATGATCCTTTGGCCACAATATTCAACTCAATACCAACAAACATGCCTGAAATAATAGAACCTAGAATCGCTCCATCCGTAGGTCGGTATGTCAGCATCTTCAAACCTTCTAATTTCTCAGGAATAGGACCAGAGAGACTATTATTTGAGAAACCTATGTATTGCAGTTTCTTTAACTGCATTATCTCTTGTGGGATTGATTCGGTGAACAAGTTCGAAGCTAGCACAAGAATACGGAGGTCATGGAGGTCTCCGATGAACTGTGGTATCTTTCCTTCAAATCTATTGTTTGCCAAATTCAGAACTTCTAAAGACTGAAATCCGCGAATGACACTTGGAAATTTTCCGTTGAAATCATTGCCATTTAAATCCAAATACGTGAGATTTTTGGCACCTTGGAGTTCAAATGGAATATTACCATCAAGGTTGTTTTCACTGAGGCTGAGAAAATTAAGTGACGTACAGTTTCCTAAACTGAGAGGTATCCTCCCTGACAAGCTGTTGTTTGACAGATCAAGGGTCATCAGCACATTACCCTCTCTGCAGAAAGATGGAGGAATTTGGCCGTATAGTTTGTTTCCAGCAAATGATATGTATTTAATATTCAACAGTTCTCCGTTTTGTGTTGGAACATTGCCTTTGAAATCGTTTCCTGATAAGTTAATGACTTCGACATTCTCAAGTCGAGAAGGAATGGGGCCTTGAAGCTTGTTGCTTGCTAAATTTACGGTTGTTGGCCACTCAGACCAGTGCAATCGAATATTTTGTGGGAGAGAACCTTGGAGGTTATTCATGGAGAGATCCAAGTAAGAGAGTGATGGCAGGTTGAACAACCAAGAAGGGATTGGTCCAGATAGACTGTTGTTAGCCAACTGTAAGAATAGAAGGTCAGTTAGATTAGAAATGAAATCTGGGATTCTTCCACCCAGATTACAAGACATAAGCTCCAAGACTTGGGGATGGAAGTTAGGCGGCAAGGACCCATTGTCGATTTTCACAGTCAATCCACTCAGTCCTAGACTTATCGCTTTCAGGTCAGAACTTTGGAATAAAGAGAGAGGGATATTTCCATTCAGTTCATTGAGGGCAATATCAAGGGCAGAGAGGCCAGGAAGCTGGCATATGCATTCTGGTAAACCTCCAAGTCAGCAGATTGCCATATAAGTTGAGACTTTGGAGAGTGGTGGTCTCACAAATTGATTCGGGGATAGATCCTGTCAACTGGTTCTCCGCTGAAGACAGAAGTTGGAGGCTTTTTAAGTTGGATATTGATGGTGAAAGATGTCCTGTGATGTAGTTCCCGTTAAGCTCTAATACGTCCAACCTTGAAAGGTTCATAAATGAAGAAGGTATGGCCCCTTGAATTGAGCAATTGTCTGCAGAAAAATAAACCAACATGGTGCTGTTGGCGAGAGAATCCGGGATTGAACCAGTTACTTGTGTATATTGTACATCCAGTCTCACTAGGTTCGGCCAGGGGACGGAAAACATGGAACTCAGGTCAATGGTGATACCATAATTGTTTCCCACTTCAAGTCCTTTAAGCTGAGGAAGGTAAGGGATTGGACCTTGCAGATAAGAGCTTCTAAAATCAAGAACGGAAAGGGAAGTAAGATTTGCTAGCTGCTTTGGTATGTGGGATGAGAGATCATTGGAATCCATAATCAAAGAATAAAGATTAGTGAGGTTGAGAAGATGATCTACAGGAATTCTTCCAGATATTCTGCAGTTGGACAAGTGAATTTTACTGAGGTTGGAAAGAAATGATATTGGTTCAGCCCATCTGGTTGACTGAGATGCCTCGAAAAGATCTATACCACTCAATCTTAGTTCCTTGAGGTTAGTAAGCCTTTGCAGCCAGTTTATATTCGAGGAAGACAGCTTGCCATTATTAATATATGAAGACATGGAACCAAAATTGACCCTTGAAGAAGATGTTAAGTTTATAGAAATTGTGGATAAGTCAGAAATCATATAAGAACAGGAGATATCAAGCTTGGTTAATTTAGTAAGATTGGCGAGTTGTGTTGTAATGGAATCTTCAAACATAGCATTCGAGAGGTTGAGGTAAGTTAGCCTTGTGAGATTTGCTAATCCAAAGGGTAACTTAGATGACATAAAATTGTTGAAACTGAGGTCTAGGTAACGGAGATTGTCAAGGGTGAAGAGAGATGGAGAAATTTTACCTCTGATGGCAGTGGATTTTGTGGAAATAGAAGAAGTTGAAACCAGTTCTGAATTAAGGTTTAATAGGACACTCTCTGGATTGGGGTTCCGGAGGCTCAAAGCTATAACAAATCCTGAGCTTGAACACTTGATTCCTTTCCAACCGCAGCATTGTTGACCTTGCCATGAATTTAACTGGTTTGAAGGCTCCATAAGTAAGGATTTAAAATCTAATAGAGCTCTTCTTTCAGCATCAACGCAACCAGTAGCAAAAGACAACAGAATATTGAATACAAGAAAAAAGAGAAGAGGAGAAAATATATGCTTCTGATTCATTCTTCTGGCAAGGGTTGAGGCTTTTCAGAATTTTATTTTATTTTTTTAAAAAAGGTAGGGAGATGACAAGTAGGACTTTGATGTCCTAAAAAGTAAACCCTTTTAGGCACTGCTAACTGCATAAATCAATTTTTAATACTGACCAAATGAATCTGGAATTTTTATTTCATATTTAAAGCATTTTCAGCATCTTTCCAATCTTGGTTCAAATCTTTACATGCAAATTGTAGAGTATTTTTCTTCAAGTTGAGCAGGAAGTTCTTTAGAACTAGATTCAACTTCAAGCAACACAATTGTTTACGACAATTTTACTGTATTGTTAATTATTTGCGATGAATTTTATATCGTCATTAAATATAATATTTGTGTCGTTAAATATGTATTGGGTAAAATCCCCTCTATTACACTAATCCTTTAATTTCCCCAAATACATATTTAATAACACACATTATTTTTTAGCGACAATTTATTTTATTGTCACCAAATACAATATTTATGTCTTTAAATATTTATTGAAAGAAGTTGAATAATATGTGTAATTGAGGGGATTATATTCTAGAGAAAAATGAAGAATATGTGCAATGGAAAGATGGATATACTAGTATATTAATACAAAGAGTTGGTTGACTTTGTTATGTCTTTAAGGTCAGCAAATAACAAGTGGGAAAAAAGCTGACTGGCAGATAAATTGGAATATTAATGGGCTTTTAATTAGCTGTAATTGGCACAAGTACCGCTGGTATGCTTAGTTAGGAAAAATGTTTGCCACGCAGATTAAATTAGAGATATAACTGGGTCGGTTTGAGGCCGGCTCAAATTTTTTTTTTCACCATCTTAATATCTCAGCAACAAATGTGGAACTCACATATTTACAAGAAAATCACTAGATGTGTAAAAAGTTATAATACAGGAAGTCAAATAAATCTAATGTCTTCATCAGAATATCAATTAATTACTAAATACATTATTAAGGGAAACTAGAAATGAATCACAATCATAAAAGTAATCATGTAATGTGATAAGTTTTAGAGATGCCTGTTACTGAGGTATTTCAAGGTCGGGTCTTCGGTCTAGTGCTCCTATTGTTGAATCATCTGGAAATGCATCCGGATAGGTAGCTATAATCTTTGCCTTCAAGCTCCTGAAAATTTTGAAAAAATGACAAAAGAAAAACATCAAAATATGATCTAGACTTATATATAGTTCATGAATGTAATTATATATAGGAAGAAATTGAAAGGAGAGGAGGGGATGATGTACCACGGAAATTGATCAATAAATAATTAATTGGAAGTGGTGAATCAATACGAAAATTAAAAGAACCAAGGTGCTCCAACCACCACATGAGAACCACTATGGTAGGGTTTTTTCGACCGCAGTAACCAATAATTAGGAATAAAGAGTTTGACATGACTTACAAGCATATTTATAAAAAAATAAACTCTAATAACCCTAATACCAATAACAATTGGGCTCTAAATAAATAACCCAATACTGAAATAAACCAATAAATAAGAAGCCCAACAAATTACATAAATAGACAACTTATAAATAAATAACTAAATAGCAAATCATTCACCACGAAGACGTCTCACAAGATCGATCCCTATCAACATTCCCCGACTGCGAAAATGAAGCCTCTAGCGAAATGATAACCTCTTATCTCTCCAAAAGATATAGATCAAGCCGACCGAAATTCTCATCATCAATCCATGTACAATCATGTTGCGCCACTTCACCAAAAAATTCTCAATAACCTCCTATACGCGATCGTAGGAACAATAGGAATCAAAACATTCTCAATAACCTCAAATAAGTATGTAAGCCCATCAGGGTTAACAAGTGGGCAAAGTAGGTGAAGAAGTAGGAGAAGAAGTAGGAGAAGTGGAAGAGGGGACGGAATCATCAGAAGACCCGTGATAAGGAGTAAGGTCTGTCACATTGAATACATGACCAATACCCATATCACTCGAAAGATGCAATTCGTATGCATTAGTGCTAACCTCGTCTTAGCATGCACTTTCTTCCATGTGCCACGAGGTAATCTCTTAGCACGGTGTCGCAACATCACTCAATCATTCTCATTAAACTCTTGATACCTGCAATGAATATCTGCAACAAACTTATAATTTTCATTGCTCAAATTAATTTTCTTTCTTATCTCAGCATGCAAATCATGAATATATATGCAAAAGGCTCCACAGACTCACTAGCCCTATATGCAGAAGGAAGAGAAGCTAAATCAACAGGTTCCCTAGGTTGATAACTAGTGTAAGCCTGAAAAGGACTAACTCCAGTTGAACGATTAACTGAGCTATTATATGCAAAATCAGCCATAGGTAAAACCTAATCCCATGTAAACACATGATCACTCACAAGACAACGTATCAAATCACCTAGACTCCTATTAACAACCTTAGTGACCATCGCTTTGTGGATTATAAGTAGTGAAAAACTCAAGTGTGGTTAGCTCATAAATTTAACATCTCTGTTAGAAACTATAGTCAATGGTAACCCACGCAATATCACTACCTCACTAAAGAAAATCATGGCAATATGTAAGACATTATTAGTTTTGTTGTAAGGAATAAAATGTGTTATCTTAGTGAAACGGTCCACTACAACAAAAACTGAAAGGACGTCATAAATGAGGATGTAACCAAAATAGACCACTACAAACTTGCCTATGAAAGGACGTATCACTAGCACCTGATTCATAAATCTTATAAACGTGTTGTGGACCTGTGGTTAAGCCAAAAGGTAAGTCCGTCGCCTGTCTTAAAGACAGTCTTCCTATCATCTCCCTCTCGGATGCATATTTGGTGAAAACACGAGCCCTAATCATCATATCTAACATGTCATCAAACCTAAGTATGGAAAACCTATACTTGATGTTGATCTTATTTATGTCTCGACTATCACATCACATCCTCAAACTCCCATCAACCTTAGGGGAGAATAAGGTTGGAATGACACAAGTGCTAAGACTCTATCTAACAAAGCCCTTCTTCCTCAACAACTTGCCGACCTTTCGTCTCATCTCAGTCTGCTCTGTGGATTGCATCCTATAATGTGATAAGTTAGATAAAGAAGACCTTAGAACAAGGTCAATGGCACACTGGATGTCCCTAAGATGTGGTAACCCATCACACAACTCACTAGGCATCATCGAAAAACTCATGTAGAATCTGCCTAACATCACTAAGAATTTCTCTACTACTCTACTCAGGAACATCTTTCACCTTTCTAGCCACCACGACATACACAACATTCTCCTCCAACACACTCCGGTCAAACTCCTTTCTATTAAGAATATGGAGTGATTTGGTTTGTTGGGTAGGTAGGCTAGTCTCCTCTGGTTGACTCTTGGACAACACTCGGGTCTCAAAAGTCTTAATGATATTTTACGCTTCGACCGGAATAAATCGACCAATTTCACCAACTTCATTTTGGCGAATCGCACCTTCCTATCCTCAAACATCTTATACCATCCAAAATACTTCTTCATACTAGACAACCAATCAAGGAATGCATTGGGATCAAATCTACTGTCAAACTCTGGAGCATTTAACTTGATTTTCCTATAGTCATCATCATAAGGATCATGCCTAGGATGTTTATGATGTCTAGAATGTGGGTTTTTTGATGCAGGACAGATTTAAGTTGAAGAATGAATGGAAATTAAACTAGGTTTAAACGTAGAATCTCTAAAGTGTGTCAACTCCACGTATCAACACCAAGATGGATAAAATACCTCTACAATACATTTACGGTATGAATAAAATAAACAACTTCAATATCAATAGTACGTAGTCTCCATGACTTGTGGGGATTACATCACTATTTAAAGAGACAAAATCCTAATATTATTTGAGGAATAATAAAAGTACTAAACGACTAAAATACCCTTACTAATAATTTCTAACCACTAATTAATGTCATAAATCCCCACTAATAAATAAAATATATAAATCACATTAACTACTTTTATATTAAACATAATAAAAACTCCAAATAATAAATATAAAAAATCTCTTCTTTATTCTTGACTTGGAGTCCCCATCATTTTCGACATACCCATTCCCATTATTCCCCTAAGGTTCCACTAGAGCCTGTTTTTGTTCAATGTGTGATCCTATCATTCATTTGACCCACTTGTGTAACTATGACCACTAGTTGATTCTAATTTCTTCTAAAGTAGCTTGGAGACGTGTAGTCATGATGCAAATGCAAGTGCAAAGCTGAGATAATAAAGAAATTTAATTGAAGCAAATTAAAATTACAAGTTTAAGCCTATGCAATCGCAATCCCAAAAGCTAAAAACAATAACGATCAAAGAATATGCAATGAGATGAAATAATATGCAATTTTAAAAGAACAAATCCAAAACAAGCTTTCAAAAATGTTAGAAGTAATGAACGAAGAAAATTCAAGTGATTAAATATTGAAAATCCGAATATTTAGAATGAAATATTTACTTTTACCTCTTTTTTTATTGGACCAAATTGATGAGAAAGTATGAGACTGGGGGTGAAAAGTGTCAAGGTTAAAAGTTTAGGACTCTTTATGCAAGAAACGGGGGTGAAAAAATGTAAACTAATAAGTTGTGGGGCAATATTTAAATGGAAAGCGAAAGTTTAGGGTACTAAAAGGTAATTGCAAGGTTTTTTTAATTCAAATTTGGAAAGTTAGGGTTACCTCCTTATCTCCAAAACAAGTTTTTTTTTCACTATGAACAACAACTCCGATGAATAGTAATTTTTTAAAACTCAAAATCTTCCAAAAATTAAGAAATTGATGGAGAAACATTAAGCTCAGATGCCAATATGATGTAGTACAGAAATTAATGAACAAATAATTAATTGAAAATGGAAAATCAATAAGAAAAATTAAAATTACTAGGGTGATTCAACCGCAGGAGGAGAACCACTACCCGTAGGGCAATAAGGACGAAAAGTATTGATCACAACTAATAATTAGGATAAACCAAGCCCCTCATCATGGCTCAATGGTAAAAAAACTATGAGGTCTTGGGATCCATTCTTGCCAAAGGCAAGAATGTTAAATTTCAGTCGAATATAGCAAAAAAAAAGAAGAATAATTTCAATATCAAAGTGTGTCCAATAATCTGTCATGACTTACATATTTATAATAAAAAAAAACTCTAATACTCCTAAGCCCATAAACTAATAAATAACAAATCCACGAACTAAATAAATAACTAGACATTGATAAATAAATAACTAAAATAGTAAATCATCCACGACAACGTCTCATGATCCCCGTCATATGTCCATGTTGCATTCTATGCAACTCATAGTTGAGGACTGAGGTGAGGGAGGTGTGATGTGCACAATTTCATTACCCATCAACATAAATAAGATAGAACTATTTGCAGATCCTTTTTCTTTTTCCTTTATAATTTTATAAGTAAACTAATCTCAAAATCTTACCATCCAACTCCATCCTTTTTCTTTTTCCTTTATAATTTTATAAGTAAACTAATCTCAAAATCTTACCATCCAACTCCATTGACAAGCCAGAATATGTAAGCTACATAAATAATCATATCTCCAAAAAAATTATGTAACAAGTAATAAGTTAATCTAATGATATTTAAATTAGAACAACTTACCTCAGCTTTTGAAATATATAGTCAAGATCAGACTTCATAGACTTTAAAAGACGTGTATTGTTAGAGAAATCACCGGACACCTCAGCAAAGCAATGCTCTGAATATTCATTAAAATGCGAAAGAACTGCATTACTGTCCTGCAACCTTCCCAATCTGAAATGTGCACAATCAAAAGTTTAAAAATACAGTATAAGGAAATAAGTCACTAAATTCAAGGAACCATCTGTAGTTAAGTAAGTTAACACTTCAAAAATCTATCTAAAGAGTAATGAGGAGGGAAAATATACAAAACAAAAAAAAATCTTAAAGAATATACAAAATTAATGTCTAAGAATCTTAGTTACAGTAAAACTAGAATCCACAATCGCAAAAGAATATGCAAATGACAATCATTGGACAGCAAAGTATGTTTTTAGCCACAGAGATGCATCATTATTTTAGGAATGTTATTCACAAATGTAAAGGAGCACCTCTAACATTTATCCAGGTAATCATACCTGGATGTACTAATAGCACATAGGAAGTGATTCATTTGGCGTCGGTCAATCAGTCAGAACTTACTCATATAAATGTAGTATATGTTAGTATATATTTTGTGAAGATTCACTAAAAACAATGTTGTTATAGACTATAGTAAATTACAATATGTTATTTGGAAAACAGAATGCCTCTCAATTTTGCTTGAGAGTAGTCAAATGAAGTTAAAAATCTCCAATAGATTCCCCCTTGATCTGAACATCTACCATCATCACAACCACTACAAATGCCTAATGTACCACCACATATACAGAAACCGGAAGGAATTCGACCGATTTCTCAAATTATCCAAGTATTTGACATTCCTAAAAGCATTTAACCTGAAGTCTATGTACAGAAAAGTTCAGTTTTTTTGATACTCCATTGGTTCCACAAAAAGAGTACCATATGGAAAAAAAGGAAAGAAAAAAATTATTCCACAAAAAGAATTCTCAACAAAACAATTTCATCATCATGCCACCACTAGTAAATTAAACACTAATTTAGGATAAACATGGAAGAAAAGTTTGAAAATTTTGTAGAAGTTCAATTTTTTATACTCCTTCCATTCCACAAAAAGAGTACCATAAACAAAACAAAGGAAAAAGGAAAAAATATTAATTCCACAAAAAGAGTCTATTTTTATGATGATTGTATAAAATGACATAATTTTTTCATATATAACAACCCAACTTCGTTACCATGCGATCACACTACTAAATTAAATAGTAATTTAGCATAAACATGGACGAAAAGTTTGAAAATTTTGCAAAAGGAACTATCAGATTGACATGATCGAGAGAGAGAGAGAGTACATGAGGTTTTGCAATTGCTTGAGAGAATCCAAATCCTGAGAATCTATCAGAGTCTTGAACTCATTCGACACTTCTTCCGATGCTAATCGTATCGGTTGTTTCTCCGATTGCTGCTCCTCCATCGTCTCTTTACTGTCACTTTCGCTCATGGCTGAAGCTTCTGCTTTGCGAGGAAGAAGACATTATGGACAATTTGGATTGAAAAAATGAGCAAATTTGGGCCTCCAGTCTCCTCCGGGCGTGGGCTAAATTTGGTATTCCTCCGGGTGTGGGCTAAATGGGTGATGTAGACGTTTAATGTTGCAATGACCCAATATGAATAATTGTATGTGAAATATGGCTAAACAAATTTTTTTCTTTAATTATCATTAATTATGCTTATTAATAATAATTTATGATCATGTATGTGTTATTATGAATATGATTAAAAAGTGCCAACTCACAAAAATATTAATCCCTACAGAGAATTAATTATTTCGTGACAGTTTAAATTATACTACTATTAATTATTATTTTTAACTCGAATGAATGAATGTAAAACTAACTAAAATTTCGAGTAAACTCAGCTATTTATGATTTTAATTAAAGTATACATTTTTATTTCTTGTTAGAAAACTTTTCATCTTTTCATATATAATATAAAATAATAAATAATAAACCATGCATAAAAATTAATATCAAGAAATAATATAATAGTCGGTCTAGTGATAAAATATCTTTTTTTTAATTATGCACATATAATATACAGGGACAGAGAACAACATGCCGCTACAACATGTAAATTATAATATTAGTATTTATAATATTATATTAATAATAGTAAAAACTAATATGAATATTAATGCTAGTATTGCTATTATTCTTATTAATATTACTTACTAATAATTCATTGTAATTTAAGTTTTTAATTTTTGTCCAGCTCAGTTTGAAACTCGACCAAAATTCATATGAATAGAACGACTATGAAAACAAGCAAGCAGAGCAGAATTGAATCCAAGAATTTCTAATAATAATATAAATTAGTTATTAATATTAATATTATTAATATTTATATTAATAAGAATAATAGTAATACTAGTATTAATAGTTAGTACTATTCTTAATATTAATATTAATAATATTACAAAATATTAATATTAATAATAACATGCGCTACAAGTTGTTGTGTCATAGCTTTTTTTTTTATTGCTCCAAGCAACCGGTTATCATGGATACAGATTTTAATTATATATATATATATACAGTCCCGTTCAGAAGCGGACTCAAGAAACGGACAAAAAAGCGGACTAAGCTTATTAGCTGAACCAAAAAAAAGACACGCGGGTCAAAAAAACACATGGGTCAAAAATTAAACCCATGTCATATCTCGATCTGATACTTCACCGCTTCTTCCCTCTCTCGCTCTTCTCTCTCTCGCTCTCTATCAACGATCCTGTCCCTCTCTCTATCAGCTGAAGCAAATCGGAAGGGTAAAAAGGCGATCGAACATGTGGTGTTGCAAATAAGAAGGGTAAAAAGGCGATTGAACATGTGGTGTTGCAAATCGGAAGGTAAAGATTCCTACTTAATTTTGTAATTTTTGTTTGATTTGAAAGAAATCTAGGGTTTGTTTTGGGTTTCAAGAACAATTAGATTTGGAAAAATGACTAAAAATTTGAGTGAGAACAAACATGAAGTTATACTTGAGCATTTCTGACATCTGATTTGATTTATGGTTGGAGAATGAATGGCAGGGAAAAGGGTGATTTATGACGGACTAAGTTTATGTAACAGGCCACTTGCATTATCACTCCTAATCGCCTTCTTCTTCATTTCTTCTACTTTCTTCTCTTTATCATATGGAGATTCCCATTTTCCCACCTTCCAATCAATACCCAGTTAAGGTACTTAACTTTTTCTCAACCCTTTTATTTATTTTTTGGCGGGATTTTGAATTTTGGGGGCAATTTTTTTTAGAATTTTGGAACTGATTTTGATACCTTTTTTATTTTTTATTTTTTAGGGGAGGTTCAAAGGGGGGTCAAGAGATTGCTTGATGAAGGACAAAATGAAGAAACCCCTGTGAATTCATCATATCTAATTTTGGCTCCAAAGAGGACTTACAGAAAGAGATCCTCTTAATGATTTTAAAAGATATACAGGAGGGTGGAACAATAGTGAGCGCCATTACTGGGCTGTAAGTTCCTTTTATTTATTTACTTTAATTTTTGCTATAAAATTCAAGAAGTCTAAATAATAAATATGATTTTAATTCATTGTTCTCAATTTAAAGACCCCTAAAGTTAGTGTATTTTGTTTGATACTTATAGTCCTACAAATCTTTGTTCCTCTTTTTATATACTTATAGTATTACAAATGCACTTAATTCATTTTTTTTATTATGCAATCGAGCTCAATAACATGGGTGGATGGAATTTTTCACTTATTTTATTTGTAGGCTTACTTTAACAGGTATGGTATAATATTAAGATGGGAGAATCGAATTTAGGGAATAAAATACGATACTGTATATGAACTTCAATTCCTCGAATTTCAACTAAATTAAGACTAGTATAACCCACTACTATTGTTGTCAACATTGAGAATTGCTGTCAATATTTTATTATAGCTGTCAATATTTTGTACATATATTTTGAAAATTTTGCACATTATGAGGGGTGTACATATATAGTCATATGGAGATAAAACTAGAAGAACTCAATTTCCAAAAAGTAAGTAATTGAAACCCAAATTAAGAGAACAAATTCCTAATTTTGGTGAACAAGACAGAAGAAGAAGAAGAAGAATGATATTAATTAATAAGCCAAACAACTAAATTTTCCAATCACTACTAAACCCATGTGAACCATTTGACCATCGGATAGAGATTGGCATTATCAAATGAAAGTATTACTTAATTCAAAACAATAATGCTAGCAACACATTCAGTGAAGGCGTATATCATTTTGCTAACACAAATCAATTAAGTATATATTTGCTAACCAAAACCAAACAAGAAAAAACACCTAATTCCTTTAAAATTACTCATCAAAATTCAAAAGTACTAAAAATCAAAAAATGGACAACCACTCCGTCATAAATCACCCCTTTCCCTGCCATTCACTATCCAACCATAAATCAAACCAGATATCAGAAATGCTCAAATACAACTTCATGTCCGTTCTCACTCAAATTTTTGGTCATTTCTCCAAATCTAATTGTTCTTGAAACCCAAAACAAACCTTAAATTTCTTTCAAATCAAACAAAAATTACAAATTTAAGTAGGAATCTTCACCTTCCGATTTACAACACCACCTGTTCAATCGCCTTTTTACCCTTCCGATTTGCTTCAGCTGATAGAGAGAGACAGGGTCGCTGATAGAGAGCGAGAGAGGGAAGAGCGGTGTGAAGTACTGTACTGATATGACATGGGTTTAATTTTTGACCCAGTGTTTTTTTGACTCGCGTCTTTTTTTGGTTCAGCTAATAAGCTTAGTCCGCTTTTTAGTCCGTTTCTTGAGTCCGCTTCTGAACGGGACTCTATATATATATATGTGTGTGTGTGTGTGTGAGAGAGAGAGAGGAATTATTTATAGTCAAAGATAGATGAAAGCCCTATTCATCAAACACATATCTCACAATTTATTTTTATGATCTAAAAGTTGTAATTATTTACATACGTATAATTGTTATGTTGATGATGGACCCTATCCGCACACAAATGTGATATAATTTTTGAATTCTGATTCGTATAATAGTTGTGCAGATAAAATAAATCTTAGATTATTTGATATTTTTTTAAACGTTCAGAAATAAATTGGATAATATATAAAAATTCCTATTCAACTTTGATTATGAATCATTATTATATATATAAACCAACTATTACAAATTTCTCTATGCATGCCTATCCAACACATAAATCCAAAGTTGGAAACCTTTCATCATCATCATCACCATCACCCATTCCTTTACAACTACAAACCTTGAGTATAACCTCCATATTGTCCCTTCCTCAAACAAGTAAATCATCATTACCTCTCTCTCTGTCTAAATCTTTCAACTGAAAAATTAAACAAAAGCTAGTAGCTAGCTATACCAATTTTCAATGACTTCAACTACTACCACCTCCATAACTCTTTAACTCCATCCACAAGTAATAGAGTTACTGGCTTACTGCAAAAGTTGAGTAGTCAAACATGATGCATGCTAGCTTAGCTGCTACGTAACTCTATTCATTTCAGAAGAACCCATAATGATTCTACTAAATCTTAAGCCTTGATTAAAGCTAGCTAGCTTCTTATTTATGTAGTACTACTTTTATTATGTTTATGTTTTGAGAAAACAAAAGAGAACGTGTTCAAGTTGCACTGCTTCAGATGCACTCATCATAAATACATAAAAAATAAGAAAAATCAAAAGATTAAGAAGGACGAAATTATAATAAGATCAAATTCTTAGGATTAAAAGGGAAAGAAAAATTGTGACACGTGCTTAATTAAAAGAGGTTATTTTCTCCCCTCCCTTAATAATATATATAGATAACTATTAAATTCACTTTTTAAAAATAATAAGCTAGAGTCAATAACTTAACAATTTAATTAATAAAAAATTCTTTTTTGTTTTGTTGCCGTTGTTGAACCAAGCAAGAATGGCTGGCATGAAAAGGATTCATTAGCACGCTCACTGGTTCTTTCACCTGGCCGGCTGTTAAAAGTATGAGAGAGAGAGAGAGAGAGAGAGAGAGAGAGAATAGTATACATTTATTAATTGAAGAGCTAATTCATATCCTAAAATATAGTATATAGTAAATAATAGTTGACGTGGTGATAGAGGGGTAGCAAAAAAGATGTCCACGCGGGAACAGTCCTTTTTAAATTAGCCTGCACCACCAACCAAAAGATACTAATACTGTAATACTACAATACTACTACTCACTCGTTTGATGCAATAGTTGTAGTTGTAGTGTAGTAGTAGTATACTAGGCAGCAGCAGCTAGTATAAATGTGGAGAGAGGAATAAAGAGAGAGGCTGCTCCTGCAGCACGAGGCTCGAAAAACAGAGGCTTTTCGGACTCAACTTTTAAACCTGCCTTGATTTTCAAATGCTGAAAGGGTAAATCCAAACCACCTCTCCCTCCCTCCTCGCCCACCCACTCACCCACCCACCCACCCACCCAAAAACCCAAAAAAAATGAAAAACAAAAGCCAAAAAAGATGCTACACTAGGTATATCCGATCCTCTAATCTTAGCCCTAAACCCTGCCCATATATACCTACACACTCTCTCTCTCTCTATATATATATATATATATATATATATATATATATATATATATATATATATATATATATGTGTGTGTGTGCATCTATGTAAATAGTTCATGCATCCTCCTATGCAACTAATACTATCATACAATCATTCATGCATGAAGATGATATACGTATAAATATAAAAGTACATGATACGTATTCATGCTTAAGTACTGAATGTGTGTATACATGTAAAATACTCTCTATGTTCTATTAAAAGAGTTTTATTTATTAATTTTTTTTTTCTACGTTCAAAAATATATTGTATATGATATTCGTAAATTTTAAACCTAAACTTTTGAAAATATTTTATGCCACTAATGGCACATAAGGTGGAATGACTGAATTTTAACTAGTTCTTAGACAGTATCAATGAATCACAATTCCTCCATGTAGGCCCTGAGGAATAGTATAGATTGGTTCATACAGACGTATAATCACTTTGGTCTCGGATGCTTATATGGGATCAAACCATATATATATATATATATATAATATCCTCTTTTTGAAATAAAAAAAGAGGTTATTCAAAACACAATAAAATTGATGAATTTAATAGCAAGACTCAAGTTATAAAAGAATAGTGTGATGCCCCCAAAATAAATATACACAACTCATTCTGAGTCCTTAGATACATGTTACAAAATTAAAATACAAATTTAATTATACAACTGTCGTGTAAAATACGACAATACATAAGCTGAGAGTTTAAACACGAATATTATCTCGTAGACAATATTCAAACTCAAATGTAGTCCTAATTATAATTATTATCACATTATTTTATAAAATAGTGAGGACTACTATAGCCACCATCTCGGACCATCACTTTGTTCCCCAACTAGTACCAACTATATTCTAATTTCATGAAGAGAACAATGAAAGCAAAGGGTGAGCTCAACTAACCCAGTAAATAATATTATGACTAAGATAATGCAGAATAAATTATCGTTAGCCTTCAACAGTGTTAAACTAATAGAATACAATAGACAACAAGTTTAACTGCAGCGGAACAAATATTCCATTAATTAGAAGAGTCAAGTAGAGCATGATATCTACTATATCTTCTATGATTTAAAAGTTCATTATCATCAATTTTATCGCTGAGACTCAACTCAATAAATAATCCACATCACTGAATTATTCATCCACTACGGGCCAAAGATATTCGTTAGTATCACATCCATGAATTATCCATGCACTACGGGCCAAAGATATTCATTATTATCACCAGTGATCATGATTATGCCAACAACTGTCCATCAATGCACTACAGGCCAATGAGGACTTTTATCACATTATTTGTAACATTATTAGTTATGATTATACCGATACATAGTCATAATTATACCAATCAATAGTTCATCTATGTACTACGGGCCAAAAATGACTTTCATCACAATATAAGCATGAGGATGATGACAATGATAAAAAATTCAATCAAGTGAGATTAAGGATAAATATTAAAGATTTTTAATTTATCCAGAGTTTAAAAATGTCCAAATTATCAACATGATAACTTTTTTATGGAGTAAAATTCAAGAATAATATTCATGTATCAAAAATAATTTGGATAGAAAATAAATCAAATTTTCAGATGAATAGTACCCCGTGAATAGTTTCTCGGGTGAATAGTATCCGAATAAATAGTACCCCAAATGAATAGAACCTGAGTAAATAGTACCCCGACACAAATAATATCTCGCCATTTAATTAGAAAGTTCAAACCAATAGTGAAAATACTGGGTGAAGCATAAACTATTAAGAATATTTCACTAATTTCAAGGGTTTTCACTATTTAATAATAAAGTTATGGAATCAAACAAAAAATTTGTACCATAATTAGAGAAATACGAAAGAAGACGATATCCCTTGATGAGTACAAAAGAAATGACATGTCATACGAGTATAAAAGAATATACGAAACTGCAAATAGATTTTCACCCGTCATGCGGTAATCCACATAGACAGATCATTTTCACAATTTAATAAAGAATGAATATGAATAGTCATTCACCATACATGCGGTAGTCCGCGTAGACATGTTACTCCTGCAGATTAATAAAGAATAGAATATGAAGGGTCATTCACCATGCATGCGGTAATCCACGTAGACAGGTTACTCTTGCAGATTAATAAAGAATAGAATGACAACCGTTATAAGTATTGAAAGAAATTAACATTCTTTACGAATACAAAAAAATAATACCCCTTATTACCTTACGTAGAAGATTGGATACTACAACAGTGAAGTAGCAAAATACTCTTCTTCTTTCTCTCTATAGTTTTCCTCTCTAGAGTTTCAATGAATTCATAAGAAATAATGAAGGAATGAGCTTCTATTTATAGGAGAATGGACTAAATAGTAATTAATTCATGAACGATCCAGATTGATTTACTTTTAAACGGACGGTCCATATATATTTATTTACTATTAAAACTTAAAGTAACGGTCCATACTGATTTACTATTAAAACTTTAAACCAACGATCCATATTGATTTACTATGGAATAATAAGTCAAGCTTATAACAAACACCTCATAACAAACACCTCTATTTATATCAAAAATTGAATAAATATTTACCACAAATCATCAACACATTTTAATCTTTCAATAATTATTCATCATTTAATATTATAATTCACAATATTGACAACCAGATCGTTCCTAGGAAAGAGAGGGCTTTCCGATTAAGATTTTTCTTTATTGGCGCGCAATTAGATGACCTAACCCCTTTCCTCGGCAGAACTTTCTAGACATTATCAATAATGTAAATAATAATATAAATAAATGTGTCGTCTCAATTATTTATTTAATAAAATAAAATATTGTGTAGATAATACTGACAATAATAGAATCAATAATATGAGATACTATGCAGCAACTATTGTAGCAATTATTGAATGAAACTGAGTGTCTTCTTGCGTAAGCATCAATAATCAAAGATATTGCGCAATACTGTGTGTTATTGTGCAACAACGCGTATTATTATTCTTTTATCACCGATGTGACGCCCCCAAAATAGGTATACATCACCCATTTCGAGTCGTCAATAACATGGTACGAAACAACTACAACTTTATTAATACAACATAAAAAATGTGAGTTTAAATATAAATATTGCCATCTAGACAATATTCACACCCAAATAAGTCCTCTTTACAATTATTGGTACATTATTTTACAAAAATGGTGAAGACTACTAAAACAACTCTCTAGAACCATCATTCCACACCCCGACTAGAACTCGCTACATTCTCGCCTCCGGAGAAGAAAAATAGAACAAAAAGGAAAAGAGTGAGCTCAACTAGCCCAATAAAGAATATTATGACTAAGATAATATAGAACAAATTATCGTTAGTCTTCAAATGTGAAAAAATCGACAAAATACAATGACAACAAGTTTGAGATCAATATTCACAGTGAAATAATAATTCATAGAAGAGTTACGTAGAGAATGAAATCTACTTTTATCTATGAATTTAAAAGTCCATCATCAATATTTTATCCCTGTAACATCAATCAATATACAACTGGAATCAAATATTCATCTTTGCACTACAGGCCAGAGATATTCATCAGTTGGTCATGTTCAACTCAACACATGTACATCTTTGCATTATAGCCAAAGATATTCATCATAAAATCATTAATCTTTGTACTACAGGCCAAAGATATTCATTAATATCATCTTTTAGGATTGAGGATGATGAAAAATATTTTAAAGAAAACGAATCCAGTAAAACAAAAGAACAAATATTACGGATTCGTATTTCAAACAATCTAAGTTCAAAAATACTTCATAAATAACCGTAGTGAAGTAAAATTCAAGAATGATCAAAACATGGATACAATCAAAGCTAGTATCCATAATAGATATTTTGGATAAAAATGAAAATTTATTTTTTCTATAAATAGTCAGAGTATATCGTGAATAAGGTAGTATCGTGAATAGTAACTCCATTACACTAAAAGACAAGAATTTCACAAGAAAAATCTTACCAATATTCTGACATAATGATATTAGAAGAAATAATATTATTAAAAAAAAAAATATCTCTTACCTCCAAAAAAGAGATACTTTTGATTTGGAATCTTTGGATATAGTCTTTGAAGGAACTTGCTTCAGTATAGCAACACTCAAAATATCAAAATACTCACAAGAATACGCTCAATAATATAGAGAGAGAAATAGAGAGAAAACTTCAGTTTCTGGTGTGATTTTTAATTCTAACCTAGCACCCTAGTTATAGGAAAATGCTTAGAATACCAAAGCAGAAAATTTAATATAATAATATTATTTTTACTCAACATTCCTATGCACACCTAAGACAACTGAATTCAGCAACTAACATGTGCAAGTGAGGCCCATTAAATGGAAAAAACGTTTTTCTTAATAAACAAAATTAAAACTTCCAAAAATCAATTATTTCGAAACTTCGGAACTTCAATAATTCATAATAAATAGCCCTTTTGTCAGAAAAATTCAAACCTTATGTCTTTTTCATAGGAAATTCCATTATCTACAACTTTGCAGAAGAAAGTTTTTCCAAATTCCAAACAGAAATTGACCGAAATCCACAAACGGGCGATTTTACAAGCTGTTTATAATCAAATTTCAGTCAAAAAATGGGGTCCACCGACATGTTTAACATGTTTTAAACATTAATTGTAACAAAAATACTCATCCTCCTCATATACTCATATATCCCACATTCATTGTAAAAATATCACCATTATTATATTATTAAAATATAATAATATATTTAAATAAATTATTGATCAGAAAAGATAAAATAACAATTTTTCAACAATTGTCACATTAAATTTTTTTTCCATCTATATCCACATAAAATAAATATTTTTCTTATCATATAAATCAATAATTAATTATTCACAAATAATATTACATGAATCACAACATCGACAACTGTGCGGTTTACAGAAAGAGGGGCTTTCCAATAAGGATTTCTCCTTACTGGCGCGCAATTAGGTGACCATACCTCTCCTTAGACAGAACTTTCTAGATATTACCAATAATGTTATCTAATAATATTATTCAAATAATATGAATTATTGATCTGATAATAAAAATACTTTGTATTGATAATTATTGAAACAACAATAATATAAAATATCAATGTAGCAATTATTGAATCAATAAAATAAAATATTAAATAGTAACTACTGTAACAATTATTGAGTAATGCCTTTCTACGTAAGAGTCAATAATTGATGCAATACCGTGTGCTACTATGTTTTAACCATTAGGGTATTCCAACAAAGATTAATCTGTGAATAACTCCATAGTTATTTATAAACAACTTATACTTGTCATTTTATTCATCCAATCGCTTTCGGTTATGGGGCCCACACAAGGCTGCGCCGTCGTACGAATATTCCCTGACAGTAAGAATATTCTACGACCAAACGAATATTCTCCGATAAAAATGAATATTTTATAACCACTTGCATATTTAAAATATTTGCGCATTTACCCATAACTAACCACATTAATCAAATCAACCCTTACTATTTCAAAATAATAAATAAAGAAAATTTAATTTTATTTATAATAAGTTGGGGTCTTACAACCTCCCTTCCTTATGAAATTTCGTCCTCGAAATTGACGTACGTACCTGGTATTTCGAAAAGGTGAGGATATCTCGCTTTCATTTCCGTTTCCAACTCCCAGGTCATTTCCTCAATAGCATGGTTTCAACACAAAACTTTAACTTGTGGTATGACCTTTGTATGTAAGACATGTTCCTTCCTATCCAAGATCTTGACAGGTACCTCCTCGTACGTTAAGTCTTCGGATATCTCATTCGGTTCTAACTCAATAACGTGGTTCGGGTTTTTCACATATTTACGAAGCACAAATATATGAAAAATATTATGAACATGAGACATACTTGGAGGTAACGCAAGCCTATAGGCTACATTTCCTACTCGGTCAAGAATCTGAAATGGACCAATAAATCATAGATTGAGCTTTCCTCTCTTCCCGAATCTTGTAACTCCCTTCCATGGGGCAACACGCAACAATACATGATCCCCAATACTAAATTTCACGTCCTTTCGATGAAGATCCGCATAACTCTTTTGTAGATCTTGTGCCGTTTGTATACGTTGTCAAATCATTTGGATCTTTTCCGTAGTCATACGTACCAACTTAGGTCCCAACAATGTTACTTCACCCACCTCATCCCAACATATTGGAGAGCGACAATTTCGTCCATACAATGCTTCGAATGGAGCCACACCTATACTTGCCTAATAACTGTTGTTGTAGGAGAATTCCACCAATGGTAAATACTTATCCCAACTCCCTTTGAAATCTAGGACATAGAGTCTTAATAGATCTTCAAGAGTTTGAATAGTCCTCTCTGATTGTCCGTCCGTTTGAGGATGGTATACCGAACTGAATCGTAAATCCGTGCCCATAGCTTTTTGCAAACTCACCCAAAATCGTGAAGTGAATCTTGGGTCACGATCCGAAACTATGGATACTGGCATGCCATGCAATCTCATAATCTCATTTACATACATATGAAAGCAAGACGTTCGAGGAATAAGTCTCCGTATCGGCAAGAAATGAAAGAGACTTGGTTAATCTATCAACAATAACCCAAATAACATTTATGCCTTGAGAAACCATGGGAAGACCTGTAACGAAATCCATGGTAATGTGTTCCCACTTCCATTTTGAAATCTCAAGTGGTTACAATGGACCCTTAGGCACTTGATGCTCCGCCTTTACACGTTGACAAGTTAAACACCTCGAGATAAACTTCGCGATCTCTCTCTTCATATTGTTCCACCAAAATGTATGTCGAAGATCACGATACATTTTGGTACTTCCAGGATGGATTGCAAACAGTGTATTATATGCCTCCGTCATGATCTTGTACTTTAAATCATAATCGTTAGGAACACAAAGTCTGGAGTGGACTCGAAGTATTCCTTCTTCATCGATTCTTGCCTCTGGAATAACACCTTCTTGTACTTTCTTCTTCATACGCATCAGCTTTGGGTCTGTGGCTTGAGCAACATTAACTTCATAGATTAAAGTTGGTTCTATGCGTATACTTGACATCATCGCATTCATTCCTGCATATGATCTTCTACTCAACGCGTCAGCTACCACGTTTGCTTTTCCAGGATGGTATTGAATAGTGTGGTCGTAATCTTTCAATAGCTCGAGTCAACGTCGTTGCCTCATGTTGAGTTCCTTTTGGGTGAAGAAATATTTGAGGCTTTTATGGTCTGAATATATCTCCACTTTCTCTCCATATAGATAGTGCCTCCGGATCTTTAATGGAAAACGCATTGCACGCTAACTCTAGATCGGGAGTAGGATAATTCCTCTCATATTCTTTAAGTTATCGCGAGGCATAGGCTATGACTTTCCCACGTTGCATGAGAACACATCCTAACCCTTTGCACGAAGCATCATCAGAGATAACAAATCCATCCGAACCGGATGGTATTGTCAACACAGTCTTAGAAATGGGTCTCCTCTTGAGCTCTTGGAAACCCTTCTCGCATTCCTCGCTCCATACGAATTTTGTATCTTTCCGAGTCAGCTGAGTTAACGGGGTAGCGATTCGAGAAAATCCTTCCACGAATCTCCGATAATAACCAATTTAAGCCCAAAAAGCTACGCATCTTGATTCTCGAGCTTTAGTTGCTCCCAACTTTGTATTGCCTCAATCTTGGCCGGTCAACAGATACTCCATGTTTTGACACCACGTGCCCAAGGAATGCTACTTCCTCAAGCCGTAATTCAGATTTCTTCAACTTGGCATATAACTTGTTTTCACGAAGCCTTTGGAGTACCAAATTTCAAATGGTGCTCATGATCTTCACGGCTTTTGAATATATGAGAATGTCACCAATAAAGACAACAACGAAGGCGATCCAAATAGTCCTTGAATACTTGGTTCATCATATCCATGAAAGCCGCAGGAGCATTAGTCAATCAAAAGACATGACTAAAAATTCATAATGCCCGTATCGAGTTTCTGAAGGCAGTCTTTGGAATATCCTCAGTTCTAATCTTCAGCTGATGATATCCAGAACCGAAGATCGATCTTTGAAAAGAATTGTGCTCCTTGCAACTGGTCAAACAGTCATCAATACGAGGTAACAGATACCTATTCTTGATGGTGACATGGTTCAATTCTCGATAGTCAATACAAAGTCGCATACTCCCGTCTTTCTTCTTTACAAATAAAACAGAGCACCCCAAGGAGATGTACTAGGACGAATGAAACCGATGTCCAACAACTCTTGTAGTTGGACCTTTAACTCCTTGAAGTTCAATAGGAGCCATTCGATATGGGGTTTTAGAATGGGCTTTGTATCAGGTTCAAGATCAATAAAGAATTCAACTTCACGTTACGGGGTAGGACAAGGAAGTTCTTTAGAAACACGTCCGGAAATTTACTAACAACAGAATATTATTCAAATCGACGTGTCTTTATTCAAATCCATAACATGGGCTAAGAAAGCTTGACATCCGTTTTTCAATAAACGAATAACTTTATGACTAGATATGACAGTGATTGATTTCAATGGTTTAGTTGCTTGAATTCGTACAACAGGTTGGTTAGGAATATGAAAACTAACAACCTTACGAAAAAAAATCAATTTTGGCATGATGAGTAGTTAACCAATCAATCCCTAAAATCACATCAAAAGCAAGTATCTTTAAATAGATAAGATCAACAGGTAACGTGATGGTGCCAACTTGGTTCAAACAAGATTTATAAACAGTGGATGTGATGAAAGTTTCTTCTAACGGAGTATCCACAGATAAATCAAAGTCTAATTTCTCCGGAGTTAAGTTTAAACGTTGAGCACAAGCGGAGAGATAAATGAATGGGTAGCACCCCAGATCAAGTAAGGTATAAACTTCGCAAGAATTTATGATTAGCTTACCCGTGATCACCTCGTTTGGGTTCCTCATATTTTGACCGATCACGACAAACGCTTCTTAGGGGCAGATTGACTTTGACTTTTACGGGACGATATTTTGAGTCACCATCCCCATTGGACTTGGTTTTCTATCTTGACAATCTCGAGCGATATGTCCTTCCTTTCCACAATTATAACATACCTTGAATCATGGGTGGGGTTTGACCGATATATCCTCTTTTCGTAGCATTTATAGCATACTGACCGGTGGTCGTTCTCCTCCCTTAGAACCGATTCTTCTTTGGTGCCGACGTCTTCACATGGTCATTATTGAATCTCCTCTTTTTAAATCTCCCACCGACTCGCTTCTTTTATTTTCATGGCCATGATTACCACCGGAGTGGTTACCATTTTTGTCCGTATTTTTCTTTCTTCGCTGGTTATCGTTGTTACGATGATCTTGTCACCGAGATGATCCTCGGTTATGGTCCATCGGTTGAATGTACTCGTTATCTCGCCTAATAATTGAGCCCGCTGACAACATCCGAATAGAGAGAAAATTTATGAGAAATGAGATCTCGACGACGCCGGGTTTCAAACCTTTCGTAAACATACGCTCATAACGCTCCTCATTCTCCACCAAATGAAGTCTGAACACGGATAACTCGCAAACTTTGCCTCGTATTGGGGGACACCGTCATGTTATTTTGTTCCGATCTAATGAACTCCACTTCCTTTATATGACGAATACTTTCGTGAAATTACTTGTCATTAAAAGTTTTCAAACGCGTCTCCCAAGACATCTTTGAGTCGGAAAGTTGGATGGTACGCTTCCTGATTTCCATCGATGAATCGCCTCATTCTGAAAACATAAAGGTAGCGAATGGAACCTTTTGTTCCTCCGTGCATCCCAAAACATCGAATATCTTGGTGATTTGTTTGACCCACGTTTCTGTCTTAATCGGATCCGGCTTTCCCCAGAATTCTGGTAGTCCCAACTCTTTGAACTGCTTGGCTATGACAAACTGTGCATTGTTATCATTTCCACCTGTATTTTGTACACGAGTCTCCCTCGTCTGATTTTGCATGAACTGCAAAAAGCTTCTAAACATTCCGTCATTCATCATCTGCTCAGTGGTGTTGTTCACAAGAGGAACATTGCCAGCCTGTTGCACGTTCTCCTCGTTGGTAAGTAAAGGTGTCTCCACGGTCTCATTTACTCCACTGTTAACATTCTCAGTCGACAGTCTCAAATACTACCATAAAATAAGGGTTAATTAAGGAAATCAACATATCACATAATATCCCTATATACTGACCAACTAACAAATAAGCTTAGGTAGGACACACTAGCGAAGGATTTACTCGTCTCTCCCCTCCTAGTTCTATTCCCGATCTCCGCCAAAGATCATATCCCTAAGCTCGATAATAAGCTGGTGATACCCCCAAAATAGGTATACATCACCCATTTTGAGTCGTCAATAACATGGTACAGAAACAACTACAACTTTATTAATATAACATAAAAAATATGAGTTTAAATACAAATATTGCCATCTAAACAATATTCACACCCAAATAAGTCCTCTTTACAATTATTGGTACATTATTTTACAAAAATAGTGAAGACTACTAAAATAACTCTCTAGAACCATCATTCCACTTTTTTACCAGAACTCGCATTTACATTCTCGCCTCCGGAGAAGAAAAATAGAACAAAAAGGAAAAGGGTGAGCTCAACTAGCCCAGTAAAGAATATTATGACTAAGATATATAATATAGAACAAATTATTGTTAGTCTTCAACAGGGAAAAATCTGACAAAATACAATAGACACCAAGTTTCAGATAAATATTCGCAGCGGAAATAATAATTCATAGAAGAGTTACGTAGAGAATGAAATCTACTTTTATCTATGAATTTAAAAGTCCATCATCAATATTTTATCCCTGTAACATCAATCAATATACAACTGGAATCAAATATTCATCTTTGTACTACAGGCCAAAGATATTCATCAGTTGATCATGTTCATCTCAACACCTGTACATCTTTGCATTACAGCCAAAGATATTCATCATAAAATCATTAATCTTTGCACTACAGGCCAAAGATATTCATTAATATCATCTTTTAGGACTGAGGATGATGAAAAATATTTTAAAGAAAACAAATCCAGTGAAACAAAAGAACAAATATTACGGATTCGTATTTCAAACAATCTAAGTTCAAAAATACTTCATAAATAACCGTAGTGAAGTAAAATTCAAGAATGATCAAAACATGGATACAATCAAAGCTAGTATCCATAATAGATATTTTGGATAAAAATAAAAATTTAATTTTTACGTGAATGAATAGTCTTTGTATTAAGTAAATAAGTGCCAGATATCGTGAATATTAACCCCTACACTAAAAGACAAGAATTTCACAAGAAAAATCTTACCAATATTCCTAAGATAATGATATTAGAAGAAATAATATTATTTTAAAAAATAATATCCCTTACCTCCAAAAAGACAAAGATCTTACATTTGGAATATCTGGATATATAGTCTTTGAAGGAACTTATTCAGATAAGAACACTCAAAGTATCAAAATACTCACAAGAATACGCTCAATAATATAGAGAGAGAAAGAGAGAGAAAACTTCAGTTTCTGGTGTGATTTTCAATTCTAACCTAAGCACCCTATTTATAGGAAAATGCTTAGAACACCAAATCAGAAAATTTAATATAATAATATTATTTTTACTCAACATTCCTACGCACACCTAAGACAACTGAATTCAGCAAATAACATGTGCAAGTGAGGCCCATTAAATGGAAAAAACATTTTTCTTAATAAACAAAATTAAAACTTCCAAAAATCAACTATTTCGGAACTTCGGAACTTCAATAATTCATAATAAATATCCCTGTTGTCAAAAAATTAAAATCTTATGTCTTTTTCATAGGAAATTCCATTATCTACAACTTTGCAGAAGAAAGTTTTTCCAAATTCCAAACAGAAATTGATCGAAATCCACAAACGGACGATTTTACAAGCTATAATCAAATTTCAGTCAAGAAATGGGGTCCACCGACATGTTTAACATGTTTTAAACATTAATTATAACAAAAATACTCATTCTTCTCATATACTCATACATCCCACATTCATTGTAAAAATATCACCATTATTATATTATTAAAATATAATAATATATTTAAATGAATTATTGATCATAAAAGATAAAATAACAATTTTTCAACAATTGTCACATTAAATTTTTTTTCCATCTATATCCACATAAAATAAATATTTTTCTTATCATATAAATCAATAATTAATTATTCACAAATAATATTACAAAATCACAATCATCGATCAATCGTTCCCAGGAAAGAGGGCTTTTCAATAAGGATTTTTCCTTCTTGGCTGGCAAGTAATTAGGTGACCAAACCTCTCCTTAGATAGAACTTTCTAGACATTGCCAATAATGTTATCTAATAATATTATTCAAATAATATGAATTATTGATCTGATAATAAAAATACTGTGTATTGATAATTATTGAAACAACAATAATATAAAATATCAATGTAGCAATTATTGAATCAATAAAATAAAATATTAAACAGTAACTACTGTAACAATTATTGAGTAATGCCTTCCTGCGTAAGAGTCAATAATTGATGCAATACCGTGTGCTACTGTATTTTAACCACCGGGTATTCCAACAGTATTAACGGTAACAACTCCGCCATTATTTATAAACAACTTATACTTGTCGTTTTATTCATCCAATCGCTTTCCGTTATGGGGCCCACACATAAATTTCGCTACCGTAAATTGAATATGCCCCGAAGCAGTAAGAATATTCCACGACCAAACGAATATTCTTCGATAAAAATGAATATTTTATAACCACTTGCATATTTAAAATATTTGCGTATTTTACCCATAACTAACCACATTAATCAAATCAACCCTTACTATTTCAAAATAATAAATAGAGGAAATTTGATTTTATTTATAATAAGTTGGGGTCTTACAACCGATATTTCAATAGTTAACGATAAAAGTTTTGCCATTATATTTATAAAAAATTATCTCTATCGCTTTCTATATCCGATGGTCATTCCGTTGTGGGGTCCACTAATAATTGTGCTGTCGTACGGATATTCAGCGACAAAAAAAATATTCCCCAATCAAACGAATATTTTATGACCAATTGCTTACTTTGTAAAAATTTACACATATCACCCATAACTATAGAATTATATCAAATCAACACCTTACTATTCAAAATAATATTTAGAGAAAATTAGTTGGGAGAGTACACAATATTCTAAAGAGTTAAAATTAGAGTTTTGTCAAACACCAATCTTCTTGAATACTTGTTCTTCCTTGATGGATGACCTGTAGAAGTCAAGCACTTGGGTGGCTAACGTTGATCAAATAAGGAATCAAACCCGGTGGATTCCAGTTGAACGTAAAAAGGAATTGGAGGTGAACTTGTACCTGAGGAAGCTAGTTTCTACAAGGGTATGAATCTGATCTCTATCTCTTTTCATCTAATTAATAATTGCGCATAAAGAATGATGCGGGTATATGATTTTTAAAAAAATTTAAACTCTAATTTTTCATGCTTCCACTCTATGTATGTAATCTGTTACATGTTCATGGATATTACAAACCTAACAGTGGTATTAGAGCCAAACCTTTATGCGAGTTATTAATTGTTCAGATTCAATATGTATGTTGATATGTGTTTAGAATAAAAAAATTTCGCATAATTATTGGCAAAGAATCATGTTTTTCCAAACAATATAGATTTCAACATTAATCATAAAGAACCTTCGAGTGAATAGTTATCGTATAATACAATACTTTTACCACACAATGTCCCAATTAAATATAAGACATGAAATTACTATCAAGTTTTTTTATTTATTTAATTATATATATTTTGATTCTCAAATGCGCAACTCTATATAATACAAATTAGAAACTCATTTCTAATTTCATTCTATCTTGGCCAAAGATTCCTAAGTTGTCATTTATCAAATTACATAGGATATTCTCTCCTTTTACTAGAAGAGGTAGATTCTTTGTTAACTATTCATTATCTCCATGTGCAACTTATTATATTCAAGCATACCCTTTGATATACCCTAAAGGTCCTAAGGGATATGTCAAAGTATAAATCATAATACACAAGATATTATGATGATTGTCTAAGGATCACCTTGTACTACTATCACTAGATGAATTTTTATTGACAGACAAGTAAAGCTCTATTAAGTATTACTTAGCGAGCCACGTTTAGTGAACTTATTCTCCAATAAGCATATACATAATTATTTTAGTGTCTCCACACAAATGATTATGAGATTAATCACCCTCTTTTTAAAAGCAAGCAACGTATGTATCAATCTATCCGGATTAACTAATCCACTTTTTAGTAATCCATCGATTGAAAACTATTTTAGTTTAAAGTTATCTAAGAATTTAGATCTCATTAGCATAATCATCATCATGATTCTAAAATCATTGTTTAAAATTATGGATTTATCACATATTATATAACAACATCATATAGATAAAATAGAAGTCTTTAATAAATTCTCTTTTATTAATAAATGAATAAAATTATTACAAAGTATATACTTCATCGTATCAAATATGATTGGCTTGTGTGCATACTAATTTCACACAGTCCATATATCGGTTCTGATACCATATTAAACAACTCGGGTCAAATCCCGAGTCTGGAACAAATCTCGGGTCAAATTCTAAGTCTGAATCGAATCAAATCTATCCAAATAAGACCTTAAACCACTGTCTCAATCAGTGGCGGAACCATAAACTTTTGAGAGGGGGGGGGTCAAAATATACTTGCAAAATCACGACGGCGGCGCTACGAGCTACAATACAATTCGATCCGAAGAAATTTCTCTTATAAAAGTACTATAAATGAAAGTCTTGTGAGAGATAGAGAGACAATATTTGAGATGAAAAGTCTTGGTGTCGGACTTCCAACAGATGAAATTTGTGATTTTTTTTAAGTGATGAAGCACTCAAACAACTTGAGTTAACTTATAACTCATGTATGTACATCAATTTACAGAGAGAACCCGTTAATTTTCATGTTTTAACTAAATTAACCTCTTTATGGAATTTATACAAACACATGGTATGCAAGCTTTAAAAATTCTAATTTCATGAAATCCAAACATATAAATATATAACCTGTGAGACTTAGAATTTTATGAAATGAAAGTATTCAATTTTCTTATAATTATTTTATTTAGTAAATGATTAAATTGATAAAAGGTTAAAGTTAAGGGTGATATATGAAAAATTTTCAAAGTAAACAAGTTGTCATAAAATAATCGGTGATAAAAATATCGTAATACGCGTGGTTGCATAGTAGCACACAGTATTGTATAGTATCTTTGATTATTGATACTTACGTGAGAAGTCACTCTATTTTATTCAATTATTGTCACAATATTTTATATTATTAAATCAATAATTGAGATGACATAATTATTCATATTATTATTTGTAATATTGACAATGTCTAGAAGTTCTGTCAAGGAGAGGTTAGGTCATCTAATTGCGCGCCAATAGGGAGAAATCCTTATCGGAAAGCCCCCTCTTTTCTGGGAACAATATAGTTGTTAATATTGTGAGTTATAATATTAATGATGAATGTTATTAAAAATTGAATTTGAGTTCGGAGTTAAATTTGGAGATGCGGACGTGATATTTGAGTCCAGATCGATGAAATTAGTAAAAATAGACTAGAAACACAAAATTTACCGGGGTTGACTTTTTGGTCAAAAAGTCAACAGTTGACATTTTCAGAGAAAGTCAAACTTCAAAAATTTAAAAATAAAATTGTTGCTAAAAATATTTTCATTGTGTTGAGATTATTAGTGTTGGTGGAAATCGACAATTATTTCGATAATAATTGATGTTTAGAGGATATATTGACCAATCGGGTAATTAATCGGATAAATGAGTAATTAATTGCTATTAATTCACAAGCTTAAAACTATTTGTTTACATGTGTGTACTATTGATTCACATGCATGTACTATTAGGGGAGGTGGTGCAAGATTGATAATACTTGCATGACTAAATTAAAAATAGAGGTATAGATGAAGGTACTATACTGTAATTATTATTTTCACATGTATAGAACTATTGATTCACATGATTGTACTATTAATTCACATGATATACTATTAGGGGAGGTGGTGCAAGTTTGATAATACTTGCAGGACTAAATTAAAAATGAAGAAAAAAATGAAGGTATTATACTGTAATATTTCGAGCCCCAAAATATGCAATTATCGAAACTATATTTTCCTATAAATAGATGCTCATTCTTCCTTCATTCTCACCAATTCACTAAGACTCACAAAGAGCAATTATAGATAGAGAAGCTATAGAGAGAAAGAAGAAGAGAAGTCTGCTTACTTCACTATTCCAAAGATCCGATTTCTTACGAGGTAAGGGGTATTATTTATTTCATATTCTGAAGAGATATTATTTTTTGTATTCGTATGAATATTATTTTCATTCAATATTCGTAAGGAATATCATCTTTGTTCAATATTCGTAGGAATATTATTTTCGGTCAACAGTTGTAAGGAGTATTATTTATTTCATATTCTGAAGAGATATTATTTTTCATATTCGTATGAATATTATTTTCGTTCAATATTCATAAAGAATATTATTTTCGTTCAATATTCATAGGAATATTATCTTCGTTAAATATTCGTTGGAATATTATTTTCGTTCAACGGATGTTATTTTTGTTCAATATTCGCTTGAAATAATATTTTCTTCATACTCTGTAGTATGTAAGTTGTAAGACCCCAACTTTTATGAATAAAGATGAATTTTCTATAAATATCATTTTTGAATATTATGGAATGAATTTGATATAATGTTATAGTTGTGGGTAATATTTATAAATTTTGCAAAAACGCAAAGTTGTTATATAATATTCGATTCGTCGGGAATATTCGTTTTAACAGGGAATATTAAATGCGGCAGACAATCATTGGTGGACCCCATAACGTAATTTATTGTCGGATTGAGAAAAGCGACAAAAATATTTTATGAAATAATGGCGGAAGTTTTTACCGTTAGCTGTTGAAACACCCGGTGTTAAAGATACAAGATGTCTGGCGTGGTTGCATAAGTAAGACACGGTATTGATTATAGATGCTTTATGATAAGTCACTTCGGTTTGTTCAATTATTGCTACGATAATTCTTTGATAGTATCTCACGTTATTTGATTCAATTATTGTCAATATTTTATATATTATTAAATCAATAATTGAGACGACGAAGTTATTAATATTATTATTTGCAATATTAACAATGTCTAGAAGTTACTTGAGGAGAGGTTTGGTCACCTAATTGCGCGCCAATAGAGAGAAATTCTTATTGGAAAACCCCCTCTTTCCTGAGAACGACCTAGTCGATTAATATTGTGAATTATAATAATGATGATAAATGTTGTTAAAAATATTGAAGGAATTTTTTTTATGAAGTATTTGTGGTAATTTTAGTTTATGTTATGGACCCCCATTTATCCATTTTTTTAAAATAAAGCGATAGAAGGTTATTCATTATATATATATATATATATATATATATATATATATATATATATATATATGATTTGAGTTTGCAAGTTGGTGGAGTACAATTATTATGATTATTATATTTATATATATGTAATAGTTTGAATGTTTGGCAGGAAAAGTTCACGGGGTTCATAACCCGTGACTAATGTTATATATATATATATATAATATATTATCTTTTATTTAAAAGAATTTATTTTATTAGAATATTTTATTAATACTGCATAGTAAATCAATCTGAACCGTTCATGAATTAGTTACTATTTAGTCCATTCTCCTATAAATAGAAGCTCATTCCTTCATTATTTCATACGAATTCACTGAAACTCTAGAGAGAGAAACTATAGAGAGAAAGAAGAAAAATATTATGCTACTTCACTACTCCTATATTCAGTTTCTTCTAAAGGTAAGGGGTATTAGTTTTTTCGTATTCAAGAAGAGAACTTCTGTTATTCTATTCTTTATTATTCTGTTGGAATAACCTGTATACGTGGGCTACCTTATACTTGGTGAAATTCTTCTGTTATTCCATTCTTTATCATTATGTTGGAATAACACATACATCTGAATAACCACATACATGGTAAAATTCTTACGTTATTCCATTCTTTATTATTTCGTTGGAACATCACATGCGTGAGTTTCGCATGACCGGTTCCGTTATTTATTATTACATTGGAACATCACGCTGGCATGCGAATTTACCGACTGGTTCCGTTATTTATTATTCATTGGAATAACCTATCTCATGATGGTTTATCGCATGCCCAGTGATTTCTTTTGTTATTCCATTCTTTTATTATACTCATTGGTTAAAGTTTTGACTTCTATACTCCATGAAATTAGTGGAATATCCTTGGTATTTGCGCTTCATCTAGTATCTTTTCATGGAAATATTCTTCGGAGCATTCTTGAATTTTACTCTGCAAAGAAGTATCATGTTAACAATTTGGACGTTATTAGTTCCTGGATAAATTAATTCTTGAACTTATTTTATTGAATTCTTATATCATTGTCATCATCCTCATGTTTATATTATGTTGAAAGTCATCTGTGGCCTGTAGTGCATAGATGGTGTTGGTATGATTATGACCAGGGATTAATCGGTATATTATGTTATAAATGATGTGGTAAAAGTCCTCATTGGCCCGTAGTGCATTGATGGACAGTTGTTGGCATGATCATGACCATTGATGAATACACGAATATCCTTGGCCCGTCGTGCATGGATAATTTGTGGTTGTGATACTAATGAATATCCTTGGCCGTAGTGCAGGGATGATGTGGATTATTTACTAAGCTGAGTCCCAGCGATAAAAGTGATGAAAAACCTTTTTAAATCATAGAAGATAGTAGATTTTATTCTCTATTTGACTCTTTTAATGGATTGCTTGTTCCACTGCAGTTAAACTTGATGTCTATTGTATTTTATCAGTTTAATATTGTTGAAGACTAATGATAATTTATTCTGCAATATCTTAGTCATAATATTTTTCTTTGGGCTAGTTGAGCTCACCCTTTCTTTTCCTTTATTCTCTTCGTGAAATGAGAATATATTTGGGACGAGTCGGGGAACGGAGTGACGGTCCAGATGATAGCATTAGGAGTCCTCATTATTCTGTTAAATAGTGTGATAATAAATATAATGAGGACTCCTTTGAGTGTGGATATTGTCTAGATGACAATATTCTTATTAAAACTCTTAGCTATGTTTTGTCGTATTTTTATACGACGTTTGTATAATTAAGTTGTATTTGTATTTTGTACCATGATATCTGGCGACTCAAGATGGGTGATGTATACCTATTTTTGGGGGCGTCACAGTTGGTATCAAAACTTAGGGATATGATCCCTGGCTGAGATGTGAGATAAGAAGTACGAGGGTAGAGACGGGGAATGCTTTCGCTAGTATGACCTACCAAAGTTTATTTGGTATTTAATTGGTCGGTCAGAGTATAGGGATAATATGTGATATGTTAATTAACACTTGTTTTGTGGCAGTATTTGAAAATGACATCCGAGAATATTGAGAACATCAATGGAGCACAGGAGATCGTTGAGTCTCCACAGATTAATAATCAGGATAATGTGCATCAGGAAGGCGACAATCCTCAGGCAAACAATAACACTGACCATATGATGAACGATGGAATGTTCAGAGGCTTTATGCAATTCATGCAACATCAGGCAAGAGTGGCTCCTGTATAAAATGCAGGTGGAAACAATGGCAACTCTCGGACGGTCACCGCTAAGCAATTCAAGGAACTAGGACCACCGGAGTTCTTTGGAGAGCCAAAACCACTTAAGGCGAAGACGTGGATAAAGCAGATCTGCAAGATATTTGATGTCTTGGGATGCTCCAGGAGCAAAAGGTTCCTTTTCCACCTTCATGTTACGTGCGGCAGAGGCTGATTCTTGGTGGGAATCAGAAACGTACTCAACCCGCTTGCCATGAAGATGACTTGGGAGAAGTTCTAAGAATTGTTCAACGACAAGTACTTTCCCGAAAGTATTCGTCACATAAAAGAGGTAGAGTTCATCAAGCTGGAGCAAAAAAACATGACAAGTGTCGCATTCACAAGCCAAGTTAAATTTCGAGTTGTCCCGGTTTACATCCCATTTGGTTGATAATGAGGAGAGAATGACGCGAATGTTTCTAAGAGGTTTGAAACCCGAGATACGTCAATATCTTATCTCTCATAAAATGTGTTTATATTCAGATGTTGTTAATAGGGCTCAGTTATTGGAGTGCGATAATTAGTCAACCCAACCAAAAGAGAGCAGCCGACAAAATGATAAAACCAGTGAGAGCAGTCATCGACGCGGTGACAATAAGTGTGGAGGGAATCAAAATGCCAGAAATGGTAACCACTTCGGTGGTAGTCATGGCCAAAACAATAAGAATGGACATTTCAATAAGAGGAGATTCAACAATGAGGTAAAGCCAAGATCAAGATTTTTGCCGTTGTTAAGGAAGGAGAGAAACGACCACTATCATATGCTTCAAATGCGGAGGGAGGAACATATCGGTCCAAATAGTGCGCATGACGATCAAAACATGTTACAATTGTGGAAGAAGGTCACCTAACTCGATTTTTCGTTATTAGGGAAGCGCAAGTTAATTTGGGATGAAGGCACCAAAGGCGAGTCGAGAAAAGTCAAAGCCATGAGTTGAGGGAGCGTTTGTTGTGACCTCCCCAAAAAGCAAGAACGAGATCATCACGGGTAAGTTTTATCATAAACTCTAACAAAGTTTATACCTTATTTGATATCGGTTCTATCCATTCTTTTATTTCTCCTACTTGCGCTCAACGTTTAAATTTGACTCCGGAGAAATTAGACTTTGACTTATCTGTTGAAACTCCATTGGGAGAAACCTTCATTACATCTGTAATAACCCAATATTTTCAATAAGAATTTTTGCGATTTAATTTTTTTTTATATAAATAAAGGTGAAAATATTTGTAAAGTAAAGTATATGTATCTATGTAATAAATAAAATTATTTATTAGATGTAAATAATTTCTTTTTAGACTTATTGATTATTATAGATTATATTTTTATAATAAATTAATTTTGTAATATTTATTATTTATTTTCCATGAAAATATGATTATAGTATATATGATATGATTACTAGGATTCTTATGATATGTATTTTATTATATTGGTTAGGTTAATTATTTTAACTTAATTAATGTTGGTATGTATGAAGGATATGAATTCAAAACCCTAAGTCTGGATTTTGAATAAGGAATGAGAATAATAATATAATATTATTTATGTTTCAGTAATATAAACATGTCTTATATGTGTGTAATGTTAATGTGAGGAACAGTTATAGTAAAATAGTACAAACCCTAATTGACATTTAGAAACCCTAATTACTAGATCAGTTATGACTGTAAGATTTGTTAAGTTATGTGTTATGACCATTATTATGTTTAATGTTAAATAGGTAAACCCTAATTGACATTTAGAAACCCTAATTACTAGATCAAGACCCTAATTGCTAAGTTATAAACCCTAATTACTAATTTAGCAAGCTTAATGGTAATTAGTATTTTACGAAGCCTATTTTGCAAGCCTAAAGTGATTAGGAAACCCTAATTCACATTTCTAGAAACTAAGATGCCCATTTTACCCTTAATACACAATTCTAGATTTAGAGCTTAGGAAATCTTAGGGTTAAACCCTAAGAGTCAAACCCTAGAGATTAGAAAGGAATTGACAACTTTGCCACTAAAAGTAAAAGCCAAATGACCAAATTTCCCTTCTTGCATTATTTAATAGATAACTTGTATAGGTTGTCATAAATTTAGTTGGTAAACCAACTCAACATAGCCATGTGGTCTAGTAATAGCCTTTAATCAATAAGCATGATCAACCCTAACCATTTCATCAAATTATATATAGATTATGAGAGAAAGAATGTCACATTCAAGCCACATTTGATCACAACACTCAACTAAAACCCTCTCAACTCCAAACATCCGAAATTTTCTTGCTAGACCAATCACTATTCAAGCCCCACTAACACTTGTAGCAGATCAGAAGCATTAGATCAAGATTTGGTTCAAAGAAAGGTATAAAAACCCTAAACCTAGAAATCCTTGTGATTCATGTTATTTGTTGTTGTTTATTATTTAAAGTTATGTTAGTAGGTGTCATTTAGTGACCTGGGTTGTTATAACTCAGATCCATAACACTTAGATGCTCGAAATTGATGATTTTAGAAATCTGGAAAAAGTTTAAAACTGTGGTCTGACAATGAATGTCAAAGCCTCTAGATCTTTCTGTGTTAAGTGTTATGTATGTTTTATGTTATGGATATGTTCTTTGTCATGTGGACTATGATCCGAGGCGGAAAGCAGAGGCGGATCATGTCTAGAACTCAAGATATGAGTGGTCAAAGTGAGTTGACCAATCAGGAAAAACTGAGTTTCTGGGCAACCCAGAAACCCAGAATTTCTGACAAGCCACTTTTGAAACTCTAGATCTTTCTGTTGTTTGTTTGTTTAGCCAAGTTGTTGTTTTCATGTTGTAGTCTGACATGAGGACTACACAATCAAACCTTTAGATCACCCAGAAAGTACATAGAATCAGAGATAATTAAGGTCGAACAAGCATTAACCGATCGCACTTATGAAGAAATGGAAACCCAGCATTTCAAAAAAACGACTTTCGACCACTAGTTTGACCGGCTTTGATACATCTTATGTGTTGGTAAAATGATATGCAATTGTTTGATAATGGTACTTGGGCATCACTACTACAAGGTGGAACACTTAGATCACACAAACGAGACTGGATCAAATCTATAGGAGGATCAAAGTAGGGACCTCACATCGCTTCGAAGTTTCGAACCCGAAAACTCAAGAACACTGTCTCGACAAGATTTTGAGAGCTTAGATCTCTCTGATCTATTGAAGAATGACCATGAAACCTGATTTCAGTTGTACTATTACATGAATACTAAAATCTAGAAGATTTAGCCAGCCCAAAAACACATTAGGTTGAGAATTATATTAAGTATACCTAAATCAAAGAACCCATGACATGATGTTCGGGTTTTTCAAGAAACCTACCTATTTTACGGTTACGTCATTCTTATAAGGCCATTTTAGCGACAGTTTATTTATGAAATTATTATTTTTATTTAATAATTAGTATTAAATAGTTTTAATTATTAAAATACAAAATAAATTCTAAAAATTATTTTAAAGTCTAAAAATAAGTTTTTAATTATTTTGAATATATTTCATTAATATTTATTATTTTGGAATAATAATGATATTTAATTTATTTAATTACTATATTAAATAAATTACTTAAAATGATTTTAATACTTGAAAAATCATTTAAAATTTATATTATGTTATAAGAAAATATTTTAAGTTATTTTTAATATTTTGTGATGAATTTCATTAATTAAATAATATTAATGATATTTAAGTTATTTAATAAATATATTAAATAAATTATGAAAAATAGAATTAATGATTTTAAAAATTATATAAATATGATTTAAAGGTTATAAAAATATTTTAAGTTATAAAATATAACTTTTGATATTTTGTCATGAAAATATTAATTATTTAATATTATTGATATTAAATTTATTTAATTATTATATTAAATAAATAGTTTAAAAATAGTTTTATTGATTAAAAATCATTTAAAAGGGATATAAATGAATTAAAATATTTTTAGTTATACTTAATGACTTTTAATATTTTGAAGAATAGTGCATTAATATTTTAATATTAATGGTAGTTATTTAAAAAGGATTTTAATTTTTTAAAAATCATTTAAGGGTATTATTAGTACTTTAATAATATTTTGAGTTATTATGAATAACTTTAATATTTTGGCAATTGTTTCATTAATAGTTTGATATTATTTAAATATTATTGATGATAGAATTATTTGATGTTTAAATCATTTTATAATGATTTCGGTGATTGAAAATTCATGATAAATTATAATAATTATTTGAAAATTATTATAAGGCTATGAAAATAATATGACCGATACTTGGGTTGTCGAATAATATTAAGGGTATTGAATAGAGTTTTAAACTCGGTAAGTGACAAATCTGCACGTCATAACACCAAACATGTCTTTGAAATTGATACAGACTTAGAGATAGTTTGACTGCATGTGTTTATTTGTGATTTAATGACTGCCAATGTGGTTAGGTTATGTGCTGACTAGAATAAGCAGTACTATGTGTTATGATATGTGATTCTAATCGATAGAATGATCTTATTAATGATAGGTTTCGGTATAAAAGATAAAACTAAGTTACGTATTGTAAGCAGTAGACCAGGCAAGTTTCCTATACTTATTCCAATTATTATTGAGCAAGTATTCTACCTTTGCATTTTCTTTATGCAATGGACATGAGTAAGAAGTTTCAGAATTATATTATTATTATGCTAGATTATTAACCCTATTGTGATATATTCCATATCCGATCATTGTTTATCAACATGTTAGTATATGGTAATTCATATATATATTCTGTTCGTTATTTCCTAAATATGGTTAATCATTATATTTAATCACATGTTGATATATATATATATATATATATATATATATATATATATATATATATATATACGCCTAAGCTATTTGACCCAATTTAGACATGATTCGTAAATATCGTTGAATATGATAAAACCTTTTTGTATCCAATCAAATTGTTTTGATTTGGATTCCAAACTATATATATGAACATCCGAACATGAGAAAACTTTTATGCGCCCAAGCGGTCGAGTGAACGATAATATCGTTCTTGCATGTAGTATTGATCAATACAGGGCGCATAGGATGTACACCCTCGTTCCCGTAAGTTATAACGGTTTGCGGATGAAGTTCTACTAAAACTTAGCGAAATGAAAAAAAATGTTCATATTATGTCACCTTAACCCTATTTATAGTCAGTACGCAGTTTCAAAAATGTGATAGAGAGTTGGTATGTTCGGTTCAGTTTACTTCACAACTTTTGATTTATTGTAGAAGGGTAGTACAAAGAAAACATTTAATCCTCTCAGCTAATATTTATAATTTTTATTACTTGTTAGGCACTCAAATGTTCATCCTTGCTTAATTTAAATGTTTTCAGTTAAGTATGATCAGCCAGAGGGCTCTGCCAAGAACAAAGGGAAAGGAAAGCTATCAGAATAAGTTTGTGTTACCTTATGTAATAGCTAGACTTAAACAAGATGATTATATTTATTATCTATCATATAATGAAATGTTTTAAGGTCGCGTACCTGGGATTTAGAAAACTCTGATATGTAAATTAAGTTTGATATTTATGATAATATTATTATTTTTGCTCATAGAAATGGTATCGTAATGCACTGAGTTCGGGTTTCAAGTATCTGAATTTGGGGGCGTTACAACATCCACTGTTTATTAGTCTTGTTTGGTTCAAGTCGGTACCCTCACATTACCTGTCGATATTATTTCATTGAAAATACTTGCATTTGACGTAATTTTAGAGATTGATTGGTTAACTACTCATCATGCAAAAATTGATTGTTTTCGTAAGGTTGTTAGCTTTCATATTCCTAACCAACCTATTATGCGAATTCAAGCAACCAAACCATTAAAATCAATCTTTCGTCATCTTAAGCCATAAAGCTATTCGTTTATTAAAAAATGGATGTCAAGCTTTCTTAGCTCATGTCACGGATCTAAACAAAAATACGTCAGTTTTGAATGATATTTCTATTGTTAATAAATTTCCTGACGTATTCCCTGAAGAACTTCCTGGCCTACCCCCAGAGCGTGAAATTGAATTTTGTATCGAACTTGAACCCGGTACAAAACCCATTTCCAAATCCCTATATCGAATGGCTCCTATTGAACTTCAGGAGTTAAAGACCCAACTGCAGGAATTGTTAAACATTGGCTTTATTCGTCCTAGTACGTCTCCTTGGGATGCTCCTATTCTGTTCGTGAAGAAGAAAGATGGGAGTATGCGACTTTGTATTGATTATCGGGAGTTTAATCATGTCACCATCAAAAATAGGTACCCATTGCCACGTATTGATGACCTGTATGACTAGTTGCAAGGCGCCAAATTCTTTTCAAAGATTGATCTTCGTTCCGGATATCATCAATTGAAGATTAGAACCAATGAAATTCCAAACACGGCTTTTAGAACTCGGTACGGGCATTATGAATTCTTAGTCATGTCTTTTGGATTGATTAATGCTCTTGTTACCTTCATGGATATGATGAACTGAGTATTCAAGGAATATTTGGATCACTTTGTGGTCGTCTTTCTTGATGACATCCTCATATATTCCAAAAGCCGTGAAGATCATGAGCAACTCTTGAGGTTGATACTCCAAAAGCTTCGTAAAAACAAGCTTTATGCCAAGTTGAAGAAATGCGAGTTCTGGCTTGAGGAAGTAGTATCCCTTGGGCACGTGGAATCAAGTCATAGAATATATGTTGACCCGGCAAAGATTGAAGCTATTCAAAGCTGGGAACAACCTAAATCAGTGACCGAAGTACGTAGCTTTCTCGACTTAGTTGGTTATTATCGGAGATTCGTAGAAGGGTTTTCTCGAATTACTACTCCATTAACTCAGCTGACTCGAAAAGATACAAAATTTGGTTGGAGTGAGGAATGCGAGAAGAGTTTTCAATAACTCAAGAGGAGACTCATTTCAACACCTGTTCTGACAATACCATCTGGCTCAGAGGGATTTGTCATCTACAGTGATGATTTGGGCAAAGGGTTAGGATTTGCTCTCATGCAACATGGGAAAGTCATAGCCTATGCCTCTCGGCAACTCAAAGAATATGAGAGGAATTATTCTACTCATGATCTAGAGTTGGCCGTTGTTGTCTTCGCACTTAAAATTTGGAGGCATTACTTGTATAGGGAGAAAGTGGATATCTTTACGGATCATAAAAGCCTCAAATATTTCTTCACTCAAAAGGAACTCAACATGCGACAACGACGTTGGCTTGAACTATTGAAAGATTATGATCATACCATCCAATACCATCCTGGAAAAGCGAACGTAGTAGCTAATGCATTGAGTAGAAGATCATATGCGGGTACAAGTACGATATTGTCAACGCAAAGGCCCATTTTGTATGACTTGTAAAGGATGGAGATAGAGTTAAAAACTCCAGGGACCTATGTGATGATGGTGAATATACGAGTAGAACCGACTTTAATTGATAAAGTTAAAGTCATCTGCCATCGACTCTTGAGCCTGGAGGTGATGCGTATGAAGAAAGAAAGTGCAAGAAAGGTGCTATGCAGGAAGCAAGAATCGATGAAGAAGGAATACTTCGAGTCAACTCCAGACTTTGTGTTCCTAACGACCCTGATTTAAAGTATAAAATCATGATGGAGACGCACAACACACCGTTTGCAATCCATCTTGGGAGTACCAAAATGTATCATAATCTTCGACATACATTTTGGTGGAGCAATATGAAGAGAGAGATAGCGTTGTTTATCTCAAGGTGTCTAACTTGTCAACGAGTCAAGGCGGAGCATCAAGTACCAAAAGGTCCATTGCAACCACTTGAAATTCTAGAATAGAAGTGGGAGCAGATTACCATGGATTTCGTTACTGGTCTTCCCAAGGTTTCTCAAGGCATAGATGCAATTTGGGTCATTGTTGATAGATTGACCAAGTTTGCTCATTTCTTACCTATACGAGAAACTTATACACTTGAACGTCTTGCTCGTATGTACATAAACGAGGTTATAAGATTGCATGGTATGCCAGTATCCATAGTTTTTGATCGAGACCCAAGATTCACTTCACGATTTTGGGTTAGTTAGCAAAAAACTATGGGCGCGAATTTACGATTTAGTTCGGCATATCATCCTCAGACGGACGGACAATTAGAGAGGATTATTCAAACTCTTGAAGATTTATTAAGACTCTGTGTCCTTGACTTCAAGGGAAGTTGGGACAAGTTATTACCATTGGTGGAGTTTTCCTACAACAACAGTTATCAAGCAAGTATTGGCATGGCTACATTCGAAGCGTTGTATGGAAGAAAGTGTTATATATAACCCGTGACTAATGTTATATAATATATATATATATATATATATAATATGTGAGACCTCAGATTTTATGAATAAAGATTTAAATTTCTCGAAATATTATTTTTTTATATTATGGTGTGGATTTGATATAATGTTATAAGTTGTGGGTGCTATTTACAAATTTTGCAAAGTATGCAAATTGTTATAAAATATTCATTTGGTCGGAGAATATTCTTTTTATCGGGAATATCCGTACGACGGCACAATCATTGGTGAACCCACAACGAAAGTATTGTCGTATTTAGAAAATGACAGAATTATCTTTTAATAAAAATAACGGCGGAAGTTTTATCGTTAAAACTGTTGAACTACTCGGTAGTAAAAGTACAGTAATACGCATGGTTGCCTAGTAGCACACGGTATTGGTTATTGATGCTTACGTGATAAGTCACTCAGTTATACTCAATTATTGCTACAGTAATTGCTGCATCATATCTCTCATATTATTGATTCGATTATTGTCACAGTATCATCTGCACAATACGTTATATTATTAAATCAATAATTGAGACGACAAAGTTGTTCATATTATTTAATTGCAATATTTACAATGTCTAGAAGTTCTGTCAAGGAGAGGTTTGGTCACCTAATTGCGCGCCAATAGGGAGAAATCCTTATTGGAAAGCCCCCTCTTTCCTGGGAACGACCTGGTTGTTAAATATTGTGAGTTATGATATTAATGATGAATAAATTCGTGTTGATTAAAGATGAATTTGATAGTTCCATTGTGTTGGGATTATTGGTGTTGGTTGAAGTCGACATTTATTTCGATAATAATTGATGTCTGGAGGTTATATTGTTCAATCGGGTATTAGGGGCACTTTTCGTGTCAGAGTACTATTCATGATTTACTATTCAGGAGTTATTATTCATGAGTTATTATTCATGAGTTACTATTCATGAGTTACTATTCACGAGTTACTATTCATGAGTTACTATTCACGAGTTACTATTCACGGGGTACTATTCACCCAAAAAATATATTTCTTTTCTATTCCAAATCATTTTTGGGTACAATATTATTCCATGAGGAGATGTCTTTAATTTTTCGAATGGTTGGTTAAAATTATAATAGTAAATCAATATGGATCGTTGATTTAAAGTTTTAATAGTAACTTGTCCCTTTAGTTTTCCAAGAGTTTTTTGTCCCTTCAGTTTTTCAAGAATTATTTGCCCCTTCAGTGTTTCAAGAGTTATTTGCCTCTTCGGTGTTCCAAGAGGTAATTGCCCCTTCGCAAATAGTAGTTGTCTCTTCAATATTACCAAGAGTCATTTTGACCTTTTGTTAAGACCAAGAACCACTTTCAGTTCCTCTATAAATAGAAGCTCATTCCTTCATTATTTCTTACGAATTCACTGAAACTCTAGAGAGAGAAACTATAGAGACAAAGAAGAAAAATATTCTGCTACTTCACTACTTCTATATCCAGTTCTTCTTTATAAGGTAAGGAATATTATTTGTTGTACTCGTAAGGGATATTATTTGTTGTACCCGTAAGGGTTATTATTTTTTTCGTATTCATGAAGAGAACTATTGTTATTCCATTCCTTATTATTCTGTTGGAATAACCTGTATATGCGAAGTACCGCATACATGGTGAAATTCTTCTGTTATTCCATTCTTTATTATTATGTTAGAATAACCTGTATATGCGAAGTACCGCATACATGGTGAAATTCTTCTGTTATTCCATTCTTTATTATTATGTTGGAATAACCTGTTTATGCGAAGTAAAATTCTTCTATTATTTCATTCTTTATTATTACATTGGAATATCCCGCCGGTCTTGAATTTTGCGGACTGGTTCCATTATTTATTATTCGCATTTATTATTCTCGTAGAATATCATGTATCATATGCGTTACGCCTAGAACCCGGGTTCCATTATTTATTATTCCGCTTATTATTATTCGTCGAATATATCCTGTCATCATGCGTTCTTACGGGACCGATTCCATTATTTATTATTCTATTGGGAATAACTCGCATCTATGCGATCTATCGCACGCATGGTGAATCATTTCGTTATTCCATTCTTTATTATTCTGTTGGAATAACCTGTCTATGTGGATTACCACATGCCTGGTGAATGATCCTTTGTATTCATTCCTTATTAAATTATGAAAATGATCTGTATACGTGGATTCTCCCATGGCGGGTGAAAATACATTTGCAGTTTCATATATTCTTTATTATACTCATTTGGTTAAAGTTTTGACTTATATACTCCATAAAATTGGTGGAATATCCTTGATATTTGTATTTTATCCAGTATTTGTTTCATAGAAATATTCTTCTGAGCATTCTTGCATTTTACTCTACAAAGAAGTATCATGTTGATAATTTGGACGTTATTAGTTCTTGGATAAATTAATTCTTGAACTTGTTTTATTGAATTATTATGTCATTATCATGATAAGTTATGTTGGTTATTATGTAAAAACATGAAAGATTCTTAGAAATCACAAAAGGTTGAAAATAAGATTTTGGTGAAAATGAAACATGAAATTCAACTGACCATATCTCCTATTATATTTTGAATTTTTTAGTATGGTTAAGTTCTAGAGTTAGATCTATGAGTTATATAACTTATCCAAGTGGAATCACTGGAAAAGCTGTTGTAGATTTTCGTGTGGAGTGATTTTAGCAAAGGAGTCAAAAACTGCCAATTTTGAAAAAGGCTACTGCCCATAAATTTGAAGGGGTTGTTTCGGCCACTTAATTTGTGAAAAAATTCTGTCCTTTTGGGACATGAAATTATATGGTATAAGTTACCTCCTGTCCAAAAATGAGCAAGTTATGACAATTTTAATATTTAGGTTTTTCCAACGAAAAACGCTATAACCGGAGTTCTATAACTCCGATGACCATGAAATTTAAATTGGAAGCTCACATTAACATGTGTAAGATCCTGCCAAGATTTGGTAATTTCTGGAGTTAAACTTGAGGTAACTAATTTCTTAAGGAATTAATTAAAAATTAATTTTTAAAAAATAGTAAATAAATTTTAAAAATTCTGAGAAAAATATATGTTCATTATGGGACTATATTCTGTTAAATCTCAGAAAAGAAATATTTTTAGGACTGATTTGGTATTTTTTATGAAAATGGTTTAGTTTCGAACATATGAGTTAAATATGTTATGTGAAGTAACAAAGTTGGAAAATAGGATTTTATGGCTTGGAAATCCTATATAAGGTATATGCAAATTTTTGATAAGGAATTTGATCATTGGTGATGAAATCTTATGAGTATGGCATTTTTGAATGATTAAATGCATTATTTGGTAAAGTGTAAACAATTGAAATAAATTGTTTATAAGTGTAAGAAGTGATTAAAATATTGTTATAATATTAACAATATTAGATTATGATTTTATTAAGTGATTGATAATATTTGGATAAATTTAAAGTCTTTAATATTTATCTTTGTTTTAGTTTGATTAATGCTTATATCATTGTCATCATCCTCATGCTTATATGGTGATGAAAGTTATCTTTGGCTTACGTGCGAAGATGGACTGTTGATTATTGAATTGTATATCTTTGGCTTACGTGCAAAGATGAATTAATTGTTGATTATTGGTTTTATTGTTGTATATCTTTGACTTACGTGCAGAGATGGACTTGGTATGATTATGACCAGGGATTATTCGGTATAGTCATGACCATTGATAATTTAATGAATGTCCTTGGCCCGTAGAGCATGGATGATTCGATGATGTGGTTTATTTACTAAGTTGAGTTTCAGCGATAAAAGTTGATGAAAATATTTTTAAATCATAAAAGATAGTAGATTTTATTCTCTACTTGACTCTTCTAACGGATTGTTTTTCCGCTGCAGTTAAACTTGATGTCTATTGTATTTTATCAGTTTAACATTGTTGAAGACTAATGATAATTTATTCTACATTATCTTAGTCATAATATTTTTTACTGGGCTAGTTGAGCTCACCCTTTCTTTCACTGTTCTCTTTAGAAAATGAGAATATAGCTGGGACGAGTCGGGGAATGGAGTGACGGTCCAGATGATAGCATTAGCAGTCCTCACTATTATGTTAAATAGTGTGACAATAAATATAATAAGGACTCCATTGAGAGTGGATATTGTCTAGAAGGCAATATTCTTGTTTAAACTCTCAGCTTATGTTTTGTCGTATGTTATACGACAGTTGTATTATTAAGTTGTATTTTGTATTTTTGTACCATGTATTTGGCGACTCAAGATGGGTGATGTATACCTGTTTTGGGAGCGTCACATAATATATTATATTTTATTTAAAAGATTTTATTTTATTAGAATATTTTATTAATACTGCATAGTAAATCAATATGGACCGTTCATGAATTAGTTACTATTCAGTCCATTCTCCTATAAATAGAAGCTCATTCCTTCATTATTTCTTACTTAATTCTTTGAAAATCTAGAGAGAGAAAACTATAGAGAAAGAAGAAAAAAGTATTCTGCTACTTCACTACTCCTATATCCAGTTTCTTCTAAAGGTAAGGGGTATTATTTCTTTCATATTCATGAAGAAAACTTCTGTTATTCCATTATTTATTATTCTATTGGAATAACCTGTATACGCGGGCTACCCTATACTTGGTGAAATTCTTCTGTTATTCCATTCTTTATCATTATGTTGGAATAACCTGTCTATGCGAAGTACCGCATACTGTTAGAGTTTATGCCCTAGAGGCCAATTATTTGATAAAATTGCTTAACATTTTGATATTATATTTGATTGAATAAATGAATGATTTTATTATGGTTTTATTTACTGTGTTATATATAAATGTTAACATAATAAAATTCCTTAGAATAGTGATAAAAATTATATAGTTTCAAGTATGTGACTTGAACATGAGATTATATAATTTCAATTAGTATCATTGTTCTTAAATGTCCCTAGTCGAGTATCATTGTTGATAGGACAACAATGATGCATTAAGACTAATATGTGGATCGATGATGACCAATCTCATTGGTCATAAATATATGAGATATTAAAGTCAATGCATAGGTACATGTTAGAGAAACGATGTATTGGATGAGACCCACCATGAGAATTCTACGTGGAACATTATGCAAAAGTGTCATTAGCGATTCTCATAGTGACAATGATGTAATGGTCCTCCCGACACGAAATCACTATATTCTTACTACTGGGAATTTATGTACTTTGATATCATCAAATGTCACCTTTAATAGGGTGGACTATAAAGATGATTATTGGGTACATCACGAATCGTGTGAGGAATATGAGTGATCTAGATGGAATTTAACCTTCCTATATATTAGGGTGATATCCATAGGCCTCTTGATTGAGTAGGACTATGAAATACATGGCCATGCTCAAATAGTGATTTGTTTCACATAAATACTCATTGATCAAGAAAACTCATATTAAATTATGAAGAGTATGACACATTCCATGACTCGAGTTTAATCTAGAATATTAAGGTTAAAAGGATTAAATTACATTGAAACATTGGTCATTTAAAAGGTTGCATCGAATCCTCGATCTTATTATTACTTGGGTAGCAGGTGATGCATTACTAGATGTCATTTCATTTATTTATAATTTTATAATATGATTTTAAAATTATTGTCAATGTAATAATAACCTATAGGGTCACACATGTAAACGTAATTTAAAAGGGAATAAATTTAAATTTTAAGGATTTAAATATATTAATATGATTAATAGTATTTAAATTAAAAGGAAAATTTGTATATATGTATATTAATTAAGTTTAATATATATAAATTCGGATTTTATGAAATTAGGTTTTGATTAATTCCTTTTAACTACTATATATAGGATATATAGCAGCTACTTAGGGTTAGATCATATCTTAAAAACCCTAGCCGCTCTTAGAGAGAGACTAGAGAGAAAACCTTTTTGAAAAATTTTTTTCCTTTGGTGGCTAAAGACTGTAAGTCCCTTTATTGCAGTAATCGTTTGACGGTTAAATGCGACGTTAAATGTGGATACCTAGTAAGTAGGCAGTTACGATTGGATTGCGTAAAGGATTAGAAGCTGTTTCAGAAATCTTTTATAATCGGTATAATATCTAAACCACTGAATTAATTTCTATTTTGCATGAATCCTGTTTTGGGTTTCAGAATTGCCTTGATTATTTTCTATTTCTGCTGCGTTTCTGTGTCGAAACCCTACACATACATGGTGAAATTCTTCTGTTATTCCATTCTTTATTATTCTGTTGGAACATCCTATTTGTGCGTTTACGCATGACCTGGTTCCGTTATTTATTATTCTGTTGGAACATCCTGTTGGTGCGTAATTTACTTCGACACGGTTCTCGTTATTTATTATTACGTTGGAATATCATATGCAATGCGTTACGCATGACTGGTTCTCATTATTTATTATTACGTTAGAATAACTTTTGTCTGCTGCGTGGTTTAGCGCATGCCTAGTGATTTCTTTTGTTATTCCATTCTTTATTATACTCAGTTGGTTAAAGTTTTGACTTCTATACTCCATGAAATTAGTGGAATATCCTTGGTATTTGCGCTTCATCCAGTATCTTTTCATGGAAATATTCTTCTGAGCATTCTTAAATTTTACTCTACAAAGAAGTATCATGTTAACAATTTGGACGTTATTAGTTCCTAGATAAATTAATTCTTGAACTTGTTTTATTGAATTCTTATATCATTGTCATCATCATCATGTTTATATTATGTTGAAAGTCATCTGTGGCCTGTAGTGCATAGATGGACTTGGTATGATTATGACCAGGGATTAATCGGTATAATCATGACCGTAATGTTACAAATGATATGGTAAAAGTCATCATTGGCCCGTAGTGCATTGATGGACAGTTGTTGGCATGATCATGACCATTGATGAATACACAAATATCCTTGGCCTGTAGTGCATGGATAATTTATGGTTGTGATACTAATGAATATCCTTGGCCGTAGTGCTGTGAGGATGATGTGGATTATTTACTGTTCGAGTCTCGATTGATAAAAGTGATGAAAAACCTTTTTAAATCATAGAAGATAATAGATTTTATTCTCTACTTGACTCTTTTAATGGATTGCTTGTTCCGTTGCAGTTAAACTTGATGTCTATTGTATTTTATCAGTTTAACATTGTTGAAGACTAATGATAATTTATTCTGCATTATCTTAGTCATAATATTTCTTCTTGGACTAGTTGAGCTCACCCTTTCTTTCAACATTATTCTCTTGGAAGAAAATGAGAATATATTTGGGGACCAGTCTGGGAATGGGAGTGACGGTCAGGATGATAGCATTAGTAGTCCTCACTATTCTGTTAAATAGTGTGACAATAAATGTAATGAGGACTCCTTTGCGTGTGAATATTGTTTAGATGATAATATTCTTATTAAAACTCTCAGCTATGTTTTGTCGTATTTTTACACGACGTTTGTATATTTAAGTAGTATTTGTATTTTGTACCATGTATCTGGCGACTCAAGATGGGTGATATATACCTATTTTTGGGGGCGTCACATAAGTAATATTATTTTGTTTCAGATTTTGAATTCTATACTCATTTTGTTGAATTTTTGGCTTTTATACTCCATGAAATTAGTAGAATATCCTTGATATTTGCGCTTCATCCAGTATCTTTTCATGGAAATATTATTCTGAACTTTCTTGATAATTATTGATCTTTTCATGACGGGATACTATTCATGAGTTACTATTTATGGGTTACTATTCACCCGGTTACTATTCACCCAAATATTATTCACTCGGGTATTCGGGGCCCTTTTTATGTCGGAGTACTATTCACGAGGTACTATTCCTGAAGTACTATTCACAGGATACTATTCACGGGGTACTATTTACCCGAAAAATATATTTCTTTTTTGTACAAATTATTTTTGGTACATGAATATTATTCTTGAATTTTACTCCACAAAGCGAAGTCGTATTGTCGATTTGGATATTTTTAAACTCTCGAATAAATTTAAAGTCTTTAATATTTATCCTTGATTTCGTTTGATTAATGTTTATATCATTGTCATCATCCTCATGCTTATATTGTGATGAAAGTCATCTTTGGCTTACGTGTATAAATGGACTGTTGATCGGTATGATTATGATCAGGGATCATTCGGTATAATCATGACCCGTAATGTTACAAATGATTTGGTAAAAGTCCTCATTGGCCCGTAGTGTATTGATGGACAGTTGTTGGTATGATTATGACCAGTGATTATTCGGTATAATCATGACCATTGATGATTACATGAATATCCTTGGCCGTAGTGCGAGGATGATTTGATGATGTGGTTTATTTTTATTAGTGAGTCTCGGCCGATAAAGTTGATGAAAAACTTTTTAAATCATAGAAGGTAGTAGATATCATGCTCTACTTGACTCTTCTAATGGATTGCTTATTCCGCTGCAGTTGTTGATCTAAAACTTGTTGGCTATTGTATTTTATCAGTTGTTATACTGTTGAAGGCTAAGGATAATTGATTCTGCATTATCTTAGTCATAATATTTCTTACTGGGCTAGGTGAGCTCACCCTTTTCTTTCTTTGTTCTCTCGTGAAATGAGAATATAAATTTGGGACTAGTCGGGAGCAGTGATGGTCCGAGATGGTGTTATAGCAGTCCTCACTACTTAGTGTGATAATAAATGTAATGATGACTCCATTGAGAGTGTGGATATTGTCTAGATGACAATATTCTTATTAAAACTCTTAGATTATGTTTTGTCGTACTTTACACGACTATTGTATAAAGAAGTTTGTATTTGTATTATGTACCATATATTTGGCGACTCAAAATGGGTGATGTATACCTATTTTGGGGGCGTCACATAACCTCTGTACAATATTCCATCCTTGTATCATCTGAACCCTTCATGGTTCCATAATCAAAACTCCCACAACCAATTTCACTTCAATAACAAATATATTCCATCTAATTTCTATAAACTTATTTTACATAATCATGCTTATCTCATTCACATAAGTTCCGCCTCTGGATACAACACCCATACAGCTTTACAAAATCAGGATTTGAAACAAAATATATAAATAACAATATATATATATATAGCCATAAAAGACCCTAAACGAGTCTGATGTCGTTCTGTGACTTGTCGGTTTGCTAGGCACTAGCCAAAAGCTAATATATGTATTAATTCCCGGAGCCAATATATATGTACACCCCAGAATCGGAGGAAACTTTGAATCTTCTACTTCTTCGTCTTCATCTTCCTAATGCAGCTTAAGGGGCGCGATGTATATTGATTCGCAGAGCAGATGGCTAAAGCACAAGCAAACTGTTTGAAAATTGTCGTGATGCCCGAGCGAGTTGGTCGGTTGGCCCCACCCCCCGCCCCGCCCCCCTAGTTATGCTCGACCATGGCTGCTCACGGGGCGAGATGCCCGCTCCCGCCCTAGTTCCGCCTCTGGTCCCAATAGTATTGTTTTGGGTCATCTTATCCCACCACAGACTCACACAAAAGGTCATGACTGAAGGTACTATTATTAGTAATTTAATTCCTTGTACGTAGAAAAAAATTTCTCATATCTTTCGATGTGAGACTGAGGTTTTACCTATAGCCGACAATCTTAAAATGAAATAAATATCTTATAAAGTTATTGTTCTCTCACTCGTGCAGAAGTGAAATGTATTTGTCTCACTCTGCAATGCTCCATCAATATTTCTATTTTTTAACATCGGTTAAAATCAAAATATCCAAAAAGCGTCCACTCTCATATATATGTTCTTAGGGAACGTCTAAAATGAGGATTATTATATACAATTGTAGAAATGTGGTTAGCTTGATCCCACAACAATGTATTATCGACTGGTCTGGAATTGAATTCCAATTTTGTAATTAACAAAAACAAAATAAATATATAAAAAGAAATTGATGATATTATTATTACATATCAAAAATAACTAAGAAAAACCTTAAATCAAACATTATACTCAAACAATTTAGTTCTAACCGACCAATAATATTTTTCCGTTGTATACAAAGAAACGTTTGTATCTAACAAGTCTTTGTATACAACAATTTTCTATATAACAACTATGGAATTTGTATATAAATAAAAATAATATAAAAAATATACATGTGACGAATTTATAACTTACATGAGTTGAATTTAGTAAAGATGTAAGTTTGTTGCAGGGATTTGTCGATCTCCTTACCTTGGTTGTTTTTCTTTAAAATTTGCTTTAGGTATTTAGATTTTAGACGAGGAAGAAAGAACAATAACGTATCTGGTATAGAAGTACATCACCATTCAGAGTTTAATTCTACGGATGATGATTTATCTTAAAACGTCACCGTTTGAAGATTAATATAGAATATACTCAGCGTCTGTAGTTTAGTTATGCGGACGGGTCATATGAGCAAAACATTATGTCATACATAGCGTCCGCAATTTAGTTATGCGGACGGAGGAGATATATTTTAGATAATTTTTTCGTCCGCATAACTAAATTGCAGACTCCACAATATTAAACTGTGGACGGAGCTTCCTCCTTATTGTCCAATGGACGGATGGACGAGTGAGATTTGTTGTAAGGATAGCCTTTCTTTACAACGTTAACTATAAATCAATCTAGATTTATTTATATAGACTAAATATAATTTGAACCCCAAAGTTTACAAATTAATTGAGGTTTATACCATAATATTTAAAACATATACAAGTATACTTCAAGAATCTTTTACAAACAACATAGACCCGAATTAAACTGGTCGAAATGTACTCCAATTTTTTTTGAATCCTTCTACGACGACAGAGAATAACGACCGAGGAGCCGACCGGCCGAAAATATATTTTTTATTTTTTATTTTTTTTGCTTTTGACTCCTAAATAATTAATATGATTTATTGTAACTGAAATTTTTATAAAATACAACAATTTAGATGTCATTTGGATATATGTAAAAAATATGGTTGCACAGACTGTACAACCCTATTTTTATATGTATCCAAATAAAATATAAATCACTGTATTTTATAAAAAAATCAGTTCTAATAAATCACATTAATTATTTGGGAGTCAAAAAAAAAATTCAGTCGATCGCCATTCTGATCGGAACACGTCAGTCGCTGCAGACTTATTAATTTTTTTTAGCTCAAAAAAAATATCTTAAAATTCATTGCGATAAACAAAATAACCTTTCACTTTTGAGACCTCATAAAATACATTTTAAACATTAGGATAGAAATCTCAACAACCTTTTATATATATATATATATAGATCGTGAAATTTTGAAGTACATTTATAATGTCACATCAAGAATAAATGCTCCCAAGGCTTACGACTGTATGTATATGCAGGAGCAGTCCGTACCAGCAAGCCTGCGATATGAAAATGGGCATGACTTTGTCGACTGGACGGACTCCCATTTTTGGAAAATAAATCTCACGTATATAATTTGCTGCTGCCTATGACTATGATTTTTAACTTTTAAGTAAATAAAGTAGTTGCACCCAAAAAAAAATAAAAAATAAAATAAAGTAAAGTAGCAAATAGTATCTATATTCATCGGCTTCATTTACGCTGCACCACATAATAATAACTACCGCACATGCTTTTGCTAAAACAAAATTAAAATATAATAATTGTTACACAAATATAGCTAGAATTTTTTTATTATAATAATGTAAGAAAAAACATAGCCTAAATGAGCAAGGAAAAAATAAGAAGAAAAATAATTTATATGTGAATTAATTTCACGACGAATTTAATTTGCTGCTAAGGCAGAAACTTGTATATTTATCTACTTATATTAATATTTAATAGGGTTGAGCAAATAATTAAATTAGAACTAAAACCGCACCAATTAAAACTGCACCAACGGTTCCAGCGTATGTGGCGGTTTTAGATAGATTGAATAACCAAATTTATGATTTCGGTTTGGTTACTAGCCAAAATCGCACGCATAAAACCGAAACTACACCATGTGTGTATATGTATTATGTCTAGTAAATTCTTAAGTTATTTTTCACTTGAACACGTTCAGAGAAAACCCCAGTCTAGCATTGTCATTTTCAATTGAAAGAAGATTGTTAGAGGTTATAGAGTCAAAAATTAAGCAATTAGATTTTGAAATTTCAAATTTGTTTGATGCGTTATTGGAGGGGCTTAAAGCTGAGGGGCCAAATTCGTTGGTTCGAGCACTTGATGCATTAGTTAAGGTCAATACTATAATAGTAATAGTCTAATAGATTATTTTTCAAATTATGTATAGTTATGATTATATTCTATAAATCCTCCCTGCAATATATAAGATAGAATTTCATTCTATCTCCAGTATATACTGTTAATTTTTGGAGAACTAGATAAACCTTCTTGTTTGTTATCGAATATATGGTCTCCGTTGTTTTATATAGCATATGTTTTAGTTTTAAAACATCATTCCTTTATTATAAACTAAAATTATTTTACGTGTCTCACTGTTCTATGTTTTGATGGTGAATTTGACATGTTTGGCAGAAAGAACTTTGGTTCTATACTTGATATAATTCTCATTGCCGACTCTGTCACTAAGTTAATTACTCGATGTAAGTTCTATGTTAAATTTTATTTAAGGCTTAAGACTTTTTTGTTGTTTCAATTGATTTTAGAACCGAAACTGCACCAATTAAAATCGCACCGCACACTTTAAAATCGCATCACACCAATCACAAACGGTTTCGTGTGCGATTTTGAATTTTTCAAACCGCACCTAAGCGATTTTGGGTGTGATTTGGACTTCAAACCGCACTATGCCCATCCCTAATATTTAATATAGATATAAATTTATTGCAAGAACAATCCATTTTAAAAGATTACACTTGACGGGACCGCTGGCTGCGTGGGTGGGTGGGTTGGTAGAGGGGAAGGAAGAGTCGAGAGGTGTGATATATGCAATGCACAGTTAATAGTAACTAACACTACAGATATGACTTCATTCCTTCTCAGTATTTGGTTTGAATTTAGGACCACACTATTTAAACTTTTAGTCCTATTACATATTCTGAAAATTTTGCATGAACATGCATAAAATAATATTTCAAAAAAATATTAACCAAATTGCACATACATTAAATAATATTTCAAAAAATTCCAACCAAATTATAATTACAATGTATGCATCTTTATGCAATTCAACTTCATTACAACTTTAACATAACCCATTTCAAACTTTTTATTTATGTATTTATTATTTTCACAAAATATATATATATACACAAAAATAGACCAGAAGAATATATATCATCACAAGAATACCCATCATATGTTTCTTTCCTGTCGATGACATAATTTAGTTCACAGAACCAATAATCAAAACTAACCAGTAGATAGGCAAACTTCAAAAATTAACCATTCAAGTGAAATCTTTTAAACTAAGAAAAATAATTTAAAGTGCAATATAGGGGCAGAACAAAATATAAAAAAGGAAACCAAGCATATAAATAGATAGTAAAGGTTCACCAGGTGTTCGTGTTCCAGTCTTAATCCCAGCACAATAAGTTGGTCATACAAATCTATACCAACATAGGCATAAATATTAACTTAAGAGACGGCAAATACTGATGTCCATCACAAACATATATATTATAATTTAGGAACAGCTAATGCTGATATCTTAAGGTACTATTATTTATTCTCTTGTTAAACAAAGGACCAGTTTACGAACATGAAAGCAAGGCAGTGATTGGAATCGTCATCATTCAGAACTTTCCATGCAATGGCTTGATCATAAGAGATAGGCCTGCCCATGCTCGATACACATATTCCCGGGGGTAGATAAGCAAATCCCTGAAATCAAATAAATAGTGATATATAACTAAATGATTCTGGGAAAAGGGTACATAAAGCCTCAGAATATATTCCTTTTAGTTAGCTGTAAAAGAATCAAAACAAGTTGTTTTGATACTCATACCTGTTGCATGATCTTCGAGAATTCTGAAAGGAGAATCTTTCTACCAGCTTCATCCAGAACCTTGTCAAGCATTATATCCTGAAGAGCCACAAGCGTAGTTTCAAGCATGTCGAGACCTGCCTGGTTTGCAAAGGTGAAGACTGGAGATATCTGCATTTGGAGTTTTTTGCAAATATCTGTTAGCTTTGAAGTTTTTACAATGTTTAAATAGACAAAGGATTAAGAACGAAATGTGATGTCGATTACATTCGTTTTCACTGAGCAGCACAGTATTGCATCAGAGTGATTCCATAGTTGTTTCAAGACGGCATCATCCACTTGAGAGTCTGCCAGAAGGAGATCTACACCAGTGTGAACCCTGATATGGAATGCAAGACAAGAAAATCAGGACAAGGCTAGAAAATCAGAGAAACACAAACTGAAGCTTTTACATTTAAATTATTTTCTAGAATCAACTATTTAAAGCATACTATACTACCCAAAAAAAAATCCAGCAAACAACTGCAAGAAGTCAATTTCGGGTTCTTATTAAGGTTGAAGGGCAAGGCATTGATAATATTGATCATATCTATTTGTTAAGATGATCTGAATTTCTCACCTGTAGCTCCTGCAAATCCAGCGAGCAAGTGTAAGAGCCTCAGGAGAACCAGGTAGTGGTTTTGGCCCCAAATGGGAGCTAAGCCGGGAGGGGGCAATAGCCGTGGCAACACGCTGGACAGATCCCACAACACCACGCACATATTGGCGAGCCATCGCAGCCACATTATCCCTAAAGTGGTTCTCAAATGTGAACTGGAATGCGATGGTCAGAACTGACCTAAGGTTATAATTGCTCAAATCAGCTTCACCATGGGGGCGTGTACCGCCAGGTCGCACTTCAAGTGTAGAAGCCAAATCCAATGTTCTATTCGCACTAGGCTTGTCCTGAAATTTAAAAGATAAAAACTTAAAATCTGAGTGGCATGCTTTTGATAACATGTTCTTTAAAATATTCTATTGTACTAACTACTAGAGCAGATTCAGAGATGTCACTGAACTGATTTAGGATCCAATGGTATCACACGAAAACCAGAAGGCAGCAAGGGAGCATCATCAGCACAAGATTCGTCAATCGGCGCAAAGACGAGCTGAGCACAGGCACCTACTGCATTCTCGTCAATCCCACTGCAAAGCTGTCGCAGTAGTTTGAAGTAAAATATCCACACAAACAAAAAAGATGCAAAAAACTATATATTAGAAGACCACACTAAGGATCTATTTTCACATTTAGATTTGACAAATAAACCCAACCTGTAACAAGTACATATCACGCGACAAAGCCATGTCCTCCGGAGAAAATGCATGCCTCTCTAGCTGAACAACTTCCAAAAACTAACAGGAAAACAAATAATCAAAATAATTTTCAATTTAATAATAGCAAGATGAAAAATACTCAAATGCGAGATTAACACAAGACAGGTGAGTTGTTTACCTCCTCGTGCTCCACAGTGTGTGCAAGAGGCAATATGACCTGGCTACTAGGGAAGCCACCAGGTCTGGCACAAGGAACGGCATAAGGACTTGCTTTCAGAGATGCAGCAGAGTAAGCATCAATCCCATAGTCAGCCCACTCTGAACGGTGCTCCCTCAGGAAACGGACGAGCAAAGCAGGGGGTACATCCTGCATAACCACACGGACAATTGCCAATGTGAAAAAGTAAAATTTTGTACAAACTAGAGGCTTTAATATAGAGAAATACTATATGCAACTAAGACAAGATCAGTGTTGATGATAATAGTGCATGATCTTGGATAGTACCTGAAGAAGCATTGATGCTTTAGCACACAGCACTCCCCCAAAAGTTGGGAGCATTGACAACGTGTTGTACTGGGAACCAAGAAATTTTCCCGGAGACAAGTTGATGGCAATAGTAACATCCTCCATCCCATCACTACCCATAATTGACCAACCATCATCAACAAACCCATTGACAGCATCATTGAAACCCCTGAGAAGCAATTCATAAAGATCGAGTCAAAGGCAATAAAGATTAAAGAACCACATATAAAGCATTATAGGCTGTGCATTCAAGTAACTTAGATAGTAGGCAGTTTGGTTCAACAGTTCTGTTCATATAGTTGGCTGTAAATATCATTGCTCAGATTGTACATAACTAAAGGTTCAAATTCTTTACCTGCACAATCTTTGACTAAACGTCCTTAAAACAGCAGGTTGGCGACCACCGGTATACTGAATTTCTCCACTACTTTCCTGTGCAATCTGACGTATGTGTCGCAAGGACTGGAAACAATATATACAAGAACGAACTTAGATGGGAAGAAGTTGAAAAATTATAGTAGATAGTGCAACCTCCAGGTGTGAAGTTCTTACTGCCATGGTCATTTTCTGAGCAAGAATTCTGGATGATTCATAAAGAGGCCTCAGAACTTCAGGAACACTCCAAGGCTAAAACAAATCACAGCCAAAGAATAAGAAATACATGCATATGGAGAAATGAAAACCAAAATAATCAAATGGATTTATTACTTACATCCAGGTCAATGTGATCAACAATGTTAATAATGGAGCCGCCACCATCACAAGGTCTTATTAGATAACCACTAGGTAACATATCAGCTCTCACAAAACATGTGGTAGGAGGCCCTGTAGGACCACCAGTCGAAGACGTCAAAGACCTCTCACATATCTGCATTTGTTTATAAGAAAACATTTAATAATTGTAGGTCAAATAAATAAAATTTAAATAAATTCATATATCACGTTAAGTAACTGCAGGAAAACTAAGATCAAGTACTTTTAGGGTACGTTTGTGAGTTTTGTTTTGGGGATGGGGATAGGGTAGGGTAGGGAAGGAATGGGAAGGAAAAGTTCTTCCTTTACAACTTTTTTGGAAAGAACTTTCTTTTCCCATCCCATCCCTTCTCCAAAAAAATCAAAAAGAACTCACAAACAGGGGGTTAATCATTAAAAATAAGCATGAACAATATTTAACTGAAATTTTTCTTAAATGCGCAACAAAAAAAAAGTTGGAGAGAAATATTTTTGATTTAAGAAGTGCTTGAACAACGTTACCTAGAAACAATTGACCATTTTTCATTGATCAAGTTAGTAAACTAAAATCATGCTCAACAACTTACCACAAGACTACCATCTTCCAAATTTGTAGTGTATCTCAATGTCCAAAAGTCACGGGCCGATGCCAATGTTGTAGGTGCATATGTCTGAGGGGAAAAGAATTCAAATATTGAAACTTAGTATATCGAAGTCAAATGTATTAAATTTTGGAATTGAAAATAGTTTCAACCGAACCATCAGTAAGCTTAGAATGAAGTTAAACCTGCATGTATATAAGCTCTATTGTTCCTCCATTCCCAGTAGGAATTACACTCAATACATCAAGGCAACGACAGTCACGGAACCAAGATGTACGATCTTTGAGGATTTCAGCGACCTGAAACAAGACATTCATAAATGTCAAGAGAAAACCATAACACTTTGCAATGCAACTTTACCAGACAAATAAAATACAAATAAACAGCAGATAAAAGAGGTTCTAAGATCTACCTTCGTGGGTTCTAGACTCACGAGACCGCAGGCTCGTGCTGCTATCCCACTACAGTTGCGGGAAACGGCAACGATGCCAATAGAATCCGGACCAGGCTACAAAAGAGAATCAAAAAGAAATAAAGTGGTTAAAAAAGGTAACATTTGGTCTGTAATGTAATGAAGCAAAAAGATGTGAATTCTACACATGCATGAGCATGACAAAAATAAAAATATATTATTCCACTATAAAAGCGTAATTGGCATACCTTCATCCCAATCATCTGTACCCAGTCGACAGCAGTTCCAGTAGCCTTGGAGAGGAACTCTGCCAGGGTCTCCTCGGCTATTGCGAGAAGACTAATTTACAAATAACTCATCAGATATTACCATAAATATCAAAAAACATGTAAAAGATTCAGAAAAATGAATGTTAATTACCCAGCTGGGTTGTTAGCATCCCTTTGTGGATGCTGAGGTGTTGGGTTTTGCTGTTGTTGCTGACCGCTCACGACCACAGACTCACAGCTAGCATCAGTGGTCGTTGTTGATACCTACAAAAGTTCACATGTTTAGGTTGTGTGTAAAGAAAACAAGACATGAAAGTACAACGAAGAAAAGAAGGTTTTCAGATTCAAAAGTCTTGAAATTAAGACATTGGTCATAGCTTATGTCACATTGAAGTAACTAATGCCACAACACCCAGCATAAGTCTGTAAAAACTGTTGATTGAAAAAAGGAACAAAAAACACCAACTGGGAGAAATGACAGCTTACAGTGTTCAGTTGGGTGCGCATGTACCCGTTTTCATAAACTAAATGTGACACCTGCTTCTGTAGGCGGTCATTTTCTTCCATCAGCAGCTTGTTCATGGCAGTGAGCTTCCTGTTTACAGTCTGGAGACGAGATGCTTCCTTCCTTTGCTTTTCACGGCATCTAAAGCAGAATATTTCAAACTTGGTAAATGAAATAATTATCTTATTACATTTCAAACATCTTTTACCAATATGGCTCAAGGAGACAAACACAGTACAAGTTATACAAACTACAGGGTGATTAACACTCGTGAAATACATAAAAATCATCATTAATTAGAGCTGCATAATTCAAGATGAAATGCCACCAGACATTTTAGAAAAACAAATGCCAATCCCTTGTATAAAAGCAACAAATGACATTAATAATCCCACTCACTGCCAGTACTAATACATGTTAAGAAAGAAATGAAGTAATTTAAAGGGAATAGAAAAAATAAACTTGCCTTCGAATTCAAGGGAAAAAATACATGTAACTCGTTATAATTCAGTGTATAAGGTTAGGAATTTCCTTCAATTCCTTTTAAATAAAAGTAATGCAAAGAGAAAACAAAAAAAATATGACACTTGGTGAAATTATGACTACATGACTACCATCAAAGTTCCATTTCAACACCTTGATAAAATTTATTAAAAAAAAGTTTTTAAGTTTGGAAAAATAAAAATATTTCAGTTCATTCCCTATCATCCCAAACTCGAAATAGACCATCATTCACCACACTAAAAAAAGGGAAAGTAACCGAAATAAGTCACTGAGAAAACCAGTAAGAATAGCACAATCATGAGAGCATCAAGCTGATTTAACTTATTATAATTAGATAAATTTAAAAAACACACTAATAGTACATATCTTTTCCAAAATATATGTTGTTGCTCTTAAATGAGTATTATAGAGCAAATTCAGTAATGTCGGTAAATACAGACAAACTTTTATCATCTACAACAAACACGAGCAACTAAAAAAATACCAAAAAATGTAAACTTGCAAATACACAACATAAAGGCTACGGAAAAAAGTTGGTATAATTTTAAGCTGAAATGCACAATGATTTTGTCCTTGTTACTCAGCAACACAAACCCCAAAACATGATACATGTGAACCAAGACAAAAAAACCAGCGTCACCTTGCTGAAAACCCTCGCCCACCATGTTATGCCGTTTCACTGAAAGATTCCATTGCTATTAAGAAAAAGGCATTATTCAAACTAACCATAGCAGAAAGTACTTTTCAGGCCATGGAATATCAGGAGTACATAAAAAGAACATCCTTTTTCTATCAACTGACCTTTTTTTTTCTCATTTTCCTCAAATAATGATGAAAAAAATGAGAGCTTGACCAAGAAATTAAAATCATTTTGAGGTGCATTTTCCACATAAGTTCAAAGAAAACTTTTACATTGGAAAAAACACTTCAAAAACGGACTTGACCAACATTTAAACACTTTTTTCTTCCAAAACCAATTTTAACTTATAGAAGTCTGAAAAGTTCAAATAGCATAAACATCTGAAAATTTAGGAATAATATTCCATGGAGCATGCATTAAATAAATCTCAAGCTCCTCAAATAAAAACTGAAAACAAATATACTAATCTTTTATTTAGAAACAAAAGCTCAACACTCAACACCCAGATTATAAAAATACCAAGTTTCTTTAAAGTATGTCTTATTTCTTATGACACAAAAACATAAGGAAAAATCACAACGAAGAAGAACCGAACAGAGAGAAACATTAAGCCAAATGTGAAAAACAGAGGGAGAAAAAAGTAAAATGTGAAAAAGACTAAGAAAGATGAAGAAAAGAGGCCAAGATTTTTGGTGCGTATATGTTAAAATCAATACCTGCGGTTCTGGAACCAGACTTTGATCTGTTTAGGCTCAATATTAGAGAGAATGGGACACTCCCTAATAAGCTGCTGCCTTCTCAACGAACTAGGCTTTGGGCATTCTGTATACACCCTTTCCAAAGCCTCAACTTGCTCAGGTGTATACCTCACATACTTGCTCGAATCCATTTGTTGCTGCTCTCTGTGAATACTAAGCGCCATTGAAACAGAACACGAACAAAAATAAAAACAGACCCAAAAAATTAAACAGAAAGCGGAGTAAATATTTTAAGACTTCGAGAAATGGGGTTCTTTTTTTCCTTTCAATTTATGAAGATTGAGAAGAATATGATAGGCAGGCTCTCTCCTCCAAGAGAGCCTCCTCTCTCACTCATCAAGACTCTGTTTTTTCTGGTTTCAAAGGGAGAGATGAGATTTGTGAAAGAACCCAGTTACAAAAGTGCTCAAATTGAGGTCCCCCTGGTCTTTACCTAAGTGTCCCCCAATCTCGAAAATTTTGCTGAAAGTGAAGGGTGTAGAGAGAGAAAACATACAAACATTAACCCACAGAAAGAAAATGTGATATAAAGCAAGGAAACAGAAGAAAACAAACAAAAATGAGGAACAGGAATCAACAGAGGTCTACAGTACTACTTCTGTGCAAAACAGTGAAATTTTGGAGAGAGAAAAATTAATGGGGAACAGAAGGGTCTGATTTAAATTTTTTCTTTTTAACAACAATTTAAGGGTAATTTTCTTTCTCTCTCTAAAAAGTAGTAAAAAAGCAAAAGTGTAGCTGCTTTCAGAACAGTATTTCTCTCTCCTCTTTCTCTCTATATGTGTGTATAACTGTATATATATGTATGGATTTTCTGTGTGATTTGATGATACATGGGGTATGGATGGGAGTGGGGTTGGAGAGGAATATGCATGGAGTGATGTGAAAAAGCCAAAAGCTTGCCTGCTAGGCGTGAGGAGAGAGAAATATAAGAGAGAAAAGCCTATTGTTTGCATTAAATACGTATATATATATACAGATTATACATACATATACATATATAGTGTGTATATCTATATACAGAGCTGTACAAAGCTGAATTTGGGCGGGTTGACCCGGAAATAAGCAATCATAGAGCGTTGGATTTTTGACTATTTGGGCTTGGTTTATGACTGGACACTGGCAAAGCCCATTTGAAAGGAGGTTCTGACATGCTTTATTGTTCGGATCAATTACATATTTTATTATATTTTTTAAAATAATTACAATAATAATGTATTTATAAAATATTTACACAATTAATATATTTTTCATAATTATTTATATTATTAGATTAAAATTACGTTCAAATGGGTATGGTGTTAATATTTAAAGAAAACATTAACACAAGTAATAAGATTGTTTTTTCAAAAGGGGGTAGGAATATTAATTTTGTATGGTATTTCGGTATTTATAAGTACTTTCTCTGTCCCATTTCCTTTTTTATTATTCCAAAAATTAGAGATATATATTGTTAACTTAGACTAAAATAAAATAAAATTATTGACAAAGTTGGATCCGCAAAGGCATTAATGACAAAAGAATAAGTACTATGGCTATGTTTGTTTGCGAGGGTTATATTTAAGATATGATTATTAATTTTAAGTGTTTTATTTATTTTTCGATTTGAGCTTGAGACTATTAGTTCTGGATTATAAAATAGTTTAAGATGTGAGATTATTTAATATCATGTTATACCTGGTATTATAATCTCTACCATTTGAGATTAAAAATTACTAAACAAAATTAACCTCAATCTTTTTCTAAAATGAACATAATATCTTGTAATTTTTGTTATTATTACTGATAACTTAAAATTTACTAATACAAAAATTAAATATTATTTATTTATTTTTTTTGGAGGGAGAGGGAGAGGGAGAGGGGGAGTAGGCAGCATGGGGGTGAGGTATATTTATAATCACTTAATATTATTTTGTTCGAAAGGATAAGGGTGAGGGGTGAGGGGTGAGGGGTGAGGGCGAGGTGGGATGGGTGGGATGAGATGAAAATGTATACATAATCAATAAATATTATTTTTGGGGGTGGGCAAGGTGGGAGTATATACATAATCAGAATATATAATTTTTTTGGAGTGGGGAGTGGGGAGTGGAGAGTGGGAGTGGGGGTGGGCGTGGGGGTGTGGGTGTATATATAATCAATAAATATTATTTTTGTTGATGTATAAATAAGTTTGAAATATATTATTATTGATAAGGGTATAATAGTCTAAAAGATATTTTTCAATCAAATACTTTAATTAATCCTAAAAAAAAAAAAACATAACATGAGATTATTTTAAGTTATCCAATAAATAATCTTATAAAATTAAAACAAACACGCAACTATGTCTATTTAATTATAGAATTAATAGTCTTGAAATTATAATCAAATGGATTATAATCTCAAAATTATAATCATTGCAAACAAAGATGATCGCAAACAAAGATGATCTAAGATTATATATAATGGAATAGCTCAACCCACGCAACAATGGTATACTCACTTTAAAAATGCTAGTTTCATAATATTTTTCTCACATGAATAATAAGTGCGTATCATAATCATGTGAGAGAAATTTTATTAAAACTTTATTTTTATTTATAAAAATATTAATTTTTAAATAAACAGTTATTATCTTAATTACGTAAGCAGATGCATCGTCCATTTGAACTAAAAAAAAAAAGTTTTCGAACTTAACACAGCTTATTGTATAAATACACAACTTATAAAAGGATAAATTAGACTTGGTATACTAATCTTAACTTTACTAGGTCTTGAACTAAAAATAAACCGTTTTATTCTCTCTCATGTTCTTCCTTTTTTCCATCTCTAAGCCTACGCATGTAATGATGATTCACGACAATTCTTCACGGTAATTCAATGATTAAAGCTCATACTTTTGCAATGTTCTTTCACAGTAATTCAACGATTAAAGATCATACTTCTGCAATGTTTCTTCACGCTAATTCAGTTATTTTTTCAGTATTCACGCCAATTCACTGAATATTGTATATAGTTATACAATATTTGTCTAACCATTTCTACTACAATTAAAAATACATATTGTTTTATCTCTTGTCCTCTGACAAGTTTTTCTCTTGCCTTTTGGCATGTTTCTATCCCTTTGATTTTATTCTTTGCTTACCCTTTTTTCCTACTATCATGGATTCCGATCTGACTGAAGCTTGCCGAAACCTCACGCTCGAAGGAGAGGATGACGGGGGTTTGGTTTTGGAGGGTGAGAATGAACCGGTGGACGATTCTGACTACACTTTCTGCTTGGTGGGCAGATTTCTTACGAAAAAGCCTGTGAACTTTGGGGCTATGAAAGATACTCTCATTCTGATATGGCAACCGGTGAAAGGTATTGATGTAAAGGAGTTTGAAGATGGCCGTTATTTGTTTCAATTTTTTCATGAGCGAGATCTGAATCATGTTATTTCTGATGGTCCGTGGTCTTTTACTAACCATATTTTGCTGCTGAGACGTTTGCTTCCAGGTGAGCAACCTTCTCAAGTTCCCCTGAATATGGTCGAACTTTGGACTCAAGTTTATGATCTTCCTATTGGCTTTATGTCGGAGAAGGTTGGGATTGCTATTGGCAATTACATAGGCAAGTTTGTTGCCTCAGATGCTCGCAACTTCGATGGCCAGATTAAAACTTTCATCCGAGTGAGGGTGGCCATGGATGTGAACAAGCCTATTGCCCGAAAGATGAAGTTGAAGAGGAGTGGTGGAGATTGGATTTGGGTTACTTTTAAATATGAAAGGCTTCTTACATTCTGCTTTTATTGTGGAGTTATGGGACACTCTGATAAGTTTTGTGCGTTGTGGTTCGATAATCCTGTTCTTTCGTCTCAATTTGTGTATGGTAAATGGCTTCGGGCTCAACCGCGTCGTCAAGGTAGTCGATCAGCCGATCAGTGGATCAGGACTTCTGCTCAGGCGAGCCCTCCCTCGGTGTCTGGTGCGGTGGACGATGAATCGGCGATGGACGTGGGAACTCCGCGTTTTCAGGAATCACATTTGGTAACTTCTGTGCATAACAAGGAAACCTCCACTTCCTTGAATCAAGCAGACGTGATTCCTCCCACTCTGAAACTTCCCCCGGTATCTACGAAATTGTCTTCTAACCTTCCTCGCATGCATGGGATTGATACTCCGATTATTGAGGGGAGCGATTCAGGGGGTATTATTCTAGCGGAGCAGAAACGGCGCCGAACATTGAACAGTAATAATTATGCAGATGGCTTGGATGGGTCTTCTGGTCTGGCAAATTCGGTGAGTAATATTTTGGTTAATCCGACACCAAAAAATGGATTGAAGGTGGACGCTGTTATTCAGGCCCACCGAGACCAATGACGACCCTTAGTTGGAATTGTCGCGGGTTGGGCAACTCGCGTATAATTCACAACCCGTGACAATTCAGGTCCTTGCGGAGTTAGTCCGCCATTTAAAGCCTACTTTTGTATTTCTTATTGAAACAATGTTGCCTCGAGATCGTTTAGATGCAATCAAACTAAAATTGGGTTACGAAGGTGTTTTTGCTGTGAGTAGTGTTGGCCATGGAGGGGGTATTGTCCTATTATGGAAAGATTAAAATGTTGCCAGTTTACTTTCTTACTCAGATCATCATATTGACGTTGTTGGTAACATTCCTAACATGTTGCAATGGCGCCTCACTAGGTTCTACGGCCATGCCGCTAGAAATAATCATATTTTATCTTGGAATCTCCTCCGACAGCTTAGTAGTAGTCGCTCTACTCTCCCCAGTGTCAGATATCGGAGACTTTAATGATCTTTTATCTTCAAGTGAGAAGCGTGGGAGTATTGACCACCCTCAGTGGCTCTTTGACGGGTTCCGGAGGGCTGTTGATGAAAGTGGGCTGCTGGATATTGGTATGGAGGGGCATCCTTTCACTTGGGAGCGTCGTAGGGGTTTTCCGGATTGGATTGAGAAACGTCTTGATCGCGCGCTTGTTTCTTCTACTTGGCTTTCTGCTTTTTCCCATGTGAAGCTGCGGAATATAGAGGCATCTATGTCGGATCACTCAACTATTATGCTTGATTTTTTGTTGTCTAGCCAAGTATACAAAACTCGCAAATTTAGGTTTGAAAACTTTTGGCTTAGGGAGCCCCAATGCTGGACTATTATCTCGGACAGCTGGTCTAGGAGCTCGGGGAGTCATATTCAAACTCAAATTCATCAGTGTGGGGTTGATTTAATGAGGTGGGGGTGCAGTCTTGCTCTCTCATTTTCGTAAGGATATTCTTTGATTGTACAAGGCGGATGAAAGGCTTTAGGTCTCTTCTTGACCAAGATTCTATTGTCCGATTACTCAATTGTCGCTCGAGTTCAATCTGTTATTGGCTCAACAAGAGGATTTTTGGAAACAACGTTCTAAGTAACTGTGGCTCAATTCTGGGGACTCAAACTCCCGATTTTTTCATATTTTTGCTTCTGCCCGTCGGAAGAATAATACGATTTTGGAGCTCAAGGATGATAGTGGTCGCTGGTTACGTTGGGATAATGGGTTCTTCGAACCTGCTCTCCTCTTATTTTGAGGATCTTCACGTCTCGAGGAGGGCAAACTCGGTCAGATGTGAGTGCATTACTTCTTATATTTCGATCGTGAGCAATTTTCTTATTGCTCCCTTTTCAAAGGACGATGTCAAGGAGGCTCTGTTCTCTATGCATCCTGATAAAGCGTCGGGGCCAGATGGTATGAACCCCGCGTTCTATCAACGTTCTTGGGATATTGTGGGCGATTCTATGACTGCCGTTTGTCTCTCCTTCCTTCAGCAAGGGGTATTTCCAGAGGGCTTCAATGAAACAAATATTGTGCTAATTCCTAAGAAGTCAAAGCCTGTGTTGTTTACTAATCTTAGGCCAATTTCTCTATGCAATGTTATTTACAAGATAGTTGCGAAAATACTTGTGAATCGCCTCAAACATGTGATTGATTCTATTATCTCAGAGCAACAAAGTGCGTTCATTCGGAAGGCGATTCATCGACAACATTATGATAAACATGAGGTACTTCACTATCTAAAGAGGAAAAGGCAAGGGAAGTCGGAGTTTTCATATTTGAAGATTGATATGAAAAAAAGCCTATGATAGACTTGAATGGGACTATTTGCACCAAATCATGGTTCGTATGGGTTTTTCTTCGATTTGGATTCGGTGGATTATGTTGTGTGTTTCCACTGTGAAATATTCTATAGTTCATAATGGATGTGAGTTGGAACCAATCATTCCTTTGAGAGGCTTACGGCAAGGTTGCTCTCTCTCGCCGTATTTATTTATCCTCTGTGCCGAAGGTTTTTCTGCCTTGCTTCATCATTATGAGCGTCGTGGGCTAATCCATGGTGTAAAGTCTCTCGAGTGCTCCGATTTGTGTCCCACCATTTTTTTGAAGCAGACGTTATTTGTTTTCAGGCGACTACCTCAGAATGTCAACATATAAAGGAATGCATCCAGTTATATGAATCTGCCTCGGGTCAGCAGATAAAATTTCAGAAATCCTCTATTCTTTTCAGTGTTAATACGCATGTGACTGTTCAAAATGTGGTTAGTGGCATTCTTCAGGTTAGGGTTACCTCTGATCATGGGAAGTACCTTGGCTTACCATCTTATATGGGGAAGAATAAGAAGCAAGCACTATCTTTTGTCAAGGAGCGATGGAGGTAGTTGTCTGTCCTTTGGAAGACAAAATTACTTTCTCAAAGTCGGTAAAGAAGTTCTTATAAAGAATGTGGCTCAAACTCTTCCTACTTTTGTTATGGGTGTCTTCTTATTGCCGAAGGACCTTTGCTCGGAGTTGAAAAGTTCAATGGCTCGCTTTTGGTGGGAGTTGGGCTCTAATCAGTCCAAAGGAATTCATTGGGTAAGTTGGAAGAAATTATGCGCTCGGAAGGAGCATGGGGGCTTAGGTTTCAAGAGTCTCTATGACTTCGACTTGGCCATGCTTGGTAAGAGCGGGTGGCGTTTGGTGACTTGTCCATCTTCACTGGTTGCGAGGATTTTTAAGGCCAGATATTACCCTTCTTCTTCTTTCTTTTGTGCTCAGAAAGGCAATAATCCCAGTTTCATCTGGTCTAGTATCATGGCTGCCAAACCTCTCTTAAAGCAAGGTATCAGATGGCGTGTTGGCAATGGGAAAAACATTAATATTTGGACGGAGCCTTGGCTGTTTGACGATGATAATCCTTGGTTGTCTTTTTCCCTTGTTCCAGGGACGAAGCATGCTTCTGTGAACAATCCCATGCTCCCTGATGCGCTTTCTTGGGACACTGATTTAGTAAGGGATTTATTTGATGCTCGTGACTCTTCGTTGATTTCTAATATTTCATTGAGCGATGAGGTGTCGGGAGGATCGCTTTGTATTGGAGATTCGAAAGAAGGGGTTTATTATTGAAGAAGCGCTTTATGACTCCTTGACCACCGACACGAGCACTCTTCACCCTCGTCATGATGCTCCAACTTGGAAGAAACTCTGGGCGGTTCGTATCCCTCCGAAAGTGAAACATATTCTATGGCGTTTGTGTAATGGCAGTCTACCCACCAAAGATAACCTTTTGAAGAAAAGAGTCATTGTGGATGGTACTTGTCCCGTGTGTAACTCTGCAGCAGAATCCAGTCATCATGTGTTTACCGCCTGCCCTTTTGCGAAAGAATGTTGGAGGTTGTCTACTGTGCGTTTTATTCCCCCAAGTAACCAAGACTTCTTTGAGTGGTTTTCTAGTTTGTTGGTTAGTGGTTCACAAGAGGAGATTAAGCTAGCTTGTATGATAATTTGGTGTATTTGGCGGAATCGAAATGAGGTGTTATGGAATAATCGGGTCCAAAAGCCAACTAGCCTACTAAATCTTGCGAGTTCTTATCTTTTCCAATGGACTGTCGCTCAAGGAAAGTTTGTTAATGGCAATACTTCCACATCGAAGATGGGCATATTTGTTGGTTCAGGCGAGAGCAGGTCGGATCAAATGTAATGTAGATAGTCTTTTTTTTTTAATCGGGAGGCAAAGCTTGGTTATGGTTGGGTGATTAGAGACTTCGCTGGTTCTTTGGTTGCTGCTGGGTGTGGCTCTTTTGCGGGTCATTTAGATCCTGAAATGGCGGAAACAATCGATTCAGAGAGGCCCTTATTTGGTTAAAGACTTCGTCGTCGAATGAAAGTGATCCTTGAATCGGATGCTTTCAATCTTGTTCAGGCTATTCGGGGATCTGATTCTTTTCCGAGTCCTTTAGGTTTGGTTATTGATGATTGTAAGCAATTCCTCCTTAATATTGAGGATTGTCGTATTTGTTTTATTAGGCGGTCAGCGAACAGTGTCGCACATTCCTTAGCTCGTGCATCGGGTTCTATGTCTGGTAGCCATGTTTGGATAGGTTCTCCACCTCCCTTTGTTTGTAATGCTTTGATGTTGAATAATCAATACTAGTACTCCATACTTTGTCAAAAAAAAAAAATAGACTTGGTTTATTCAATTAATATATATCAGTAGATGTCAAAAAAAAAATAGCGCCACACCATTAATAAATTTCTAGCAAAATTTAAGAATATATGTTTAGATTATTTTTAAATATTACTACCATTTTAAAAGTGAATTTCTAATTTTAGAACCACTTCAATTGATAATGCACCTGACTGGAAATAACAAATGAATCGATATCAAATCTTTTTCTATTACAAGACCATTCATGTGTTTTATATATATATATATATATATATATATATATATATATGAAAAAAATATATATACATAAATATTATGATACTACTGATTAATTTATATCGACGATTTTTTGGGTTATAACGACAGTTTCACCCGTCGCCATAGCTATTCTGGACTTTGGCGACGAGTCATCCGTCGCCATAACCCAAAAATCCGTCGTCATAGTCTTATTGTATAATACACAGCTCTATATATACATATAATCCATATATGTACATATATATATATATATATATGTACATATATATATATATATATATGATTGTACTGAGATCATTTGATTACAAAACTATAGTGTTTCATGCAAGAAGAATACCTAGTACGTATGTACTACAAACATGTCTAAGCCATTTATATCTAGTAGTTGTAGATGCTTTGATTTCATTTGTGCAGTAGTGGCATCATCATCATCATGAGGTCTCAAGTTCTCAATCCATTCATTTCTTTTTGTTGAATCCTTCTTCCTGTAGATATCTAAGTGTGTGTATATATATATATATAGAGAGAGAGAGAGAGAGATACGGTACTAATTACAAATGAACTAGAAATTCCAATTACAATGGCTTGTTTTGGTACCATGCATGCATGTGGAGAAAGAAAGAGTGTTGTTTGGAAGCTCAAAGATGCATGCATGCACAAACGTAAGTAATATGTACTGATCTCTCATCTCTCCCTCTCTCTCCCTCTCTCTCTCTATATATATATAATGAGAGTTTTATTCCACTTTTTGACTCTCTATTAACAAATAGTTTGAATTAACATAATTTTTTAAATAAATTTCTTGGACTAAAATTTGTTATTAATATGTACTTGACAAATATACATACATACATATATATATATATATATTATATAGAAAAAGAGATCAGTATATAAATTGTGTCTTGTATATATATATATATATATATATTATAAATTTTTTTGTTAAGGGATTGCCAGTGCCAACCAACCAAACCCTTTTGTAACAATTGAGAGTGTCTCCCACTATCATTCCTTCACTCAAAAGAATCCCAGAGAGAGAGAGAGAGAATTGGTAAATGGTGAGGAAAAAAACAAGCAATTGACTTTTAAATTTAAACAAGCTAGGTTGACCAATTTCCATAAAAAAGTTAATACTATTTTTCAGAGCATCCAAAGCATATAAAGAAAAAATGAGCTCTCTCTCTCCATGCTTCTGATTAATGGCTTTATGATGGGCTGATACGAAGGAGAAAGAGTCAATTAAATACACAGACTCACTTGGTGTCTTCTTGTCTCCTTAGTTATATATATTCATGATCATGAATTCATGATATATATATATATATAAGCTAGCAATTTACCCTCTTCTAATCATCTTCTCTCTTCTTTTTTTGCCTTTATTTGCTTTTAGCAAGAGAGATAAAGGCTTTGTTTATGGGACAAAGAAGTACCCCACAATGGGGCATGTCCACTAAGGCATGTTCCTATATATCCCATTTTGCGTGAGTCTGCAAAATTAAACATAAGTGGGGTGGAAGTCACTTTCCATATATCCCCAAGCTAAATGGGCCCAAGTCTTTTGAGGTACTCATCCCATTTTCTCATGCTCCAAAGTAGGGTTTTCATACCCCCCACAATTAAACTCATTGTAATATGCAAAAATTTCTCTCATATTAATTTACTCCCTTTTGTAATGTACTTTTGTAAATTTAAGATTAAGAAAAGAAAGTTTCAAACGTATGTTGCATATCCGTTTCAACTAATATTTAATTTGGAATACACTGAGACATAGAGGGTGTTTGTTTAGAGCTGAATGAAGTTAAAATGGTTGAATCGGTCAGCTATTCAGTGCATTTTTTTGATAAAATCAGTCTGAATGGCTGAATCGGTCAGATTTTTAGACTGAATGGTCGAGTGTAATCTTTTTGACTGAATAACTGCTGAATGAAGTATTTTATATTTAATTTTTTCTACAATATTAACTATTATATTAAGTAATATTAAATAAATTTACAATAATTTTGAATTTTTTCAGATGTGTAAAATAATAAAATTTTGTTATTCAGATGTTTCAGACATGTCAATTATTAAACAACTTTTTTCAATTCAAATTACTTAAACATTCAGAACTATTTCATTCAGTTTTATCAAACACCCTCATAGTCCGGATAGTATCACCACACATTTACATAGCATTTACATAGCAAAAGTCATGAGTTCAAATAGTCCCTCCCCAAAATTTTCCAATTTAATGGGCAGTGGTGACAATTAAAATAGCATAAAATTTGTTAGATAGTGGATGAAGTTGCAAAAATCACAAACATTATGAGCCAACTTACAAAAATAATTAAACATAGAGGAGCTAATGCTGCAAATTGCATGCACTCCAGCTCTCACTTGCTCTAGCTTCTTAAATATGGCCCTTTGCTTGCATTTTACATCTCCATCTCTCTCATATATTGGGGGTCCATGAATGATGAGGGAGGTGACAAGGAATTGGGACAACCAGACAAGAACAACAGCTTGATGGGATGCTCATGTCATGTGATAGAGAAGGATCATATCATAAATTAATTAATTTTTACAACTAATAATTATAGCATAAGATTAATCATATAATACGTACTTAGTTAAGATTATTACTTGGGAGTGGTATTAAAGTATATATGAATATTATTGGTTGTCAAAACACAATAGAATTAGGATATGGAAAGGAATGAAAGATTTGTATCTTGAGTGTCAAATTATTCAATTAAATCCAATTTTAAATTTATTTATTTTTGATAACGTGAGGTTTTTCAATTGTAGTCGTACTAATTTCCCAATTTGGATTAGTCTTTTTATACGGATTTACGCCCGCATTCCCGTGATCCCATGAACCATTTCTGACCTTGACAAATTATTGCTGGTGAGAGTCAAATCTAAAAGATGTCCAAATTTATAACTCATTCTAGGACGATCTTAAATTATTGCGCCAATTGCTGGAGTTTAATTTTAAATTAGTGTCAACTTAAGCATATATCTTCATGCATCCTCTTAATTTGGAATGACAACATGCATTTTTTTTATTTTTTTTATTGCTAAATAATGACACCATGCATGCATGCACCTTAATGACCAATTGTCATTGACAAGAAACATAAAAAAATATTATATTAAAAAAAAAATTGGTACTCCACTTGATAAGGTCCCGTTTACAACACTTTTCAATGAGTGTTGTTTTTAAAAAAAATTAATTTTATAACTTGCAAATTACTCAAGATATATTCTAATTGAACCAACATTGTGCATGTGGTGTGTGTCTTTAAGCATTTTACAAGACTTTAATTTATAGTAAATTCACTTATTAGGTCATGCACATGCATGTTACAATTTAGTGTTGTTTTAAGTTCTTGATAAGAATTAATTTGATGAATCTATAGATATATAATAAAGTGATATTTTGTTGTGAAAATAATAAAAAATATTATAAATTTAATAATTATCTTGATATTAACAGCACAACAAAGGTGGGCTCTGGACAATTCTACCCTTGTCATTATTGAATAGAGGGAATAAACTAAATTAAACTAAACACTTGGTACGAATTCTAGAAAAATGATTAAAAGATATTTGTCAAAGAAGTGGAATGAAATTAAAGCTATAATTACCAATAACTTTTAGTAGTATTATATATGAGAAGCTAAGCAACAAGTTCTTGTGGATTTATGAACAAGACAAATTAAGACATGAACAAGTAATAATGTCATAGATACTATTTGTAACATAACATAATTTTCTTAGAAATGAACAATTATTTAGCATTAAACATCATCCCTAATTTTGTTGTAACATCAAAAATAGAACTACCAAAAAAAAATATTACAAGAAATCTTGTCCAACTATTTGAATATGCCAAATTAGTTATAAAGGAGAGACGATGAGAGATTATCTAACAGGGGCCTTATCGATCTAAAATTTTAATGTTATGTTTGTTTGTAAAGATTATAATCTCGAGACTATTAATTTTAGAATTATAATATCGAGATTATAATTATAATGTCAAGACTATTAAGTCATTTTATAATCCCGAGACTAATAATTTCAAGTCTAAATTTGAAAACAAACGAAACACTTAAAATTAATAGTTCTATCCCTAGTACTCCATATAATCATTGCAAACGAACATAGTCTAAAGGAATAACAGAAATTAAAAAGGATTTGACTACATTATTTAATTATTTGGATATGGTGAAAGTAGTCTTGATTCAACTCATTGGTTGAAAATTGGAACAACATAATTTGGTTATGAATATTTGAACAATCATCTTACCAACAACCCAATAATAATTCAGTTAAAATATCATGCAGATATATATATATATATATACCTAAAGAGACAAGGTTTAAACAAGATTGAAAGGAATTTGGCAAAATGGAAATGATTTTAGAGGAAGAAAATATAAGGGAATCCGATAACATGCATATGAAACAAACAAAAGCTAGCCTTTTAATTGTGAAATGTTGAATTTTGAGAGGTGAGATAATTGAGATATCATGTGGTTTGGATATGACATTCTACTCACAATCATTGACACTGCTCATCAGGTAAGGCCACTTACTTGGCTAGCTAATTTTTTTATATATTTTTTTTCAATTTTTCAGTCGTTTGAAATTTTTATACCAAAATTTCACCTATCAGTTTATATTTTGAATTGCACCGCACCGATTTTTACCGGTCAAAAATTAATAATATTTTTAAGTTAATTTTATTAAATTAGTTTAATACTTTTACAATCTACATTATAATAAATTCATTAAAATAAATTAAAAAAATATAAACAAGTACTATATGAATAGATGTTGGACTAAAATTAAGATAACATTGTTATAATTAATTTTAACATTATTTATAGTTTTAATATATATCAACTATATATAAAAATATTTATAGATTAAATTTTGATATGCAAAAGTAAAAAATAATAAAAATATACATTTCAGAAACTTTATGACTATATATAATCATATATAAAAATAATAATACTATAAAATATAGAGATATAATTAAAATAAATAAATATATATAAAGAGGCTTGAGGACCTGTGCATTGCCAATTCAAGAAGCAGTGCGGCGGCGGTTGCGGTTCATAGATAAATATCAAAATCGCACAACACCAGTTCCGGTTCAAATTTTTTTACTCAAAATCAGTACCGGCGAAGCCAATAATTTAGATAAAAACAGGTCAGTTGGATGCGATTCGACCGGTTTCAAAACGATTTCGGTTAAAATTGTCATCCCTATAGGCTATATGGATGGGGAACATTAAGAGTGAAAATGAAAAGTAAATTTAAAATTCTTGTAAAAAATTGGTACTAATTGTTTTTTTTATTTATAAAATATAAACTAATAATAAATTTTGGGGCAGATAATATTTGGTATACTAATTTGATTTGAAGAATTTTCAAACTTTTAATGGATTATGTTTGATGGTATTTTTATTTTATTTTTTGAAAAATTTCATTTTGAGATATACAATATAATCTCCTAACTAAGTATATAATCATTATTACAATGTCAATAAGTAAAGCAAGTCTCATATTCTAAAACGAGGAAACATATTTCACATAAAAAAAAATTAAACTGAAACTCGAATATGAGATTTACAGAAAAAGACAAATAATAAATAAAATTAATTGTAGATTTTTTGGGGCTATGGGCCTGAACCCAAAGGTTTATGGGCTAAATACTAAGAGCAATCTATGCTTAAAACCTCTTCCTAATTCCCATCATAACTGAAATCACCTGAAAAAAAATTAGGGTCCTTAACACTAATATACAACAATTTGAAAATAATTATAAAAATAAAACACACACAACATAATTACAAAAATAAAACAACCCAATAATAAAATTACTAACATCATGCTTTTGCGTGGAGTTCTGAAACTTCACTATCTAACACTAACAAGCTCCTAAATTCAAGCAACTAAACACAACTCCGCAACATTGATATCGCACAAATCCAAATCTTACATCGACGTTTCCCTTCGACAAACCTCTCGAGATCGCGACATACAAAATCATCATCAACAACTAAGATCACGGTGAACTTCAAGTTCAATTTCGGTAACATCTAAGATCGGAGAAAGCGAAATAGAATACAAAATCATCATCAACTTCAAGTTCGGTAACCAAAAACAATATCAAAGCAACCCGATACAAATCGAACTCACGAGGTATGTGAGTTTAAAGTTCGTATGCATATAGTTACGTATAGTTACTACGGTGATTCGTATGTATATTGGTTACCTTTATTAAGTTTTTCACAATTAAAATGGTTACTACAAATTCCTATAGCGTTTGGTTGATTCATTCATATGTTTTAGATTATGGTTACTAAATAAATATAAATTGTTCATTAACTATTTATTTGATTAATTTATAATTTTCAAAACGAGTTCTACTTAATTTTTATATTAATGGTTACTCATCATAAACATTGAGTTCTTGTCTTTATGCAAATTGTTAGTTCTTGTCTCATTGTTGTTTTAGTTCTTTGTATATTATTATATTGTTCGAGGTCTTTGTCTTTGATTCTTTGTCTAATGATATCTTAGTTCTTTGTGTAATGACAATATGTTAGTTCTTGTCTAATCTTGTCTTGGTTACTTTGTAACATTATATTGTCTCATGTTGTCTTGGTTCTTTGTATGAAGCTATGTTGGTTCTTGTCTAATGATGTTTTGGTTACTTTGTAACATTATAATATCTAATTATAAGCTAATTCTTGTCTAATGCTTCCTAGTTACTACTATGTAACAATATATTGATTCTTGATTCATGATGATTTGATTCTTTGGGTAACTTTATTGTAGTTCTTTGCATATTGCTAATCTGGTTCTTGCATTTAAAATTATAATGGTTCTTATATAATATTCTTGAACAATCTTGAATTGGTTAATGAAAAATGATGAATTAATTCTTGACTAATGTTGACTTTGATATATTGGTTATTAACTAATTACGATTTGGTTACTATATAAAACTATAACGGATACTCGATAGTCTTTGACACGATTCTTTGTGTAAGATTACAAATTTATATTCTTTTATAATTGAGGTTACTCATTTGGCGCATTGTATTAGTTCTTGTCTAATATTGAGGTGTATCAATTATAAAAATTATATGTCTATATTTACGTATAGGTTACTACAAATTCCTATGGTTATATATGTTTATAGAACAATTAAATATATATAGTTACCTATGTATATGTATATGTTTCTTGACTAATCTTTGAGTTAGTTCTTTGTTTAACATTATATTGGTTCTTGAATAATCTTGATTTGGATACTATGTAAAAATATAATGGATACTCATTAATCTTTGAGCTGAGTAATTTGCATTAATCTAATTATACTTATACTTATATTTTATATTAATGGTTACTTGTTAACTACATTGGTTATATTAATGTTTTACTTGTTAACTACATTGGTTACAACAATTATTTTTAGCGCCCACAAACCCTCTATCTTTGGTTGTTTTTCACTATAACAATTAAATGGATGATGTTTTTATCTTATGGTTACTTAACTAAACATGTGTTGATTCTTTTCATCTACATTGGATTTTATTCTTGTATAATGTTGTTATGATTCTTTGTGCAATATTTGATTAATTTATATTGGTTTGTTTTATTATGATGGAAACTAATTGGCTACATTGGTTACCTTTTACAACTATCATAATTTAATTGCTAACAAATAAAATTAAACTGATTGTTTCCATTGTAAAATGAATGTACTAATGTGTTTCATTCTCGATTACTAACATTATATAATTTGGTTCTTGGTTAACATTGATTTGGTTACTTTACAAGACTTATTACATTTTTCGAACAATGGAGATGATTCTGTTGTGCTTTATTTCAGCAGTACATGGGTGATAGTAACTTGATACACCAACTTTGAAATTCTGGCATATTAGTTCCATCAACTTGTTCGTTCGGAGAAATGCAAAACATGATATGCATTGCATTCTTGATGAACACAAACAAAACAACATTGTTGATTAAATTTCACATTAGACTCAACATTCCACCGATCATCGTATATCGGATGAAGCAACCTTGAGATTCTTTATTGAAGTCGGTAGAAAATCGATGAACAAGGAAAATTCCCGCGATTATAGATATTGAAAAAAAAAAAGCGGCGACAACAATCTTGCATAACTTGACAAATATAGAAGAATCATTGTTCAAGATGTACGCATAATCAGATCAACACTGAGGAATTGACCTTAGTTCACTTTAGCAACACAAGATTGCAAATTGGAACTTGATATCTTCGATCGACTTGCAATGGAAATTATGGAACAACAACGAGATGAACGATGACATGACAAATCATACACGGAAGGGCGATATGATGATGTAATAACAGATCCGAATGAGCGTGAAGTAAAATTACATCAAACCTACAAAGACAAAAAAATCCTATCACAATCAATGAGGTTGTATTGATCAAGAAAAGCGAATGACACAAAGTTCAACGAAGCAGTCATAGAGACTTTGTCTTTGAGTGTGCGTAGATGATGAAAATTGCAAATGGAAGATGAGAGCATCAAGTATTCGAAAAACCAGTCTGTTCAAGGTGAGGGAATTCAATGACATTCACACGTGTTCAGTCAACGTATTGCTGGGAGACCACAGACAAGCAAATAGTGAGTTGGTAAGCGAATGCATAATGCATAAATTAACAAATTTGAAGAAAATATACACACCAACCGATATTGTCGAGGACATGATGACAGAATATAATGTGTCTATCTCTTACCAAAAAGCATGGAGATCGAAGGAGAAAGCGTTAGAAAAGGTAAGAGGAAATACACACGACTACTCATTGATCCCATCATGGTTACACATGCTGCAGAAAACAAATCCAGGTAACAATTTAAAACACATTATTATTTTTCATGATTAGTTGATTACTCAATTCAACTGATTTGGTTGCTATAATGTGCATTGGTTACCTACCTCATATTTATAATTTTAAATGAGTTCTACTGATTTTTTATATTAATGTTTACTCAGCAAATACATTGGTTACTGTCTAATGAAAACTGTTTGTTAATTGCTAATGATATCTTTGTTACTGTATATCAATATGTTGTTTACTGTATAATGCTTCTTGGTTCCTTTAAAACAATATGTTGGTTATTGTTTAATGTTACCTTGGTTACTGTCTCTGCTGAATTGTTAGTTCTTTGCAAAATGATATCTTAGTAATCTGTGTATAGTCTTATCTTTCATTTCTTGTATAATCTTTGTCTTAGTTCTTTGGAAACATTATACTATCTAATCTTTGTATTAGTTAGTTCTGTAAGCAAATATATTTGGTTCTTGTCTAATGCTTATCTTGGTTTCTTTGTAACATTATAATGTCTAAAGTTTTATTAGTTCTTGATTAATCTTTGTATTAATTCTTGTGTAACAATATATTGGTTCTTGATTGTGTAACAATATATTGGTTATTGATTGAGTTCTTGTATAACAATATATTCCTTACTATTTTGGTTCTTGCGCCTAATGTTTGGATAATTGGTTCTTGACTAATGTTGTCTTGGATCTTGACACATAAGTACATTAGTTCTTGTCTACTCTGTCTTGTTTCTTGTATAAAATTATATTGTCCAATCTTTGTCTTGGTTCTTGTATGACAATAATTTGGTTCTTATCTAATCTTTGTCTTGGTTACTTTGTAGCATTATACTACTTATAATTCTATTGATAATGTTGATGTTTCATAACAGTTCCTTCTGACTCTTGAGTTGGAATCAAATGCTAGTTTCAAATATTTATTCTTTGCCATTGGAGCATCCATTCAAGCATGGCATCATTGCTTTCCAATTATTGTAATCGATGGCACATTCATACAATCAACTTACTTGGGACACTATCGATAGCAAGCACATTAAGAAGATGCAAACCAAAACATTGTTCGGATTGCTTTTAAGAATGGTTGGCAATGAAAATGAATTATCATGGAGATGGTTTTTCATGAATTTAAGAAGCGCTTGTGGAGTAAGGGAAGGCCAATGCATTGTTTGAGATAGACATGAAGCCCATGTCTACAAGGATGAATTATGTGTTTCGGATGTCATGCATCTTATTACATACCATATCTTGAAAAATATAAAAATAGATTCAAAAGAGAGGAGAAGAACTTAAGCAGGTCTTACTGACGGGGCATGTAGAGCATCTGACATTGAACAATTCAACAAACACATGGGTGAACTTGATGCCATTGATCCTCGAATAAGGATATATTTGGAGGAAGAGGTCGAGTTGGAAAAGTGCACCGTGCTCCATGGGACTGTAGCGAGATACTCAACAATGACTTCAAACACCGCCAATCTATTAACAAGCATAATTAAGATGATTAGGGATCTTAGGTTGCATCAATGATTGAATGCCTACGTTATGCGGTTCAAAGATGGTATTTCACAAACAAACAATGACCTATCAACATTCACATGACACTTTCACAACAATTTGAAGAAAGATTGCAATCTAATATCATTAAATCAAGGAAACTTAAGGTAACAAATACAAATTATAATTTATTGCATTAATTTTTATATTGTATTTATTCTTGACTAATGATGTCTTGATTCTTGCATAATATTACTAATTAATGTTGAATTATTCTTGATTACGGTGACTTAATTCTTGTGTTAAACTATAATGTTTCTTGTTAATCTTGACTTGTTTCTTGATTAATAATAACTTGGTTACTTATGTAATATTATATTGGTTCTTAACCAATACCTAATTGCTTATTGCAAAACATTATAATGGTTAATTGACCTTTCTTTGAGTTTGTTACATGTATCATTGTCTTTGGTTACTTATTAATCTTGTTTTCTTCTTGCAAAATATTACTAATTAGTGTTGAATTGTTTCTTGTCTAATCTTTGATTTGAGTTCTTGTCTGCTACACTATAATATTTACTAACTAATAATAACTTGTAGATTTGGCTAATGGTAACTTGGTTACTATGAAATATTATATGTATTGGTTTTCAATTAATACTTAATTGATTAATGCATATCATTACAATGGTTCTTAAATTCTTCGCTAAGTTAGTTCACATGTATCATTATATTGGTTACTAAGTGATACTTGTTTGGTTACTCTTAATAATTAAAATGTTCTTCTTTGAGTTGGTTATTGATAGTATCATTATATTAGTTCTAAGCGATGTTTATTTGGTTACTCGTATAATTATAATATTCTTTGCTAAGTTAGTTCTTTGCTTAGTTACTTGTTTTGTAATTATAACATTGAGTTGTTTACTTTAATACGTATTCTTTTTGAGGATAATGAAAATAATTCCGGTTGTCTTGTATTCTAACAATGATTAATTTGTGATGTAGGTTGAGACATCAAACTTAGTGATTTTTTATTTGCTTTTATGTCGTCAAATAATATATTGTGGACATCGACAAAAGGACATACTGCATATGGAAAATTTCGAGTACCATGAGATGCCATGTCGCGTCTTTCTTCTTTATTATGAAAGCAAGCGAAATTTGAGTCATTATGATTTTTGCTCAAAAAATACTATAAAACAACTTTGGTCAACACATATTCAAACTTCAATTATCTTAGTTAGATGACAAAAGAAAAGCGGGATGTACCGGAAGAAGTAAGAAACATGGTTGTAAAACCACCAAACACAAGAAGACCAATTTGGAAGACCAAAAGTAGGGAGGTACAAACACGGATCTAAAATCAAAATTCAAAACAAATCAAAGCGATTGCAAGAGAAAGGACCACAACAGGAAAACTCGCAATAATCCATAGGTTTTAAGACCAAAAACCACGATATAATGCATTTATATTAAGAGTGTAGAGATACATGTATATATAATTGTTCTTTATCATTAACCATAAACCACATAGATGGTAGCATTTTTAATTTTGTACAATAACCAACATTTTTATTGATTAAAGCATTTGATTTTTGAATTCATTATGAGTTGCCAATACAAATGGGAACCCACAAAATACACATTCACTTGACAAATATTCCAAATATAAATTATAAATTATTTGGTTACTAACATAAAGTCAAATGGTTACTCTTATATAACAATTTGGATCTAGCTGCAAATCTCAAAATATATTTAACAAGCAGTTATATGTCACGAAACAATATTGTACATCTCTCTGTTATATGTGTCTCAAAAAAAGATATTATATGTCCCGATACATTTCACAGCAGTTATATGTCCTGAAACAATATTGTACATCTCATTTACATTATCAAAACATTATTTGGTTACCCTTTTATATATATTTGGTTACCAATCGTACATTTAAAAATAATGTAGCAAACACAACCTAAAAACGAATCAAATGGGAACCCACAAAAAGTACATCATTCACTTGACAAATATTCCAAATATAAATTGTAAATTATTTGGTTCTTAACATAAAGTCAAATGGTTACTCTTATATAACAATTTGGATACTAATCGCACATCTAAAAAATATATTTAACAATGGTTATATGTCCTGAAACAATATTGTACATCTCTCATTTCTTATCAAAACATTAATTTGGTTACCCTTTTATATATATTTGGTTACCAATTGTACATTTCAAAATAATGTAAAGCAAACATTACCTAAAAACGAATCAAATACCAACAACACACAAAATTAATTCCAAAACCGATATTATAATAACATATGAAATCCCATCATATAAGATTGAAGGTAATCATCCTTAATGAACCATAAAAATTGTTGTGTATATTAAAAATAAAAATACATAACATAATTCATACCGACAACACAACAATATCTCGAACTAATCAAAATCTGGAACAAATCTTCACGGAAATTCTCTCATGGATCTATATCCTTCCAATTGTTTGTTCCTTGCGTGCATATATAGGTTTGTACATAACTTCTTTCGATATTACATGAACGGGAAATGGAATAGGAATTTCATCAATCTTCGATGAATGACATGCTTTCTACAAAACAAATTATGAACAACCCATAATCAATTGTACAAATGCACAAAAGATAACCAAAATCAATACTAGAATCAACCTATATATAACACATATCGGTTTATCAAAGATAACAAACATTTACAACATAGTAACCAAAAGCAGGTTAGATGACGAGAACCAAAATAATTAAATATAATAATTCAAAAATTGTAAACAATGCAACCCTTACCCTCCACATTGTTCAGAACCGACTGCTGCAAATTCTAACTCAATTATGTCATCTTTCTCCTTATTGCAATATGGTTCATTGCTAAAGTCAATGTCACTCCTATCTCTCCAAAATCCAACCTTACTTAATAAAGTGGAAAGAATAAATATATACGGTTCCACAAACATCCATGATTTTTGTTTGCATGGATTTCCTTTTGGGGCAGAGAGAATTATAAGCAGTTAGGACGTCTCACGATGCACATCAAATGTTAACAAAAATCAATGGTCCGGTGATGACATATGTATGGGGAACAAAACATAGTCAACATTTTTCCATGGTGTGTTGACATCCATAAACGATCCATGAATGTACTCTGCAACATCACCCTCCCAGCATAATACACTCTTATCGAATTTTTTCTTGTATACTCTTCAAAAAGAGAGGTCATCTTGGCATGGAACCAACAATCGTAGTAGTCGTTGCCCTTTATATGCACAAAGATCGTAATGTACGCCAATTTACGGAAGTAATATAATGCAACATTGATATGCTGAACAAAAAAATATATATATATATTAATAGTGTTGAAAAATAACATTATGTAATCAATGTAACCAACAATCATTAACATTTAGTTACTTAAACAACTAAATAATGTAACCATAATTATAAAAACATAATTTGAAGAAAAAAAACATAAAACATGTATGATGCTAACCAACACATATATATATATATATATGATAGTAACCAAACAATTATATAATAGTAACTAAACAGTTGTAACATAGTAACCAAACAGTAATATGATAGTAACAAAAGTTATATGACAGTAACAAAACAGTTATATGACAGTAACCAACCACTTTTATCATAGTAACCAAAACATGTTTATATATCAACATATCAGTTTATATGATGGTAACAAAAACATATATATAACATATATGATAGTAACCAAACAATTATATAATAGTAACCAAACAGTTGTAACATAGTAACCAAACAATAATATAATAGTAACAAAGCAGGTTATATAGCAAAGTAACAAAAGCAGGTTATATATGAAAAAGTAACCACCCACTTATATCATAGTAACCAAAACATGTTTATATATCAACATATCAACATATATGATGGTAACAAAACAATTATATAATATTAACCAAAAAGTTGTACTATATTAACAAAACAGTAATATGATAGTAACAAAACAGGTATATGACAATAATAAAACAGTTATATGACAGTAACCAACCACTTATATCATAGCAACCAAAACATGTTTAAATAGTAACATATCAATTTATATGTTGGTAACCAAAACATATATAAAACATATATCATAGTAACGGAACAACTATATAATAGTAACCAAATAGTTGTATACTAGTAACCAAACATAATATAATAATAATAAAAGCAGGATATATAATGAAGAACCAACCACTTATATCATAAAGAACCAAAAACATGTTTAAATAATAACATATCAATTTATATGTTGGTAACCAAAACATATATAAAACATATATCATAGTAACCGATCAATTATATAATAGTAACCAAATAGTTGTATACCGAAGAATCAAACATAATATAATAGTAATAAAGCAGGATATATAACGATAACAACAACTTATATCATAGCAAACAAAACATGTTTAAATAGTAACATATCAATTTATATGTTGGTTACCAAAACATCTATAAAACATATATCATAGTAACCAGACAATTATATAATAGTAACCAAATAGTTGTATACTAGTAACCAAACAGTAATATAATAGTAACAAAAGCGATCGTATAGCAATAATAAAAGCAGATATATGACATTAACCAACCTTTATTAAAGCTATTTACTTAAACAAATAAATAATGTAACCATAAATATACAAACATAATTTTAAAAAAAATAACTCACATCGTAAATTCAACCATTGACCGAGAGTCTTTAATTTATAAAACCACATTTTAGATAAAATTGGAATAGACCCAAATTCAAATGCAGGTTCGATAATGTCATTCTTCCCGGAAATTTGTCCCGTCCTTCAATATAAAAACATATTAGTATACACGTTGACATTAACAATCACCATGTTAATATACACACTACCCAAAAGCAAAATTATTTGTTTCATAAAAAACTATAGCATTGTTAACAGTAAAAAACAAACATTTTCCGTTGTTAAGTCCTATTTTAAACCCTTTGTTCAAACAATGCCCTTCAAATATGGATGGCATCTCCATGCAAACCTTGGGAAATGCAGAAATAACAGCAACTCTTTGACTAGGACCCGATGCATTAGATGATAACCCAGCCGATCCAAATGTTACTGTATATGGAGACCGTAGAACAACACTTTTTAAATGTTCACGCACAGGTCTGCCACTTACTCTATCGACGCTCTTCTCCGGTTCATCACTGCTGGACTATATCTGGTAGTCAAAACCATCTCATCCAATACAGATTTGCTTTCCGCCTCAAACTTTTTCCCCTTTTACAAATGACAGAAAATGTAACGAAAACAATTATATTTTCACATAAAAATCTGATGTTGTATTGGTTACTGTCTAATGCAGTAATGGTTACCATAAAAAATTATACTTGTTACTAACTAATTACGTATTGGTAACATTATCTTTGTCTAATGCTATATTAGTTCTTGTCTAATGCATTATTGGTTATTATGAAACATTATACTTATTCTTAACTAATCTTTGTTTTGGTTACTATGAAAATTGTAATGGTTACTATATATTTATGAGTTGGATACTGAGTAAAATTAAAACAGTAAACAAAACCTTAAGCATGTAATGGTATAACAGTAACCAAAATCTAAAGCATGTAAAAAAAAAAAGGTTGGCATGTAGTTATAACACTAACCTCAGCAGCAACATAAACAACAATTTCTTTCCCCGTACATTGGCTTAAAATATCAAAAGTTGGCATGTCAACATCATTCTTAACAGTCTGTTCAAAATACAAAACAATCAATTGATCATTAAAAAAATGAAAAAAAAGACATCTAACACAAAACAAAACAAACAAAAAAAGTCTAACCTTAACAATTTCTTGAACAACATTACTTATTATTTCATGATGTTCTTCAACCATACCATCAAGTTCAACTTCATTACCATACTCAGATTCATTATCATCCTTCTTCTTAACAAAATCTGACACATCACCAACATCCTCAACAACATCTTCAACAAAATGACGGGCTTCAACCATAACATCCTCAACAACCTCCTCAACAACATCCTCAACAACGTGGACGGTTTTCATCCATAACATCCTTAACATCATCAACAACACGCGGTCTTCAAGCATAACATCATCACCTTCATTTCAAACTTCATTTACAAATTCATCATTCTTCTCATCATCTTTCAAACCATCATCACCAACCTCATCGACTTTCAAACCCATCATCACCAACCTCACCAAAGATCTTTCATCAACAACATCATCACTTCATCGGAATCATCGGCTTCATCGGCATCATCGAGATCACCACCCTCATCGAATCGGACTCTTCATCGTAATCCTTTGTCAACTTCTTTGACCCCACCATCTTTTATCCCCGTAACTCATCTCTTATAATTAATCTAAAGTCTCTGCATAGCTGAACATGTAAAATCTTCATATCAGCCCGCAGGTTTACAACGTCTTCCTTAATTTCAAAAACTTTTTTCTCCAACGGTAGTGAATAGTTTATCAATTGCATCTTTAATGAGTAGATATATCACTTCCGATGTTGTCATCCTTCGACTTCTTTTCAACATTCTTGTGAGCATCCCTCCCACTGAAAAACTGAAACCTGCCCAAATCAAGACGTTCATTCTCATCGTCCGTGGGAATCAAACTTTTTACCCTCAGCTGAAAAACAATAAGTACACTTTAGTATAACATCGACAAATATTATACAATTACAATAACAAAAAGATAAAATAAATAAACAAAAAACATATATACTGTTAATCAAATATATATAAATCATTAACCAACTAAATACATAAAGGTAACCAAACTGTGTATATTCTAGTAACCAACTACTATGTTAAGAGTAAACTTCACATGAATAATCAGTAACCAAATAATTAATTAAAGGTAACAAATTGCATTCTTAATAAGAAGCTGCATACCGTCCGCAATGAATACTAGCTCATTCAACTTGTCATTTGAAGGGACTTCACTAGCTCCTTCCATCTACATAAAGCGGACATCAAATGAGGATGCTCGTCGTTGCATATCTGCATGAGTTTTGAAAGTTGAAATTGTTTCAAACATAAACACTTGAAATACATATGGAAGACCATTCAACTTATACAATTTAATATAATGGTCCTTGTAGAAATTATATGTTGAACCACCACTCCTTCCTTTCTTTATATGCCCCTTCAATGCATTTGACAAAGAATACTTTGTCATTTCAAATGCAACTTTCCCCAAGGAAAACTACTAACATCACCATAACATATAAAATTTAGCATTGCAACATCAACAAAATTTTCTAAACTGTTGAAAGAATAAAATTAAACACCAAAAAAAATCGGTGACATCCTAATAGCCTCGTCATCATCATCAAAGCGCCTTAGGAATACCCTACCTATACTACTACTACGAGTAACAACCGCCCCAAAATATTTTTCAATAATCGATTTTGCATGCACTTATATGCACTTATATCATCATTGCCTTGCCATCTCAACCCGTAAATCAGACAAAACTCAGTGGCCCAAACCTAACCCTTTTCTCCCCAAACAAAACCACATCTCACCATCATCCCTTTGGTGAACCTCCCTTCTGAGCATGGTGAATAATCTGTGAATACATTTGATGCTCACCAAACTCCAAAAAATTTCCAAAACATGTTGCCCTAAACTTCTCCAGCTGACTTTCATTCAATTTCTTGGCAATAATTATGGGGACTTCCATGTCACACCAATATATTACTTTTCCAAATTGAATCTTACATTACATTCCTCATAAGTAAAGATCCCATAACTGTAAATACACAAAACCAGAATTGAACAGTTATTAATAACCAAATATAACAAAATATATATATATATGATAGTAACCAAACAATTATATAATAGTAACTAAACAGTTGTAACATAGTAACCAAACAGTAATATGATAGTAACAAAAGTTATATGACAGTAACAAAACAGTTATATGACAGTAACCAACCACTTTTATCATAGTAACCAAAACATGTTTATATATCAACATATCGGTTTATATGATGGTAAACAAAACATATATATAACATATATGATAGTAACCAAACAATTATATAATAGTAACCAAACAAGTTGTAACATAGTAACCAAAACAAGTAATATAATAGTAAAAAAACAGGTTATATACAAGATATAAAGCAGCTTATATATGGCGGTAACCACCTAACTTATATCATAGTAACCAAAACATGTTTATATATCAACATATCAACATATATGATGGTAACAAAACAATTATATAATATTAACCAAAAAGTTGTCTTATATTAACAAAGCGATAATATGATAGTAAAAAAGCGGTATATGATAATAATAAAATCAACCCTTACTATTTCAAAATAATAAATAGGATTAACTAAGCATAAACAATACAAAATAGTAACCAAACTGTAAAAATACAGTAACCAAAATCTGATATAACAGTAACCAAACTATAAAATCACAGTAACAAAAAAAAACTAATAAGTAACCAAAACATTAAAAGTTTACAATAACCAAATACATACAAATAAGTAACCAAATAATTATTATTTTACAGTAACCAAATACATACTAATAAAAATTCACAGTAACCAACTACATACTAATAAGTAACCAACCCATAAAAGTAACACAATAATATAATATAATATCACAGTAACCAAATACATACTAATAAGTAACCAAATCATTAAAAGTTTACAGTACCCAAATACATACTAATAAGTAACCAAATAATTATATAATGGTAACCATATGAAAATTAAAAATAACACACCTTTAAATTTCTCTGTGTTGGAATTATAATACGGATAAAGACTTGACCTTTGGCCTTAACTTCTGAGGAACGCCAAGCTTCGTAATCTAACTCGCACTTCGAATGCTTGATATCTTTGTGTATCACCAAATTTATTTTCATTCTTACTCGATTTCAGAGCATACATCCTTTTCCTTCCCTTCATATCCACAAAGAAACTTCTTCACTTCCTCGATGGAATCACGCCTAATATTCTCTTCCTCTTACCATCCTTCTTCTTTTGTATCAACCATTCTATACAAAACATAAAAAATAACACAAACCCACACAATAATCAATACTACATTCGGTCGATAAACAACATTAATATATATAATCGTTAAATTATTTCAAAATAACTAACCTAAAATATACACGACCGATTTAATCGATCATCAAGAATAATAAACCAACTTCAACTTTGTGTAATCACGAAAAAGCAGAGTACAACGATGGTGACGAACAAAACGAAAACCAAAAGCGAAATGGCTATGAACCCGATAACAAACAATGGAGAATCTTTGAAACGATGGTGGCGAGAAGCGATCTTGATGAGAGCGATGGAGATTGTTGAAACACGAAGGAGAGATAAAGAGGGTTTTACATTATAAAAGGTAATATACAAAACGAAGAAAGTACATCTTTGCGGTTATCAAACATTTTAAAAACATGTCCTTATTGTAAATAAAATTAAAAAAGTGTAATATTTTGTAATTATTTTATGGGTGTTTTGTTTTTGTAATTATTTTTTAAAAAGTACTAATATATGTAATTAATCCAAAAAATTAAAGGGATATTTGATAAAAATTGAATGAATCTGAATAAAAAAAATTATTTAATAATTAATATGTCTAAAATATCTGAATGACAGAATTTTATTATTTTATCCATCTGAAAAAATTCAAAGTTATTATAAATTTATAGTTAATATTTTTTTTTAATTTTTTTTAATTTTATTCCGCTGCTCATTCAGCTCTATTTAGTCAAAAAAATCTGACTTAGTTATTCAGTTCAATCATTTGACCGATACAACCATTCAAATTATTTTTTTCCAAAATAATGACGGATTTAGCCATTCAGCCATTCAAAACAAACAGCCCCTAAGGAGAAAGAAATGAACAAGAAGGAAGTGTTTAAGCTAGCAAAGGATTGAGCGGAACGCCGCAACAAGAAGCGCGATATGCGTTCCCTCTGCATCGAACGCATCAATGCTGGCTCTCTACGTAATTAGTCCTTACATTTCTCTCCCTAAATGTATGTATTATGTATATATTATGTGCTTCTGTTTTTTTGTTTGTTTTTGGATACATTTGTTTCACGAAATTTGGATAAACGTATAATTACAAGTTCTGGGTAATTAATTCATTACTATTTGTGAGTATATAGGTTGGTGAAAGATTTTATTTTGTTTTTTGAATGGTGTTAAAGTAAGTGTTGGTAGTCCCAAACAACTGATTTCCTATCTAAATTTGGTTAAGAATTGGGGAAATGTTATTTTAGGGTTGTATCTGAAGCTAATTTGAGTGCCAATTTTCATTAGTTGTGGATATATGGGGTTGAATTTGAATGTTTAGTCATTTAGGTGTAGATTGGCTTAGTGTGTGTTATAAATTGATGTACTAGAAGAATAGGAGTTCCTTGGTGTTTGTGTAAATTCCTGCACTAGAAGAATAAGAGTTGTGAGTTGCTTAGTGTTTGTGTATGTTCCTGTAGTCGAAGAGTAAGACTTAGAACACCGAGTACAGATGTAGAAAGAAGATGAGATTGGTCAAACCAGAGGGAGATAGATAAATGAAAAAGTCGTTGATGGCGGATGTTGTTGTCTCATGACTGCAATTTAAGTTGAGAAGTTAGAACTTTGTTAGGGTGATGTTTCTTGAGAAATGACAATGCACCCATCCAGTTAAGTGCTTATATGTTGAGTTTTTTACATTGGGCTGTTTCTTAGCGGTAGTTTCTGTCATTGTTATGGTTGTTGTGATGTTTTTTTTTGGACAAATGACAGCTATCATTGTTGAGATGCTGATTAAGTAATGTGATGGCACGCATTTAAGCTGCTTTGAAACATCAGCTTATATGTATTCAGTATTATTTTTTATAACCATCAAACATTGATAGATAACCCAATATCCTTTCAACTGGGCCAATATTGACTTTAAAAGATACTATGAGGAAATTGATTCAGTAATTTACTAAAGACAAATAAAGAAGGCACAAGTGTTGCCATCAGTCCGACAAATTGGTCCGAACGAGCCATGAACTAGGAGGTAAGAGTAAGTTTGAGCTATGAGTTATGGAGCCTGATCTAATCCCCCAAAAAAAAAAAAAAAAAATCCCCTTCGCATAGATATGACAGAGTCGTCCAGCAAGTATTGTGCTTTTTGCAGCATCTGAAATGCTTTATGCTTAATAGTTGGGTTCGTTTCTTTGGACTGACATGGTTGAGGCCACTAAACAAGTAATCAAACTCCCTAGTTTTTCTATGCTTCTTCAGTCTTTGGATCTTGCAGTACTTGTCATTAGAGTCATGTTTGGAGTTTTTGTGTCTTATTGGTGCAGTTTATTCGCTCCCAACTCCAAATTTGTTTTAGATAAGTGAACAAAACTGCTTCAGATTCTCTTCTGTGATTTTTTTTTTTAGGTCAGTTGCTGATTAAGCTTGTTCTTCTGTTTCTGTTGAACATCAGGTAGTAACTTTATGCATGGGTTGATGAAGGAGAACATCCAACTTAACAGGTAAGTTCTGTCAGAGCTATCTATGCACGAACCATATTGCTTCAAGGTTTTGGTTGATGTCTCTCACGCACTGCCTTCCTGGAAACAAGAAGGTGTTGCCACCTCCAAAGAATGAAAGACTTCAACTTCTTGTTTGATACATTCAGTTTTTTATTTGTTTAAAAAAGTTGTTTGTCTGGATCAATGCTCAAAGCAGTTTGATTTTCATAATCTATCATTTAAATATGGTCATACATTATACTCCTGGTACTCTGTTAGATTTCTGTTTCTCTTTCATACTCGCTGAATATTGCATTACAATTTTAGAGCCCAAGCTTGAACGGAGTTCTGTTAGATTTAAGTTATTTTGGCATAAGCTAGAAATTGACTTGTTGATATCATTTTTTATATGAAACTTTTCAGGTTTTGATATTTGTTCTGTATACATAAAATAAAATTTGGGGAAAAAAAAGAAGATAAAAGAAAAGCCATTAGGATTGGTTTTGTATCTTCTGAATGAGGTCCAGTTTAACAATATGTATTCTTTATATTGATACAAAATGCTCTTCAGCTCAGCTTCTTGTCCCACAAAAAAAAGAAAAGGAACAAAACTGATCTTTTAAAGAGAAATTTATCATCCAACATAGACCTGATAATATTAGTACCTGGGTAGATCTGAGCAAGCAGAACTATTTTATTTTATTTTTTTTACAGTTTTACCCTCATCAAAATACCTTTACCAACAAGGTCATTCTCAAGCAAAACTATTGATAATGCTCCATCAGTGGTCTGCTAACTACAAGTCTTCTTACCATCAAGCAAGAAATTCTTCTTGACTTGCACATTATCTCGAATAAAACAGGCAAATTAGTGCAACTCCTGCAGTAAAACCATTCAACTTATTTAATATATATTTACAATAGGAATATGTTGATTAATCAACTACATGGCAGAAATACCAACATATTGTTTTCTAATCTAAACACCATTGTCAAACATTAGAATCTAACATCTCTCTCCGGTATTCTGAGTAAAAATCTTCAGCTTCACTGTACAGCTCAAGTGCCAAGAAACATTATACAGAAAAGAAAACTTTAGCGATCATTTACCTAAAAGAGCACAAGGGTACAGTTACAATATTTGAGAAGAAGATAAATTTACTCGCTCACAATCAGGCACCTTGCTCCTACCTCTAATAAGATCTCTCAACAGGCCAATGACTGAAACTATACATACTACTGGCTCTCAACTCGGACCTTGATCAACCTACAACTCAGCAATACCGAGAGTATTAAAACTAGAATGGATCTTAGTTTCCTGGCTAAATTTCGAAGTAACTGTAATATGGGAACCATTACAGGTACAACTTTCTCAACGACAGTTCTCTGAAGAAGCAAGACCATTTTTGTCAGAGTTGAGATTAAGATTTCCCTGTGATCTATCATCCGAAGAAGCTTCTCTCTTTTGGTTTTCATTCTTCTTTGCATTGAGGAAACGACCACCGTTTCCTCTAGCTCTTCGCAAAGCATGCTGATGTCGTGATTCATGCAAGTATGGCTGCAGTATTAGTTAGAAATGTCATCCCCGATAAAAGTTATTGCTCGGAAAACATGGAATTGCGAAATATATATTTAAATTTGGAAACAGGAACAGGGTTATATTGTCAGACTTGTTATGATTCTTTTTCCAGTAAACTTGTTAACAAAACCAATATCAGAAACATATTAGTCTAGTGTAACAATAAAAGAAAGTTGATAAACAATATTCTTGGACTATAGATCTATCAGGAGCCAGCGTTCACAATGAGTCGTTTCCACAGTCCAAAAGAAGAGAAGAAAATAACGATATAATGCCAACAGATATGACTAACTAAGCCCTTAGTTGCAATCCAGGATGCCAAGACAAATTCTAGATACTTGAGGAATACTTAACCAGCTAGAAGAGATGCTTTCACTATTTCAACTTGTCTGTGTATATATATTATTCTAAAAAGTGTGTTCTGCGTACATGAGCAAATATGTGTTAGAGAAACATAGAGAAGATAGAGAAAGACGGATATATATACACACACACACACACACACACACACACAGAGTTCAAAAATCAAAATAAGCTGAATCATTTTCTAGAAGTTTAGAATTTGGTCTGCCATTTCCCTATTCCCTTTCTCCCAGTTATATGTTTGATCTTATATGCAATACATGGTTCTTAAGTTTAGAGATCAAATTGGTGGAAAGAAAGGATAATTTAATACAACTTTTTAAAACCTCAAACATGTAAAATGACTTATGGTATACCTTACGAGACTTGATAACTTTATTTTCTGATTCAGCTTTTGCACGAGATTGTCGACGTCGCATAATGCCATGATATTGTTTTGCATTAACAAACACAGGCTCTTCGACTGTATCAGATGGCAAAGGAACACCAGCTTGTTGGATTCCCATCAGCTGAAGGTGAACCTGTAAAAATGAATTGAAGAATAATCATGACACCTGCTTTTGTAAGAAATGCCTAATTATTTTGTTACATCAAGAACCAATGTATTAGTCAAGGCTAGAAAGATTATCCCTATGATTCTATGAAACAATTACAAGAAAAAAAATACCATTGGTTGTGCTGGATAAGGCTGTGCAGAGTACAACTGTGCATCATACGGAGCAAAGATGCTTCTGTAGTATGGATCTGGATACGGGTAAGCTGCTTGTCCCTGACAATATGGTTTTAGAATTAAGATGGAAACAATGATGGATGCAAGTTCTTTTCAGAATCAGGCATGACATTAAGTTTGTGTAATTGATAAATTCCAATTCAATGTTAGGAAGCACCAGGATTGTTCTACACTTGAAATATCAGGATCATATGTTTTTCGAATCCTTGGAATGGACTATTTATAACATATATCAATATGGAAGAAGATGTAACAACAATTAGTTTGATACGGACAAAAGGCTAGAGAACATTAATTGAGGCAAGACACAGGAATGGACTCTAAACTATGTCAAATATAAAATATAAACCATAAGAGTTTAAAAAATATAGTATATATATATATACGGACCCCTTCTCCAGCGAACCGGCTATAACGACGGTTTTTTGAGCTATAGTGATGGTTCGAACCGTCGCCATAGCTATGTAGTCGGTTTTGTATGCTATAGCGACGGAAAAAACCGTCGCTATAGCCGGTTTATTTTTGGTTCGCTGTTTAAGGTTCGCCGGAGAAGAGGACCGTATATATATATATATACACACACACACACACCCACACCCGTTCTCCAACTGACTGGTCCGTTCCTGAATATATATACACACACGACTATAAAGAAGGCAAACAAAAATTATATAGCACATTTTAAGGTCAAACTATAAAAGCATTTATAAGCCGAAAAGGAAAATTTTTTTACCCAAAGGAAGATATGGATATTCATGCACTTAAATCGTGTTTTTTCAATAGCAAGAAAAGCATTTGAATAAATTCCGCAACTTATAAATACCATAGCATTGCCTGCTACAAGTTGCGGAGGTGTTGCATATTGAACAGTTGATGCTGGAACACCAGGATGAGATATCTCAATTGCAGAGGACTGGGTTTGAGGTTCTGGTTGCTTTTGCTGCTCATCGGCCTCAACACTGTTATCTGGACAACAATTTTATTTATTAAATTAAAAGTATATTGTGTTAATCAGTGGAAAGTAAAACCATAGTATAATTTCCATGATAAACGATAAAAAGGTAAAGGAACCACCAAAAAAAAAGTTTTTAGATAAAATTTTCCACAAAAGACATCTTTAATTTATCCAATCAACCTGCATATTTCAATATATTCCCTTCATTTTTATATAACAAGAACAGTTATATTTTCTTCTTTTCATTTATTATCTTATTTTGATAGCTGGGATTTTAAAATTTTCAGTTTCTAGTTTATCAATTATTTTCTTTATTCATGTCATCATGTGTTCTGACATGTATATACTACAGGGAAAGAAATACGGAACTTCAATGAAAGCCTGTCACATGAAAATGCAAAAAATTCTATACATCCTTGAGTAAGTATTATTTATACGTATTATAGAAAAGAAAAGCACACATGTATATATATATTTATTTTTCATTGCATACATTACTTTTAAGTAATAAATATGCATTGAAGACTGTATATAAATCTTACACGGGTTGTATGTGCAATTGTGCATGTATGTTAACTTTTATGAAGTCTTCTTGAAAATATACCATAGCGGTACACAGATAACAGGCATTTTGTTTGACAATGAAAAAAATCCTTTTGATATATAAAGCAAGGAACAAAGACCCCTAAGCAATGAAGTTGAAAACAGAATAAAGAAATTGACACAAATTTTTATGTGGTTCAGCTTTTGGCCTACAAAAAAGATCAATCCACCAACTGAAAGAGGAGAAACATTCTCAAACACGAAATGACCTTCCCTCACACACACACACATCTATAGACACACATATGCTAACCAATGGAAGAGCTAAAGCCTATAATGAGTAGGACTGTAGGGTCCATATTGACCCATTTCTAGATGGTCATTCACAAAGCGGAATGTTGCATAGTATTCAAGACACATCACAATAAGAATACAAGGAATTAACAGTTGAGCTAATGAAACCATTAATATAACCAATATGGAAAAAATTATCTTCTAGTAGTGAACATTCAACGCGCAGAGACTTTCTTGCCAGACTGAAAAATTAACGGCTGGCCTGGCACATCGCACACTCGGTATTTTAACATGGTATAACAATGAAGTAGAATTTTGAGTCCAAATCTTCTTTAAGGTACCGGTTACGGTATATCTTGACAAAATATGAAACTTTTAGATGGACCTAGAAATCAAGCCTTTTAGAAAGCCTGTTCTAACTTTTGTGGTTGGTGTCACTTTCCCCCAACAAACAGGGACTGAGGTGAGAAATTTTTTGATTTCCCAACGTTAATAATGTGTATTGAACCTAATAAAGACCTGACATAAAGGATATTGTAACAACTCGGGTCAAATTCCGAGTCCGGAACAAATCTCGGGTCAAATCCTAAATCTGAATCGAATCAAATTCATCCAAATAAGGCCTTAAACTACTGACTCAATTGTATCTTCTTGGGTCATCTTAGCTCATCACAGATTCACCCAAAAGGTCATGACTTGAAGGTATTATTAGTAATAACTTAATTTCTTATATATTGACAAATTTTTCCTATATCTTTCGATGTGGGACTGGGGTGTTACAAACTCTCCTTAAATTTCTGACGTCTCCGTCGTAAGGCCGATCACACATTTGTCCACGGATCTTTTGCCTTTCTAGCCATTATGGGATAATACCGACTGGCTTCGTGTCCCCACCTCCGGACCTCCATCTCTCCATTGTGGGATAATACTACTAGCCTTTGTGTCCCCACCTCCGACAACCCGATCGGATGACCCAACCCGAGCTTTCGAGAGTCGGCTCGATACCATATGTAACAATCCGGGTCAAATCTAAAAGTCGGAACAAATCTGAAAGTCAAATCCCAAGTCCGAATCAAATCAAATCCATCCAAATAAGGCCTTAAACCACTAGCCCAATAGTATCTTCTTGGGTCATCTTAGCCCACCACAGGCTCACCCAAAAGGACATGACTTGAAGGTACTATTGGTAGTAACTTAATTTCTTATATACATACAAATTTTTTCCATATCTTTCGGGACAGAGGTGTTACAAATATGGACAATACACAGTACGAATACATCATTCGATTTCGACATGTACCGGAAAAATTTTAAGGTGAAAATGTATAGGGATGGTGACTCATCTGAGAAGATGATCAACAGCACCTTCCGGCATCCACAGGAGACGGACCAAGTCAACGAAGAAGACGCCAGAGGCATCTTCAGTCACCGACAGGTGATGGCCCACGCCATCATCTCTTTTACTTTAGTTAAAATGTAAAAGTAAAAGAATAACTTTTGCTTTTACTTAAGTTAAATGTTTTTAACTTAGTTAAATGTTTCTTACATTTACCAATGTAAAAGTAAATGTAAAATATTTCTTACGTTTTACTTTTACTTTAGTAAATTACTTTTACTTCAGTTAATGTAATAGTGATTCCTGCGTGAATCAAATAGTAATTTACTTTTCAGTTTTCTATTTAAAGAAACTCAAGTGTTAGAGTTTCTTCAGGCTTAATTCAATGTAGCCTCTCGAGCTTCTCTTCTACAGAGAGCTCTTAGAGGTCTCTCCCTTCTCTCTTAGTTAGCCGGAGACGAAACTTTCAGCTTCGATCTTCTTAGTTAAAGATGAAGACGAAGTCCTTAATACTTCGATCTTCCCTCTTAAACATTTAGATCTAGGAATTAATGTAATCCCTTCCTCAAATGTTTATAAATAAAAGAAAGAGATTACTTTACCGATTCACCGGTCATCTTCTTAATCTTTTTTTTTTTACATCTAAGTTTTACGAATAAAAACTTATCCATTTGTTATATGGTATCAAAGCCATTCTTTTGGTTCTTGATTACATTGGCGATTTCGAAGAATAAATTTGATTTGTTTACTTAAATGTTTTTTCAAACTTTTATTTTTCTTGCTCGCTTTTAATCGCTTGGAGCCTTAAGTGTGAAACACCCAAGATCGCCTTAAGTCCCGACTAATGCCGTTTGTAAGTCTTTCTTACGTTTTACTTTTACATGGGTAAATGTAAGAAACATTTAACTAAGTTAAAAATATTTAACTTAAGTAAAAGCAAAAATTATTCTTTTACTTTTACTTTTACATTTACTAAAGTAAAAGACTTTTTGCTTTACTTGAAAGCAAAAGTTGAGATGATGGATGGGGCCATCACCTGTCTGTGACTTGAAGATGCCTCTGGCGTCTTCTTCTTTTCGATTGGTCCGTCTCCTGTGTGGATCTTAGGAAGGTCTTGTTGATCATCTTCTCGGATGAGTCACCATCCCCATACATCTACCATGTCTTTTTCATTCCAAAAAAAAATCGATTTTACTAGATATAGATGCTTATGACCTCCTCCTCCATGATATCGCTTAATGATTCCTTAGATATTACGACCTTTACTTATTGTGTAGTCCATAGTCATATGTGTACAACCTTTACATATATTTATGCTTGCTACATCTATTATGATTGCCCTGTCCTTGCATCATACATTCCTTCATAAAGTCCTATTTTATTTTTGTTTAAAACAAAATTCCTTTGGTTTCATTTCACAATGATACACCTGTTACATAAAAGAAAATCACATCTTTACAATAAATGTTGTTGGGAAGGCTTTAATGAATCTTTAAGAGGTATCAAATCCAAATCCTAAACGAAGAACAATAGTTTCAAATTATGAACACGTTTAAAAGTAATCAGAAATTGTATCCGAGTGTATCTGAAGCATTTGTGCTTCATAGATGATGACAGTAGTTCTAATATCAGAGTGCACATGTAAAAGATTTTCTATAGCAAGCGAAACATTAGTTCTATTTTGAAATTCAAAAACTGCAAGAACTAATATGAAATATAAGTATGATCAAGTTTTTCTATAAATACCAGAAAATTCATGAAGAGAAGAAGTCATGCTGCTACTGCACGCAGAATATCCCCAATTCGATCTAGCAGCACAATCAGCATAATCCAAGTCAGTGTGATACAAAATCGTTAACGGGAGAATTTATATAACTAGTTAAATTGTCCCAAACAAATGATACTGCCGCTAACTTCCAGGACTACCAAACGTCATGCCAATCAATACAAGATAAGTGGAGGAGCATACATATTATACAAAGAAGAAAATACAAAATATAGATAAATTAATCTTAAGGTAAATTGCATATTGATAGTATGAGGTTTGTGCGTGGTTGCCCATATTGCCTGGGTACAAAAAATACTGCATAACCACCTCGTGATTTTAGTTACCAAGCAATAGGTGCAGAAACTACACACAATCAACTATCAGCCCTTGAGAATAGACCTCCTTAAGCAAAAGAAATACATTGTGTATGGAAAATTTACCATATCTTACAGGATAGTGTATAAATATCTGATGACAAATTTTAATCTCCTCTCTTCTTTTTTTTAAATTCTATACTCTTGGTTCTTGCATTCTCAAAGGGTTAACACTATCAGTAACTTACAAATTTCTTCATTTATCTCTAGTGGTGTTACGGATTCTATGAATTTCAACCATATTCCATTACACCATGAAAATGTATTTCAGTATGATATGTGTGTGCGCGCGCGCTCATCTTTGGCATCAAAGTGTCATACAATTCACTCATGGGGGATTCTAAAATACTAATTCAAAAACCGTTTGAGCAAAAATAATCATCTCAAACCTAAAATCTAATTCAATAAACTTTTACAATTCACACAAGTTGCAGTCAATTGACTAACAAATCAAAATAAGAAAAATTCAGACACTTCAAACACAGTTCCAATTCCTTCAACAACACATACATCAACTAGAAACACATCAATTTTCAGAACCGACCAAAAAAACAGAGCAACAAAGATTTTTAAAAAAAAATCGAACTTGACCGCCCATTTAGCTACGAGGAAAAACACAGGAAATACTCGATCAAAACTGGAAATAAAAAAAATCACTAAACTTTTTTTAAAAAAAAAGTAAAATTCTTATAGGCTTGCTACAATTACTTGCAAACCTCAAACAGAATTTTACATGACAACCCAAAATGAGGAAATTAGGGTTTGGAATTGGGAATTCAAGTTTACCAGAGAGAGAAAATTCAAGGAGTGGAACAGGCTGAGTGAACAGCTTCTTCTGTCTGAGTCTGTTTTTGAGCTTAATTCTCGACCGCTAATGGAAACTGTTATTTGTCTGCATCTGCGTCTGCGTCTGCGTCTGCGTCTGCGTCCGCGTGTGAGAGTATGTTTTGGGCATGACAGAGAGAGATCTCGCAATTCGATTTAATTTGGATTTTAACAGCCTAGCGTACTTTCACTGAGCTATAGATGTTGCCATTTTAGGTGTCCATCTTTTCCATACATGGAATTGACCGGAGAACGTTTCCTTTTTAGAAAAAATTCATTTAAACTATTTTCAAATTGAAAATTAAGGTAACAAGGTAAATCTTTTAAATTTTAATTAATATAAATATGAATATTAAAAAATCAAAACAAACTACAAATTATTTGATTTATTATTCATTATTGCTAATTAATTATATTATTTTTGAATTTTAAAATAATTTTTAAATGTCACTTGTGATTTTATAATTTAAACAGTTAATTTACATCTTCGGACCAAAAAAATTATGATTTTTGTTGCGAGTATACGCGTATACATAGAACTTTATTTATAGACTTTCTTAATTTGATGGTTTAACTGTTTAAAATTGAAATCGATCGGCACTTTAGTCTGATTTAAACTAATAAATTATTTTTTGTCAAAATCCGGTTGACCCATCGGTCGAATTGATGGTTCAACCTGTAAACCCGGTTAATTGACCTAGTTAATCGATTATTTATTTATTGTAACAAAAAAAATTAATATTGAATTTAACTATTTTTAATAATATTATAATTCAACTTTATTGTGATTTAGTAATAAAAAATAAGATTTTTTTAACTACTAATAATATATATTTTTATATATTAATGATATTATTGAGTCAATAATAATTTCATCACTAATTAAATCAGTGACTCACTAGCCAGAATTTTTTGGATTCGATGATCACTCCAGGTATGAAAATATTGCTTAATTTCATGCCGTATAATGAAGGAAATGATATTTTGGGGGTACAAAATATAAACATTTTACCGAAAGTTGTATAGCACTACAAATATCGCTTACGTCAATGGTCGAGCACGTTGATGTAGGTGTAAGTGAATCTGGGCCGTTGAAAATATGAGGATAATTAACTGAGACAGGTGGAGTTTGTGGGGGCTCCCCCACAAGGTTTTCAAATCACGCGCATATAGACTTGAACTCTTGAAGACCTAGAGTAGGTCTCACCAGGAATCTGATTTCTGAGCCATCCAATATTATTAATAATTTTGAATAGTAACTTTGGATTAAGTATATTCCAAATGTTATAAATGTGAGACTCTAGATTTTATAAATAAAAATTTAAATTTTTTGAAATATTTTTTTTAAATATTAAAGTGTAGATTTGAGATAATATTATAGTTGTGGGTAGTATTTAAAAATTTTGCAAAGTATGCAAGTTGTTATATAATATTGGTCGAAAAATATTCTTTTTATCGGGAAATATCCGTACGACGGCATAATCATTGGTGGACCCCACAACAGAAGTATTTTCGTAGTAAGAAAATGACAGAATTATCTTTTTATAAAATAACGGCGGAAGTTTTACCTGATTAATCTTGTTGAACTACTCAAGTAGTAAAGACAAAGAATCTGGCGTGGTTTGCGTAAGAAGAGCACCTGTATTGATTATTGATGCTTACGTGAGAAATCACTCAGTTATACTCAATTATTGCTACAGTAATTGCTACATCATATCTCTCATATTATTGATTCAATTATTGTCACAGTATCATCTGCATTATATGTTATATTGTTAAATCAATAATTGAGACGATAAAATTATTCATATTATTAAATTACAATATTTATAATGTATAGAAGTTCTGTCAAGAAGAGGTTTGGTCACCTAATTGATCGCCACTAGGGAGAAATCCTTATTGGAAAGCCCCCTCTTTCCTGAGAACGGCCTGGTTGTTAAATATTGTGAGTTATGATATTAATGATGGATAAATTCGTGTTGATTAAAGATGATTTGATAGTTCCATTGTGTTGAAATTATTTGTGTTAAACATTTATTTCGATAGTAATTGATGTCTGAAGGTTATATTGTTCAATCGGGTATTTGGGGCACTTTTTGTGTCGAAGTTACTATTCACGAGTTACTATTTACGAGTTACTATTCATGAGTTACTATTCACGAGTTACTATTCATGAGTTACTATTCACGAGTTACTATTCACCCTAATTATTATTCACTCTATTATTGTGCATTGGTATTTGGGTACAATATTATTCCGTGAGGAGATGTCTTTAATTTTTAGAATAGTTGGTTGAATGAATTAATATGGATCATTTGGTAGAAAGTTATAATAGTGAATCAATATGGGTTATTTGGTTTAAAGTTTTAATAGTAAATCGGTATGGACCGTCGCTTTAAGTTTTAATAGTAAATCGATCCGGATCGTTCGTTAAAAAGTAAATCGATCCGGATAGTTCATGAATTAGTTCCTATTCAATCCATTCTTCTATAAATAGAAGCTCATTCCTTCATTATTTCTTATGAATTCACTGAAACTCTAAAGAGAGAAATTATAGAGAGAAAGAAGAAGAGTATTCTGCTACTTCACTACTTTGATATCCAGTGTCTTTTACGGTAAGAGATATTATTTGTTGTACCTGTAAGGGGTGTTATTCTTTCTTATTCATGAAGAGAACTTCTATTATTCTATTTTTTATTATTCTATTGGAATAGCCTGTAAAAGTGGCATACCCTATACATTATCTGTATACGCGGCATACCCTATACTTGGTGAAATCCTTATGTTATTTCATTCTTTATTATTCTGTTGGAATAACCTGTATACGCGGCATACCCTATACTTGGTGAAATCCTTATGTTATTTCATTCTTTATTATTCTGTTGGAATAACTTGTATGCGCGGTTTACCCTATACTTGGTGGAATGACTCATATATACGGTTTACCCAATACTTGGTGATCTTCTTCTCGTTATTCCATTCTTTATTATTATGTTGGAATAACTTGCTTTTATGCTAAATACCGCATACTTGGTGAAATTCTTTTTATTATTCCGTTCTTTATTATCCGCCGAAATATCACGCTTGCATTATAATTTCACACGACTCGGTTCTATTTTTATTATTCCGCATTTATTATTACATTTGGAATATCCACATGCATGTGTTTTACAGGACTGGTTCTCATCTTTATTATTACATTTGGAATATCCTCATTCGTGTTTTACACAAGAACACGGTTCCATCTTTATTATTCTTGGAATAACACATACATGCAAAGTACGCGCATGCATGGTGATTTCTTTTGTTATTTCATTCTTTATTATACTCAATTGGTTAAAGTTTTGACTTCTATACTCCATGAAATTAGTGGAATATCCTTGATATTTACGCTTCATCCAAAGATGTCATTTCATGGAAATATTATTCGAGCATTCTTGAATTTTACTTTACAAAGAAGTATCATGTTGACAATTTGGACGTTATTGGTTCTCGGACAAATTAATTCGTGAACTTGTTTTATTGAATTCTTATATCATTGTCATCATCCTCATGTTTATATTTTTTGAAAGTCATCTCGTATTCTGTAGTGCATAGATGGACTTGGTATGATTATGACCGAGGATTATTCGGTATAATCATGACCGTAATGTTACAAATGATGTGATAAAAGTCCTCATTGGCCCGTAGTGCATTGATGGACAATTGTTGGCATGATCATGACCATTGATGAATACACGAATATCCTTGGCCCGTAGTGCATGGATAATTTGTGGTCGTGACCCTAAAGAATATCCTTGGCCGTAGTGCAGGGGTGATTTGATGATGTGGATTATTTATTAAGCTGAGTCTCAAACGATAAAAATGATGAAAAACCTTTTAAATCATAAAAGATAGTAGATTTTATTCTCTACTTGACTCTTTTAATGGATTGCTTGTTCCGCTGCAGTTAAACTTGTTGTCTATTGTATTTTATCAGTTTAACATTGTTGAGGGCTATTGATAATTTATCCTGCATTATCTTAGTCATAATATTTCTTACTGGGCTAGTTGAGCTCACCCTTTCTTTCAGTGTTCTCTTCAGAAAATGAGAACGTAGCAGGAACTAGTCGGGGGACGGAGTGATGGTCCAGATGATAGTATTAGTAGTCCTCACTATTCTATTAAATAGTGTGACAATAAATGTAATGAGGACTGAATTTGAGTTTGTATACTGTCTATGAGGACTCCATTGAGAATGGATATTGTCTAGAAGGCAATATTCTTGTTTAAACTCTCAGTTTATGTTTTGTCGTATTTTACACGACAGTTGTATAATTATGTTGTATTTGATTTATGTACCATGTATTTGGCAACTCAAGATGGGTGATGTATACCTATTTTGGGGGCTTCACAATAAAATTATAACATATATATTTATAGATGTCTAGATTTATATTTAATTATAATGATTTTTGGTATTTTGGAACTCTTAAGTTCATTAAGTAACTCCCATGTTCATTAAGTTTTAAACTCATAGACTTTTGAGTTTTGAAACTTCCAAGTCCATGTATCTATAAATAAGAACATTGTAAAAGAGAATGGTGGATATATGAATGGGATATATGAAAATATTATGAGACATGCCTCTTTTCTCTAATCATTTTATTCTTAATTTTTAGTAATCTTTCATAACACGTTATCAGCACGAATTGCTTCTCACATTCGTCTTGAAGATAATCATATTTGATTTGAAGGAGAAGGTATATTTATCAATTATATATATATGGATACACAAATTTTTTTAGTATAATATACATCATGTTATTCCATTCATAATCTATTATTAGAGTTTGTTGTTCTTGGTTCTAGCATGCTAATGACTGTCATACTCATATGTAAGTCATCATCACACCACCCTTAAATTGCTTTGTTGTTATACGGCGTAATATCTAACCTCAATTATCGTATAGTGTTTATTTTTATAAAAGTGTATTATAATTTTGCATTCCTTCCAATTTAAATAAATCAAAAGGGATCCGATAAAATACATGTTGATTATATTTGGATGAATTACATATTCTATTACATTTTTAAAAATAATTACAACAATAGTGCACTCATAAAATTTTTACACAATTAATACACTTCCATATTTATTTACAATAGTAGTGCAATTAGGATTCCTTAATTTAAGAAATTAGTATGCAATTAGGATTCTATCTCTCATCTTCCAATTAATAAATTCAACACACCCAAGTCCTATATTCCTTATGTTACTGTTGCCGACGGTGATGGCGGTTATGGTGATTGGAGCGGAGGAGGAGGCAGTGGAGGCACACAGCAAACGAGTTGGTTTCCGACCACGGCTATGTCGTCGATAGCCTTATTAAATCTTTTCAGAAAAATGGTGCCTCCGACGAAGCTACCGTTCGGAACATCATTGGTTGGCGGCCCATTGGAAGGAACAGGACCACCGGGAGAAGGTGCTGACGGAGAATCTGCGTTGGGTGAAGGAGATGGGGGAAATAGTGCTGATGGAGATGGAGATGCGGATGAAGTTGCCGGAGACGGCGAGGAAGAGGGTGTGGGTGTGGGTGACGCAACCGCGGGAGAAGGTGTAGGTGTGGCGGTCGGTGAAAAGGAAATGATGCCTATGACAGAAGAGAAAGAGAGCAGAAAAAGAAGCCCTAATAGAGGAGAATTAAAGAAGAAAGAATTCATCCCATCTCTCAGTCCAGACAACTATCCTCCAAAGTCCACCATATTCGGATGATGGTAACCAAACCTTCATACCAATGTAACCAAACTGTCATATCAAAGTAACCAATTAACCTTCACACTTTAAATTTTTTCTTAGTACAGTTGGTTACCAAACCTTCAGATCAAGGTAAGCAAACCTTTGTACCAAGGTAACAAAACCTTCATACCAAAGTAACTAATTCACATCCACACCTGCAGTCCAGTTGGTAGCTAAACCTTCAGACCAAGGTAACCAATTCAATTTTATTAAGTTACCAATTTCGTTGAATGTGATGCAGTTGGTAGCCAACCATTCATACAAAGGTAACCATTTTATTATTTATGAGTAACAAAATAGTTATAAATTTTTTTTTAGAACATTAAAAGTTAGATCTATTTATTTTTAAACTTTTTGTAAGGCGAATCTACTTCTTATTCTCATTGTAGCGGAGATTGGCCATGTAGTGCATGAATATGTGAGGTGTAATGGCGGACTATTATTTCAAAGTGTATGTGAGGGAGATGAAGATTTGAATTTGAATTATTATTTTGAATTTGAATTTGTTTTTGTTGTTAGATCGAATTTGAATTTGAATTATTAATTATGGCAGTTATTTGTCCTTGATTTTAGCTTTCCTTATTAATGTGTATTGTACTATTTTTGTAATAATTACATTCTTTTTGTAAATATTTAGTTGATGCACTTTTCTTGTAATTACTTTCTATTTGTTGTATATTTATGTAAAGGACCCATTATATTTTTAGATATTTTCATATCTCAGCAGATAACAACTAGAAGATATAATCTTCAAAAGGGTACTTTCTAGTTTCCGTACTAAAATAATCTTTTAAAAAAAATTGATATATTTCTAATGATTTTTGATATATTTCCTATTAGCATGCATAGTAGCATATTTGATATATTTCTAATGATTTTTGATATATTTCCTTTTGGCATGCATGGTAAGCATATTTGATATATTTCTAATGACCTTTTGATAAATTTTTGAATGAAGTTACAATGACAAATATGCTTAGTAGTATTAGTTTGTTATTTTTAGTGGACAAATTTAGTTTCGTGTTTTACTGTATTTCTATAAATTGTTTCATTACAATTAAATCTGAACATATATAATTATTTAATTTGATGGGGAATATGTTTAGTTATTTAATATTTAAATCTTATAAATTTGAATTTTTTGCCCTTGATTTATATCGAGCAAGAATTATTTGTAATGGAATCTTGATGCTGAGATTCATATAAAGGCAAAGAACCTTGGAGATACAATTATAGTTGACAATCATGCATCCCTGCAGGATCATGCAAAATTAATGATTTTTATTTATTTATCATCTCCATGAAAAATTAAAAGTTGAGTACATTACAGTAAAAGACTCACTTGTCTTATGAAATGATTTAAAGGAAAGATTTTAAAAGCTCATTATAATTGGTTGCACCTGAAGTTGTAAGATTTTAAAAGTGTTGAGTGAAAAACATTGATGAAGACATGTTAGAGAAAATATTATTATATTTCATGCCTCGAATATGCTTCTGCAGTAGAAATATTGAGAGCGTAAGTTTACATAATGTTAGTTCCCAGTAGGCACAATAGATCTAGAAGGGGGGGTTGAATAGATCCTTTTTAATTTCAAATACTTTTTTGGTTTATTTTGTATTGCTAATAATTTAGCATATGACAAACATAAGAATCTTTTCAAGCACAGCGGAATAAGTAAAAGATCCCCTTCATTGATATATTCATAATCATACATACATTGTTCGTAGAGTTAGTTCAATGGTAAGCAGTTAAAACATACATAGCAGTTATGGCAGTTAATGTACATCATATAAATGACATAAAGTAAAAGACACAAGGGGTTTTAAGTGGTTCAGAGACTCAAGATCCTAATCCACTCTTCTGCTTTTAACTAGCAGAATTTCCACTAAGGAAGCGGCACCTACAGAATCACTAAGATTCCTTGAGGCCGATGGCCTTGGAACTTCTCTAGTTCCCTAGGAACTCTTCAAGCTCAATGAGCTTGGAACTTCATTTTAGTCCTCGGGACAAGGACCCTTCAGGCCCTGGCTTCTTGTTGTTGAGTTATTTGTTTGTTTGTTGGAGTTGGTGCTGAGCTGCTAAGATGTCTTTATCCTCTGAACATCTTCTGTACTTAGCAGCTTGACGTGATCATCCTTAAAGTGCAGTTGAGTGTTGCATGATGCTCAGCTTCTTCAGTTACTCAACCACTTCTGATGATCCCTTGATGAACTGCCTTAAAGATCCTTCTTCTAGATACTTGATGGCTGCACATGATGGGTTTCTAAGATGACTGTAAGCTCTTCTGTTAGGTACTTAAAAACTTTCTCATGCTTGACACCATGATGGCGTTGGTGATCTTCTTTCTTGATACTTGATGCCTTCTCATGATGGACTTGCTAAGATGACTGTAGGAACTTCTCTCTGGTACTTAGAGTCTTCCCATGATGGACATCAAGATGACATGATGCTTTTCTTTCTCTCTACAGTTCAGAACACTCTTCTTGTAGTAGAACTCTCACTTCTACATTGTAGAACTCTCACTTCTACTTCTTTTTTTTTCTGTCTCTAAGTGTCTTAGTGGATCGTAGAGTGAGCCTTTGGACCTTCATTGGTCACTCACTATTTTATGTTGGTTAGATCAGTCCACCATTTCTCCAAACTCAGCAACTCCAGCAACCTTTGATATTTGAAGCTTTAGCTGATTTATATTCCTTCCCAATCTTTCCGTTGGAAAGTAGCCGTTGAGAGCTCTTTGAATTGCTTCGCAGATCTAGAGTTGTTTGGTGCAGACTGCAGATGTGACATGACATGACTTTCTGATATTGCAGTCTACTGTTTCACCTACCCTGTCAGAGATGTTACTTTGATGTCTCGGGTAGGTCGACAACTTTATATCCCCCTTCTGATTTCTCGATCAGAGGTTGTCCTTTTGCATCGATGCTCTCAATAAGCTCTTGTCTGAATACCAACCTTCAAATTGAGTCGTTCCCAATGCTTCAACCTCTACGATTCTGATGCATGCATTTCTTGGACCTGATCGTAGTGTCTAGTTGATGGTAGAGACAACACTACGATCTTGAAGAGTGTTCATTAGATCTGTAATGTAGAACACTTCTTTCTTCTCTTGTACAATGCTTCAACACTTCTGTTTTCTTTGACTGCTCTCAGATACTGATGGCTTGACTCTTTGTTCTGTCCCATTTTGAATAGCAAGACACTTCAGATTCGTGGCGTGTCCAGCTCGCTTTCTCTTTGTGATCTCCCATTCACTTATCATCAATGGACTGACCCAATACTTAATCATTTTAGCTTTGTTCTTCAGAGGCTGACCAGTATCTTAGTGTACACTCCATCAGTTCTTTCTTTGTTTGGCAAACACCACGATCCTGGTTGCTTCCAAGATCGATGTCTTCTATTTACTTGACAAAGAATCGCATTAATTGACTTTCCTTAGTCGATTCATCAAGTCTTCTTATGATCAACTTGTGGAAGACTTCATCTCGAATGACTTCACAACTCAATCTGGATGCTGATTGAGTTGATGCTTAGATCTTCTGTTAGCTTGCATGACATTCGTTGAGTGCTCTCTAGTTTCCTTTAGGTGGGATGTATCTTTGCAGTACCAACTAGAGGCTTCATTCCTTTGGATATTTTGGGAGTGCTCATTTGTTGAGAATCGTATTTGCTCTACAATTCTGCCTTGGCATTGTGAGCACATCTGTTGAAGTCTCAGTTCTACACACTACGATTCAGCTTCGGCTGTGCAGACCCTATGACTCTGAGATCAGATCTTGACACTCTATGATTTCTGTCGTTGTGCTTGTTGTCTTCATCTGATCTTGCTCAACTACGATCTCTGCCTTTGATATGATCAGTAGACTCTAAGACTCTGAGTGTAGTCTACGAATCTGGACTTGGCTTCAACATCGCAGAATTTCTACGACTCAGAGTGTAGTCTACGATTCTTAACTTGGCTTCGGCAGATGCTCGGTCGGCTCGTAGGCAGGCTATCTCTACGATTCTGAACATGACTTTCTCAGTAGACTATGGCTCCGAGGAAGTGCTACTCAACACACTACGATCCTTCCTCCTCTCTCCTGACAGTCTATGAACTCCGAGATCTACTATATTGCAGACTACGATTCTGCCTCGATAGCTCTCGAGTTATCCTTGACTCTCCTGGAAGACTACGATTTCTGGTGCTGTGCTCGATGATCAGACAAGCCTATCTATTACATCATAAGATCAAGCTAACATGCTTGATCTTTCTATATTTATAGTCCTTGTACATCATTTCTTTTTAAGGACTTTACAGAGCTGTTTTGCTTATGTAGGATCACCCTAACATATTTGATCAATTCAATCTAAGTCCTTGTACATATGTTTCAATTATCTATCAAAGGACTTTACAGCTTTTCTTAATGCAAGCATACTTGCATATTCATTCATATATATATCATAATCAAATCATATATAGATAGGAATATCATTCACATGTTTATTCCTTACACATAATATTCCCTGAAGCGATAAAGGAAACTATGTTTTCAGAAGTGAAATTATATCTTCTAGTAGCTGTACAAAATAATGAGTTTTTGCTGAAAAACTAACAATCTCGCTCGACCGATTCTATTACATTTCCTGAAGTGAATGGAACCTCATTTGATAATCATAGAGGAAATTATGATTGTGATAGTAGACGTGAAAGGAACAATCAATATAGAAAAAGGAATGTACCTGTCGTACTCCTAAACATTTGGTATATAGATTTGTACCAAGACTCCATAAAAGAAAAGAAAATAAAATTGAAATAAACTTTCTTGTTCATAATGATACTGAAGATCCCATGAATTATTTTGACTTTTCAAATGGAGTGGATATAACTAATTTTGATATCTATGGTTTCCTTGATGATTCTTTATATTCTTCTGAGGCAAGTAGAAATTTGCTCAGTTTTAAGGATATACGTTATAATGGTTATCATATTGAAACCAATATTAAAGGTAGTGAAGAATTTCTTTATATTACTTCAATAGTATCGGTGTGAGATCCCAGATTTTACGAATAAAGATTTAATTTTCTCGATTTTTTTTTAATATTATGGTGTGAATTTGAGATAATGTTATAGTTGTGGGTAGTATTTATAAATTTTGCAAAGTATGCAAGTTGTTATAAAATATTCGTTTGGTCGGAGAATATTCTTTTTGTCGGAGAATATTCGTACGACGACATAATCATTAGTGAACCCCACAACGGAAGTACTGTCGTCGTAGTTAGAAAACGACAAATTTTTTTTATGCAAATAATGTTGGAGGTTTTACCGTTAATACTGTTGAACTACCCGGTAGTAAAAGTACAGTAATACGTGTGGTTGCATAGTAGCACACGATATTGATTATTGATGCTTACGTGAGAAGTCACTCAGTTATACTGAATTATTGCTATAGTAATTGTTGCATCATATCTCTCATATTATTGATTCGATTATTGTCACTGTATCATCTGCATTATATGATATATTATTAAATCAATAATTGAGACGAAAAAAGTTATTCATATTATTAAATTGCAATATTTACAATGTCTAGAAGTTCTGTCGAGGAGAGGTCACCTAATTGCGCGCCAATAGGGAGAACTCCTTATTGGAAAGCCCCCTCTTTCCTGGGAACGACCTAGTTGTTAAATATTGTGAGTTATGATATTAATGATGAATAAGTTCGTGTTAATTAAAGATGAATTTGATAGTTCCATTGTGTTAAGATTATTGGTGTTAGTTGAAATCGACATCTATTCCGATGATAATTGATGTCTGGGGGTTATATTCATAAACCGGGTAAATAATCGGGTAAATGAGCAATTAATTGCTACTAATTCATATGCTCATATAACTATTTGTTCACATGTGTGTACTATTGAATCATATTCTTATACTATTAGGGGAGTTGGTGCAAGATTGATGATACTTGCATGACTAAGTTAAAAACGGAGGTATAGATGGAGAGTACTATATCGTAATTAATTTTTTTTCATGTTTAGAACTATTGAGTCACATGATTTACTATTGATTCACATGATTTACTATTAGGAGGAGGTGGTGCAAGTTTGATAATACTTGGATGATTGAATTAAAAATGAAAGAAAAGTTGGAGGTATTCAGATTGTAATTTTCGAGTCCCAAAACGTACAATTATCGAAACTATATTTTCCTATAAATAGAAGCTCATTCTTCTTTCATTTCTCACCAATTCACTAAAGCTTTAGAGCCATTATTATAGAGAGAAATTATTGAGAGAAAGAAGAAGATAAGTCTGCTCCCTCACTATTCGGTATCGGTCTTCTTTTGAGGTAAGGGATATTATTTGTTGTGAATACTGTAAGGGGTATTATTCTTTTCGTATTCATGAAGAGAATTACTTTTTCAATACTCGTAAGAGTTGTTATTCTATTCTTCATTATTATGTTGGAATAACTTTATCTGTAAGGCCACATACATGGTGAAATTCTTACATTATTCCATTCAGTATTATTATGTTGGGATAACTTTGTTTATGCTAAAATCCGCATACATGGTGAAATTATTCTATTATTCCATTCTTTATTATTCTGTTGGAATATCCCATCGGCATTTAATTTTGCTCGATTGGTTCCATTCTTTATTATTCTGTTGGAATAACCTGTTTATGCGAAGTACCGCATACATGGTGAAATTCGTTGTTATTCCATTCTTTATTATTCTCGTCAAAATATATATCACATGCATGCGTTTTGTGGGACCGGTTCTATTATTTATTATTTCGCATTTATTATTCTCGCCGGAATATCGTGCATGCGCTTAGGGGACTTTGACTGTTTCATTATTTATTATTTCATTGGGAATAACACGTATGCATGCGGTCTCTATCGCATGCATGGTGAATCCTTCGTTATTTCATTCTTTATTATTCTCGTTGGAATAACTTTCGCTCATGTGGATTACCACATGCATGGTGAATGATCCTTTATATTCATTCCTTATTAAATTGTGGAAATGATCTCGTTACGTTGATTATGATGAGAGTCATAATAAAAGCTTTGAATGATGAAAATTATGGGTATATGAAGTATTAGTAAGTGTTATGATGAGTTATGTTGGTTATTATGTGAAAACATGAAAGTTTGTTAGAAATCACAAAGGGTTGAAAATCAGATTTTGGTGAAAATAGAACATGAAATTCAATTGACCATATCTCCTATTATGTTTTGAATTTTTGAGTGTGGTTAAGTTCTAGAGTTAGATCTATAATTTTTGTAGCATCTCCAAGTGGAATCACTAGAAAAAGTGTTGTAGATTTTCGTGTGGACTGATTTTAGCAAAGGAGTCAAAAGCTGGAAATTATCGAAATGCTACTGTCCAGATTTTAGAAGGGCAGTTTCGGCCACTTAATTTGTGAGAAAAATTTCGGCCTTTTGGGACATGAAAGTATATGGTATAAGGTGCCTCCTGTCCAAAACTGAGCTCATTCCGACCTAAAATGAGCAAGTTATGACCATTACAATATTTAGGTTTTTCCGACGAAAAATGCTATAACCGGAGTTCTATAACTCCGATGACCATGAAATTTAAACTGGAAGCTCACATTAACATGTGTAAGATTCTGCCAAGATTTGGGAATTTTTGACTTTAAACTTGAGGTAGCTAATTTCTTAAGGAATTAATTAGAAATTGATTTTTGAAAAATCGTAAATGAATTTTAAAAATTTCGAGAAAAATATATGTTCTTTATGGGACTATATTATGCTAAATCTCAGAAAAGAAATATTTTTGGGACTGATTTGTTATTTTTCATGAAAATAGTTTAGTTACAAACATATGAGTTAAATATGTTATGTGAAGTAACAAAGTTGGAAAATATGATTTTATGGCTTTGAAATCCTATATAAGGTATATGTAGATTGTTGATAAGGGATTTGATCATTGGTGATGAAATCTTATGAGTATGGCATTTTTGAATGATTAAATGCATTATTTGATAAAGTGTAAACAATTGAAATAAATTGTTTATAAGTTTAAGAGGTGATTAAAATATTGTTATAATATTAACAATATTATATTATGAGTTATTTAAGTGATGGATAATATTTGGATAAAATTAAAGTCTTTAATATTTATCCTTGTTTTAGTTTGATTAATGCTTATATCATTGTCATCATCCTCATGCTTATATGGTGATGAAAGTTATCTTTGGCTTACGTGCGAAGATGGACTGTTGTTTATTGAATCATATATCTTTGGCTTACGTGCAAAGATGGATTGTTAATTATTAGTTTTATTGTTGTATATCTTTGGCTTACGTGTAGAGATGGACTTGGTATGATTATGACTAGGGATTATTCGGTATAGTCATGACCATTGATGATTTAAAGAATATCCTTGGCCCGTAGTGCAGGGATGATTCGATGATGTGGTTTATTTATTAAGCTGAGTCTCAGCGATAAAAATTGATAAAAACATTTTAAATCATAGAAGATAGTAGATTTTATTCTTTACTTGACTTTTCTAATGGATTGCTTGTTCTGCTGTAGTTAAACTTGATGTCTATTGTATTTTATCAGTTTAACATTGTTGAAGACTAATGATAATTTATTCTGCATTATCTTAGTCATAATATTTCTTACTGGGCTAGTTGAGCTCACCCTTTCTTTCACTGTTCTCTTCAAAAAATGAGAATATAGCTGGGACGAGTCAGGGAAATGAGTGACGGTCCAGATGATAGCATTAGTAGTAATCCTCACTATTCTGTTAAATAGTATGATAATAAATGTAATGAGGACATCATTGAGTTTGTATACTGTCTAGATGACAATATACACATTAAAACTCTTAGATTATGTTTTGTCGTATTTTACACGGTTGTTGTATAATTAAGTTTTTATTTGTATTTTGTACCATGTATTTGGCGACTCAAGATGGGTGATGAATACCTAATTTTGGGGGCGTCACAATCGGGCCAGAAGCTCATATTAGAAAATCTGTATATTTTCTTTTCTGGGAAATATTATACTAAAATGAGAATAATTGAAACAAATGTTGTAATACACCAGAAGTGTTCGGGTCCAAAGGTTTTTATGATTTAACATGATCGTATTGATCATCCAGGATCAATAATGTTGCGTTGAATTATTGAAAACTCCCATTAATGAAACAATCTTCCCACCATTAGGGGGATAAAAGTCGTTGCCTGAAGCACGACGTTAGATCGTTGCCTGAAGCACGACGGGAGATTAATTGGAATGTTTCGTTGCCTAAAGCACGACGTGAGATCGTTGCCTGAAGCATGATGGGAGATTAATTGGAATATGTGACGCCCCCAAAATAGGTATACATCACCTATTCTGAGTCGCCAAATACATGGTACAGAATACAAATACAATAGACATCAAATTTAACTGCAGCGGAACATGCAATCTATTAAAAGAGTCAAGTAGAGAATAAAATCTACTATCTTTTATGATTTAAAAAGTTTTTCATCACTTTTATCGCTGGAACTCAGCTTAATATCACAACCATAAATTATCCATGCACTACGGGCCAAGGATATTTGTGTATTCATCAATGGTCATGATCATGCCAACAACTGTCCATCAATGCACTACGGGCCAATGAGGACTTTTACCACATCATTTATAACATTAAGGTCATGATTACACCGAATAATCCCTGGTCATTATCGTACCAAGTCCATCTATCCACTACAGGCCACAGATGACTTTAAAAAAAAATAAACATGAGGATGATGACAATGATATAAGAATTCAATAAAACAAGTTCAAGAATTAATTTATTCGGGAACTAATAACGTCCAAATTGTCAACATGATACTTCTTTGTAAAGTAAAATTCAAGAATGCTCGTAAGAATATTTTCATGAAAAGATCTTTGGATGAAGCGCAAATATCAAGGATATTCCACTAATTTCATGGAGTATAGAAAGTCAAAACTTTAACCAATTTGAGTATAATAAAGAATGGAATAACAAAAGAAATCACCATGCATGCAGGTGCTCAGCATGACGAGTTATTCCAATGAGAATAATAAATAACGGAACAAAGTCAAGCGAAATTACGCAAAGCAGGATGTTCCAATGAGAATAATAAAGACGGAACCGGTCCCAGAAAGCGCATACAAAACAGGATATTCCAATGTAATAATAAATAATGGAACCGGTCCCACAGAACGCATGCATGTGAGGATATTCGGCGTAATAATATTGAACGGAATAACAAAAGAATTTTACCAAGTATAGGGTAGCCCGCGTATACAGGTTATTCCAACAGAATAAATAAAGAATAGAATAACAGAAGTTCTCTTCATGAATACAAAAGAAATAATACCCCTCACCGTAAAAGAAACTGAATATAAGAGTAGTGAAGTAGTAGACTACTTTTCTTCTTTCTCTCTATAGTTTCTCTCTCTAGAGTTTCAGTGAATTCATAAGAAATAATGAAGGAATGAGCTTCTATTTATAGAAGAATGGACTGAATAGTAACTAATCCATGAACGGTCCAGATTGATTTACTTTTAAACGGACGGTCCAGATTTGTTTACTATAAAAATAAAATCTTTTAAATAAAATATAATATATATATATATATATTATATATAACATGCGAAGAAAAATATCATGGGTGAAAACCCCGTGAACCCAATTCATTTGCTTCTGCCAAATTTTCAAACTTTATACAACAATAATACATATAATACTCCATTATGTGATTCCCCCCCCCCCCCCCACCCCCCCCACCAACTTCAATCATCATATAATATATATATATATATATATATATATATATATATATATATACTACTCCACCATTCCCACATTCCACCCAATTTACTATGTGGAATTCCTCCCACCTAAAACAATCATTTCATTCCCCACCTTTTATATATATATATATATATATATATATATATATATATATATATACTAGAATGATTATTTTTTAAAAAAAATGGATAAATGGGAAATTCAATAAAATACGGTAAAATTATAATAAATACTTCATAAAAATCACCTCAATATTTTTAACAACATTTATCATCATTATTATAATTTATAATATTAATCGACCAGGTCGTTCCCGGAAAGAGGGCTCTCCAATAAGAATTTCTCCTATTGGCAGCTGATTAGGTGACCAAACCTCTCCTCAAGCGAGAACTTACTATACATCGTTAATATTGCAAATAAAAATATTAATAACTCTGTCATCTCAATTATTGATTTAATTATATATAAAATATCGACAATAATTGAATCAAATAACGTGAGATCTTATGCAACAATTCCATCAAGCAATAATTGAATAAAACTGAGTGACTTCTCACGTAAGGATTAATAATCAATACCATGTGTCTTCTTATGTAACCATGCGCATTCTTGTACTTTTACTACTAATGAAAGTAGTTCAGCGCTTTTAACGGTAAAACTTCCGCCGTTATTTTCATAAAAATATTTTTGTCATTTTCTCAATCCGACAATAATTTCGTTGTGGGGTCCACCAATGATTGTTTCGTCGTACAAATATTCCTTGTTAAAACGAATATTTCCCGACCAATCGAATATTATATAACAACTTGTGTACTTTACAAAATTTATAACTATTACCCACAACTATAACATTATATCAATTTCACTCCATAATATTCAAAAATGATAATTATAAAAAATTCATTTTTATTCATAAAAGTTGGGGTCTTACAGAATGTTTTAACATTATTTAATCCTGATTCTCATACAAATCAATATGAACTAGAAGTTCAAAGGATTATTCATTTGCAATGAATTGCAAATCAATTACCATAATTATTCACCGATAATAAGAAAAGAGTGATATCTCACATTTTAGTACATTAATACTCTAAATAGAGATTGAAGTCCCTGTAGGACAATCAGTTAATACAGCAGCAAATTGAATCAAAGTTACACTTGAAACATGGAAGAATGATCGATGTTAAAGATAAAATTTCCCAGAAGAAGAAAGTACAAGAAAAACAAGTTCATAAATTCTATAAAGAGGCTATACCCGTAAACAAGCTAAAAAAGTTATTGATCTATCCAAAACTCAAAACTTATGAACAAAAATCTCCTGTAAATAAAACTCTTGAAGAGTTATCTCCTGAAGAGGATGAGTTATCCCCTGAAGAGGATCAGGTACCTGAAAATAACGAGATCTCTATACATTATATATATGTGAGAGCTTAATATATTGGATAGAAATAAAAATTATTGTCGACAACATATTTTTATATAAAGTTGTTATTGATATTACCAGAAGTAATGATCATGAATATGAACCACAAATTGTTCATGAATGTTCAACGTAGAAATATTTGGCCAAAGTGGAAAGAGGCGATTCAAGTAGAACTAAATTCACAAAGTAAACGTGAAGTTTTTGGACCTGTAGTTCGAACACCTGAAGGTGTAATGTCTGTTGGATACAAATGAGTATTTGTACAAAATAAGAAAAATGAAATTATATGGTACAAAACGCGACTTGTAGCATAAGGTTTCTCGCAGAGACTTGGTATTAATTATGGAGAAACTTATGCTCCTGTAATGGACGCAATTACATTCAGATTTTTAAATAGTTTGGTAGCAAAAGAAAATTTAGATATGTGATTAATGAATGTTGTTACAACATATCTGTATGGATTATTAGATAATGATCATATATACATGAAAATCTATGAAGGATATAAAATGCCTGAAGCATATAATTCTACATCTCGAAGTATGTATTCTATTAAGCTACAAAGATCTTTATATGAGTTAAAGCAATCCAGATGCATATTGTGGTATAATCGCCTAAGTAGATATCTTTTGACAGAAGGATTTGAGAATAATCCAATTTGTGCATGCATTTATATCAAAAGATCATAATATGGATTTGCTATTATTACTGTATTTATTGATGAAAGATCTTGCTCCAGAAAAGTTGACAAAAAATAACAAATTTGAGATGAAAGATATTGGTAAGACAAATTTTTGTCTTGGCCTAAAAATTGAGCTATGGAATTCTTGACCATCAATTAACATACACAGAAAAAGTCTTGAAGTAACTTTACATGGATAATGTTAATACTGTAAGTACTTCAATGATAGATTAGTCACTTGATATCAAGAAAGATCCGTTTTGATCACAAGAAAATAATGAAGAAACTCTTGGTCCTGAAGTACCATATCTTTTTACAATTGGTGCTTTGATATATATTACAAAATTTCTCATGACCTAATATAGCATTTGCAGTTAGCTTATAAGCAATATGGATCAAAACCACAGTTAGTTGGATCTGCTAATGCAGAGATTATCACAATTTATGAAGTAAGTTGTGAATGTATTTGGTTGAGATCAGTAATTCAACATATTTGAGTGAACTGTGGATTATCATCAATCATAAATAGTCCAACGATATTATATAAAGATAATGTCGCTTGTATCACTCAAATTAGAGGATGCTATATCATGGGTGATAGAACCAAGCATATTGTATCAAAATTATTTTATACACAAGAGTCCAAGAAGAATGGCGATATTGATATCAAGCATATATGATCATGTGATAATTTGGTTGATAGATTCATTAAGTCATTACCAACTATGATTTTGAAGAAGATGGTGCATAATATTGGCATGTTTCGACTTAATGATATTTTTACCATGAACAATGGAAATTTTATGTACTCATAAAGGGGAGTAAAAAGGATATGTGCTGATTGTACTCTTTTTCCTTCGCTAAGGTTTTTTTCCCACTGGGTTTTTGTGAGACCCCAAATTTTATGAATAAAGATTTAATTTTCTCGAAATATTTTTTTAAAATATTATGGTGTGGATTTGATATAATGTTATAATTGTGGGTAGTATTTATAAATTTTGCAAAGTAAGCAAGTTGTTATAAAATATTCGATTGGTCGGGGAATATTCGTTTTAGCAGGGAATATTAAATTACAACGACACAATCATTGGTGGACCCTAGCGGAATTATTGTCGGATTGAGAAACGACAAAAATATTTTTATGAAAATAACAGCGAAAGTTTTACCGTTAAAACTGTTGAACTACTCGGTAGTAAAAGTACAGTAATGCGCGTGGTTGCATAGTAGCACACGATATTGATTATTGATGCTTACGTAAGAAGTCACTCAATTTTGTTCAATTATTGCTACAGTAATTGCTGCATAGAGTCTCACGTTATTTGATTCAATTATTGTCGACATTTTATATATTATTAAATCAATAATTGAGATGACAGAGTTATTAATATTATTATTTGCAATATTAACGATGTCTAGAAGTTCTTCCAAGGAGAGGTTTGGTCACCTAATTGTGCGCCAATAGGGAGAAATCCTTATTGGAAATCCCCCTCTTTCCTGAGAACGACCTGCTCGATTAATATTATAAATTATAATAATTATGATAAATGTTGTTACATATATTGAGGTGTCTTTTTATGAAGTCACGGAAGTGTATATATATATATATATATATATATATTATATATAAATTTTGTTTTATTAGTATTATTAATGTAATTAATTGAGACAACAAAGTTATTCATATTATTATATGCAATATTGAGAATGTCAAGAAAGTTCTGTCGATGAGAGGTTTGGTCTCCTAATTGCGCGTCAATAGGGAGAAATCCTTATTAGAAAGCCCCGTCTTTCTTGGGAACGATCTGATTGTTAAATATTGTGAGTTATAATATTAATGATAAATAATTATTGAAGTATTAAGAATGTGTTTATTGAAGATAAGTGAATTACAAAAGTTAAAGGGGAATAATGCAAACTTAGAAAACTTTAGGGGTACTAAAGTGTGACGCCCCCAAAATAGGTATACATCACCCATCTTGAGTCGTCAAATACATGGTACATGAATCGAATACAACATAATTATACAACTGTCGTGTAAAATACGACAAAACATAAACCGAGAGTTTAAACAAGAATATTGCTTTACAGATAATATCCATTCTCAATGGAGTCCTCATAGGCGAGATACAAACTCAAATTAGGTCCTCATTACATTTATTGTCACACTATTTAATAGAATAATGAGGACTACTAATACTATCATCTGGACCATCACCCGTCCTCCGACTAGTTCTGCTACGTTCTCATTTCACGAAGAAGAAGTGAAAAGAAAGGTGAGCTCAACTAGCCCAATAAGAAATATTATGACTAAGATAATGCGGGATAAATTATCAATAGCCCTCAACAATGTTAAACCGATAAAATACAATAGACAACAAGTTTAAGCTGCTTGGTGAACAAGCAATCCATTAAAAGAGTCAAGTAGAGAATAAAATCTACTATCTTTTATGATTTAAAAGGTTTTTCATCATTTTTATCATTTGAGACTCAAATTTTAATAAATAATCCACATCATCAAATCCCCCCGCTACTACGGCCAAGGATATTCTTTTTGTGGTCACGACCACAAATTATTCATACACTCACGGGCAAGGATATTCGTGTATTCATCAATGGTCATGATCATGCCAACAATTGTCCATCAATGCACTACGGGCCAATGAAGACTTTTATCACATCATTTGTAACATTACGGTCATGATTATATCGAATAATCCCTGGTCATAATCATACCAAGTCCATCTATGCACCACAGGCCACAGATGACTTTCAAAAAATATAAACATGAGGATGATGACAATGATATAAGAATTCAATAAAACAAGTTCACGAATTAATTTGTCCAGGAACCAATAACGTCCAAATTGTCAACATGATACTTCTTTATAAAGTAAAATTCAAGAATGCTCAGAAGAATATTTCCATGAAATGATACTGGATGAAGCGTAATTATCAAGGATATTCCACTAATTTCATGGAGTATAGAAGTCAAAACTTTAACCAACTGAGTATAATAAAGAATGAAATAACAAAAGAAATCACCATTCATGCGGTACTTTGCATAGATAAAGTTATTCCAATGTAATAATAAAGAGCGGACCGGTCAGTGTGTAAAAACACATGCACGAGGATATTCCAAATGAATAATAAAGATGAGAACTCGTGTCCGGTGTAAAAACACATGCATGTGATATTCCAATGTAATAATAAAGACGAGAATAATAAAGATGGAACCAGTCGGGTGTAAAACACATGAGCGAGGATATTCCAAAGAATAATAAATGCGGAATAATAAATATGGAACCAGTCGTGAAATTCACACAAGCGAGGATATTAAACAGGATAATAAAGAACGGAATAATAAAAGAATTTCACCAAGTATGCGGTACTTCCCATAAACAGGTTATTCCAACATAATAATAAAGAATAGAATAACAGAAGAAGATCACCAAGTATTGGGTAAAACAGCATATCTGTGTCATTCCACCAAGTATAGGGTAAACCATAGCATACAAGTTATTCCAATGAATAATAAAGAATGAAATAACATAAGGATTTCACCAAGTATAGGGTATGCCGCGTATACAGGTTATGTATAGGGTATGCCACTTTTACAGGCTATTCCAACAGAATAATAAAAAATAGAATAATAGAATTTCTCTTCATGAATAAGAAAGAATAACACCCCTTACAGGTACAACAAATAATATCTCTTACCGTAAAAAGACTTTGGATATCAAAGTAGGAAAGTAGCGAATACTCTTCTTCTTTCTCTCTATAATTTCTCTCTAGAGTTTGGTGAATTCATAAGAAATAATGAAGGAATGAGCTTCTATTTATAGAAGAATGGATTGAATAGTAACTAATTCATGAGCGGTCGGATCGATTTACTTTTTAACGAAGCGATCCGGATCGATTTACTATTAAAACTTAAAGCGACCATTCATATCGATTTACTATTAAAACTTTAAACCAATGACCCATATTGATTCACTATTATAACTTTCTACCGGTGGTCCATATTAATTCATTCAACCAACTATTCGAAAAATTAAAGACATCTCCTCATGGAATAATATTGTACCCAAATACCGAATGCAATAATAATAGAGTGAATAAATAGCAGGGTGAATAGTAACTCGTGAATAGTAACTCATGAATAGTAACTTTCGTGAATAGTAACTCATGAATAGTAACTCGTAAATAGTAACTCGTGAATAGTAACTTCGACACAAAAAGTGCCCCAAATAATTGGATTGAACAATATAACCTTCAGGACATCAATTCTATCGAAATAAATGTTTAACACAAATAATTTCAACACAATGGAACTATCAAATCATCTTTAATCAACACGAATTTATCCATCATTAATATCATAACTCACAATATTTAACAACCGGTAGTTCTCGGGAAAGAGGGCTTTCAATAAGGATTTCTCCCAGTGGCGTATCAATTAGGTGACCAAACCTCTTCTTGACAGAACTTCTATACATTATAAATATTGTAATTTAATAATATGAATAATTTTATCGTCTCAATTATTGATTTAACAATATAACATATAATGCAGATGATACTGTGACAATAATTGAATCAATAATATGAGAGAGATATGATGTAGCAATTATCAGTAGCAATAATTGAGTATAAGCGAGTGATTTCTCACGTAAGCATCAATAATCAATACTGTAGGTGCTTCTTACGCAACCATGCAGACATTCTTTTCTTTTACTCTTGAGTAGTTCAACAAAGATAACGGTAAAACTTCCGCCGTTATTTTATAAAAAGATAATTACGTCATTTTCTTACTACGAAAAATACATTATTGGGGTCCACCAATGATTATCATGTCAATCACGGATATTTCCAAGATAAAAAGAATATTTTTTAACCAATATTATATAACAACTTGCATACTTTGCAAAATTTTTAAATACTACCCACAACTATAATATTATCTCAAATCTACACTTTAATATTTAAAAAATATTTCAAAAATTTAAATTTTTATTTATAAAATCTAGAGTCTCACATTTATAACATTTGGAATATACTTAATCCAAAGTTACTATTCAAAATTATTAATAATATTGGATGGCTCAGAAATCAGATTCCTGGTGAGACCTACTCTAGGTCTTCAAGAGTTCAAGTCTATATGCGCGTGATTTGAAAACCTTGTGGGGGAGCCCCCACAAACTCCACCTGTCTCAGTTAATTATCCTCATATTTTCAACGGCCCAGATTCACTTACACCTACATCAACGTGCTCGACCATTGACGTAAGCGATATTTGTAGTGCTATACAACTTTCGGTAAAATGTTTATATTTTGTACCCCCAAAATATCATTTCCTTCATTATACGGCATGAAATTAAGCAATATTTTCATACCTGGAGTGATCATCGAATCCAAAAATTCTGGCTAGTGAGTCACTGATTTAATTAGTGATGAAATTATTATTGACTCAATAATATCATTAATATATAAAAATATATATTATTAGTAGTTAAAAAATCTTATTTTTTTTATTACTAAATCACAATAAAGTTGAATTATAATATTATTAAAAATAGTTAAATTCAATATTATTTTTTTTGTTACAATAAATAAATAATCGATTAACTAGGTCAATTAACTTGGGTTTTACAAGGTTGAACCATCAATTAAATAGATGGGTCAACCGGATTTTGACAAAAAATAATTTATTAGTTTAAATGGGACTAAAGTGCCGATCGATTTCAATTTTAAGCAGTTAAACCATCAAATTAAGAAAGTCTATAAATAAAGTTCTATGTATACGGCATTATACTCGCAACAAAAATCATAATTTTTTTGGTCCGAAGATGTAAATTAACTGTTATTTAAATTATAAAATCACAAGTGACATTTAAAAATTATTTTAAAATTCAAAAATAATATAATTAATTAGCAATAATGAATAATAAATCAAATAATTTGTAGTTTGTTTTGATTTTTTTAATATTCATATTTATATTAATTAAAATTTAAAAGATTTACCTTGTTACCTTAATTTTCAATTTGAAAATAGTTTAAATGAATTTTTTTCTAAAAAGGAAACGTTCTCCGGTCAATTCCATGTATGGAAAAGATGGACACCTAAAAATGGCAACATCTATAGCTCAGTGAAAGTACGCTAGGCTGTTAAAATCCAAATTAAATCGAATTGCGAGATCTCTCTCTGTCATGCCCAAAACATACTCTCACACGCGGACGCAGACGCAGACGCAGACGCAGACGCAGATGCAGACAAATAACAGTTTCCATTAGCGGTCGAGAATTAAGCTCAAAAACAGACTCAGACAGAAGAAGCTGTTCACTCAGCCTGTTCCACTCCTTGAATTTTCTCTCTCTGGTAAACTTGAATTCCCAATTCCAAACCCTAATTTCCTCATTTTGGGTTGTCATGTAAAATTCTGTTTGAGGTTTGCAAGTAATTGTAGCAAGCCTATAAGAATTTTACTTTTTTTTTAAAAAAAGTTTAGTGATTTTTTTTATTTCCAGTTTTGATCGAGTATTTCCTGTGTTTTTCCTCGTAGCTAAATGGGCGGTCAAGTTCGATTTTTTTTTAAAAATCTTTGTTGCTCTGTTTTTTTGGTCGGTTCTGAAAATTGATGTGTTTCTAGTTGATGTATGTGTTGTTGAAGGAATTGGAACTGTGTTTGAAGTGTCTGAATTTTTCTTATTTTGATTTGTTAGTCAATTGACTGCAACTTGTGTGAATTGTAAAAGTTTATTGAATTAGATTTTAGGTTTGAGATGATTATTTTTGCTCAAACGGTTTTTGAATTAGTATTTTAGAATCCCCCATGAGTGAATTGTATGACACTTTGATGCCAAAGATGAGCGCGCGCGCACACACATATCATACTGAAATACATTTTCATGGTGTAATGGAATATGGTTGAAATTCATAGAATCCGTAACACCACTAGAGATAAATGAAGAAATTTGTAAGTTACTGATAGTGTTAACCCTTTGAGAATGCAAGAACCAAGAGTATAGAATTTAAAAAAAAGAAGAGAGGAGATTAAAATTTGTCATCAGATATTTATACACTATCCTGTAAGATATGGTAAATTTTCCATACACAATGTATTTCTTTTGCTTAAGGAGGTCTATTCTCAAGGGCTGATAGTTGATTGTGTGTAGTTTCTGCACCTATTGCTTGGTAACTAAAATCACGAGGTGGTTATGCAGTATTTTTTGTACCCAGGCAATATGGGCAACCACGCACAAACCTCATACTATCAATATGCAATTTACCTTAAGATTAATTTATCTATATTTTGTATTTTCTTCTTTGTATAATATGTATGCTCCTCCACTTATCTTGTATTGATTGGCATGACGTTTGGTAGTCCTGGAAGTTAGCGGCAGTATCATTTGTTTGGGACAATTTAACTAGTTATATAAATTCTCCCGTTAACGTATTTGTATCACACTGACTTGGATTATGCTGATTGTGCTGCTAGATCGGAATTGGGGGATATTCTGCGTGCAGTAGCAGCATGACTTCTTCTCTTCATGAATTTTCTGGTATTTATAGAAAAACTTGATCATACTTATATTTCATATTAGTTCTTGCAGTTTTTTGAATTTCAAAAATAGAACTAATGTTTCGCTTGCTATAGAAAATCTTTTACATGTGCACTCTGATATTAGAACTACTGTCATCATCTATGAAGCACAAATGCTTCAGATACACTCGGATACAATTTCTGATTACTTTTAAACGTGTTCATAATTTGAAACTATTGTTCTTCGTTTAGGATTTGGATTTGATACCTCTTAAAGATTCATTAAAGCCTTCCCAACAACATTTATTGTAAAGATGTGATTTTCTTTTATGTAACAGGTGTATCATTGTGAAATGAAACCAAAGGAATTTTGTTTTAAACAAAAATAAAATAGGACTTTATGAAGGAATGTATGATGCAAGGACAGGGCAATCATAATAGATGTAGCAAGCATAAATATATGTAAAGGTTGTACACATATGACTATGGACTACACAATAAGTAAAGGTCGTAATATCTAAGGAATCATTAGCGCATATCATAGAGGAGGAGGTCATAAGCATCTATACCGTAAAATCGATTTTTGACGGAATGAAAAAGACATGGTAGATGTATGGGGATGGTGACTCATCTGAGAAGATGATCAACAGCACCTTCCGGCATCCACAGGAGACGGACCAGTCAAAGAAGAAGACGCCAGAGGCATCTTCAAGTCACAGACAGGTGATGACCCCATCCATCATCTCAGCTTTTGCTTTCCGTAAAGCAAAAGTCTTTTACTTTAGTAAATGTAAAAGTAAAAGTAAAAGAATAATTTTTGCTTTTACTTAAGTTAAATATTTTTAACTTAGTTAAATGTTTCTTACATTTACCCATGTAAAAGTAAAACGTAAGAAAGATTTACAAACGGCATTAGTCGGGACTTAAGGCGATCTTGGGTGTTTCACGGCGAAGGTCGGGCGATTAAAAGCGGAGCAAGAAAAATAAAAGTTTGAAAAAACATTTAAGTAAACAAATCAAACTGTTTATTCTTCGAAATCGCCGAACAGAATCAAGAACCAAAAGAATGGCTTTGATACCATATAACAGCGGGATAAGTTTTTATTCAGAAAACTTAGACAGAAAAAGAAAAGATTAAGAAGATGACCGGTGAATCGGTAAAGTAATCTCTTTCTTTTATTTATAAACATTTGAGGAAGGGATTACATTAATTCCTAGATCTAAATGTTTAAGAGGGAAGATCGAAGTATTAAGGACTTCGTCTTCATCTTTAACTAAGAAGATCATTTGAAAGTTTCGTCTCCGGCTAACTAAGAGAGAAGGGAGAGGACCTCGGAAGAGCTCTCTAGAGAGAGAAGCTCTGAGGCTACATTGAATTAAGCCTGAAGAAACTCTAACACTTGAGTTTCTTTAAATAGAAAACTGAAAAGTAAATTACTATTTGATTCACGCAGGAATCACTATTATATTAACTGAAGTAAAAGTAATTTACTAAAGTAAAAGTAAAACGTAAGAAATATTTTACATTTACTTTTACATTGGTAAATGTAAGAAACATTTAACTAAGTTAAAAACATTTAACTTAAGTAAAAGCAAAAGTTATTCTTTTACTTTTACATTTTAACTAAAGTAAAAGAGATGATGGCGTGGGCCATCACCTGTCGGTGACTGAAGATGCCTCTGGCGTCGTCTTCTTCGTTGACTTTAAAAGTCCTCTCTCTGTGGATCTTGGAAGGTGTCATTGATCATCTTCTCAGATGAGTCACCATCCCCATATATTTTCACCTTAAAAATTTTTCGGTACATGTCGAAATCGAATGATGTATTCGTACTGTATATTGTCCATATTTGTAACACCTCTGTCCCGAAAGATATGAAAAAAATTTGTATGTATATAAGAAATTAAGTTACTACCAATAGTACCTTCAAGTCATGTCCTTTTGGGTGAGCCTGTGGTGGGCTAAGATGACCCAAGAAGATACTATTGGGCTAGTGGTTTAAGGCCTTATTTGGATGGATTTGATTTGATTCGGACTTGGGATTTGACTCGAGATTTGTTCCGGACTCGAGATTTGACCCGGGTTGTTACATATGGTATCGAGCCGACTCTCGAAAGCTTGGGTTGGGTCATCCGATCGGGTTTTCGGGGGGACACAATTTGGTAGTATTATCCTGATGGAGAGATGGAGGTCCGTAGGTGGGGACACGAAGCCAGTCGGTATTATCCCATAATGGCTAGAAAGGCAAAGATCTGTGGACTGTGTGTGTGATCAGTTCTGACGGAGATGTCGTAAATTTAAGGAGAGTTTGTAACACCCCAGTCCCACATCGAAAGATATAGGAAAAATTTGTCAATATATAAGAAATTAAGTTATTACTAATAATACCTTCAAGTCATGACCTTTTGGGTGAGTCTGTGATGAGCTAAGATGACCCAAGAAGATACAATTGAGTCAGTAGTTTAAGGCCTTATTTGGATGAATTTGATTCGATTCAGATTTAGGATTTGACCCGAGATTTGTTCCGGACTCGGAATTTGACCCGAGTTGTTACAATATCCTTTATGTCAGGTCTTTATTAGGTTCAATACACATTATTAACGTTGGGAAATAAAAAAATTTCTCACCTCAGTCCCTGTTTGTTGGGGGAAAGTGACACCAACCACAAAAGTTGAAATGTGCTTTCTAAAAGGCTTGATTTCTAGGTCCATCTAAAAGTTTCATATTTTGTCAAGATATACCGTGAATCTTAGATTTTAAAGAAGATTTGGACTCAAAATTCTACTTCATTGTTATACCATGTTAAAATCTTTTGAGGTGTGCGATGTGCCAGCCCGGTAATTAATTTTTGATCAAAAGAAAGTCTCATTAGCGTTGAATGTTCACTCTTGAAGATAATTTTTTCCATATTGGTTATATTAATGGTTTCATTAGCTCAACTGTTAATTCCTTGTATTCTTATTGTGATGTGTCTTGAATACCATGCAACATTCCGCTTTGTGAATGACCATCCAGAAATGGGTAAATATGGACCCTACAGTCCTACTCATTATAGGCTTTAGCTCTTCCATTGGTTAGCAGATGTGTGTCTATAGAGATGTGTGTGTGTGTGTGAGGAAGGTCATTTTCGTGTTTGAGAATGTTTCTCCTCTTTCGGTTGGTGGATTGATCTTTTTGTAGGCCAAAAGTTTGAACCACATAAAAATTTGTGTCAATTTCTTTATTTCATTATCAACTTCATTGCTTAGGGGTCTTTGTTCCTTGCTTTATATATCAAAAGGATTTTTTCATTGTCAAACAAAATGCACATTATCGTGTACCGCTATGGTATATTTTCAAGAAGACTTCATAAAAGTTAACATACATGCACAATTGCACATACAACAAGTGTAAGATTTATATACTGATCTTGATGCATATTTATTACTTAAAGTAATGTATGCAATGAAAATAAATATATATATACATGTGTGCTTTTCTTTTCTATAATACGTATAAATAATACTTACTCGAGGATGTATAGAATTTTTGCATTTTCATGTGACAGCTTTCATTCAAGTTCCAGTATTTCTTTCCACAGTAGTATATACATGTCGAACACATGATGACATGAATAAAGAAAATAATTGATAAACTAGAAACCGGAAATTTTAAAATCCCAAACTATCAAAATAAGATAATAAATGAAAAGAAGAAAATATAACTGTTCTTGTTATATAAAAATGAAGGGAATATATTGAAATATGCAGGTTGATTGGATAAATTAAAGATGTCTTTTGTGGAAAATTTCATCTAAAATTTTTTTTTTGGTGGTTCTTTTACCTTTTTATCGTTTATCATGGAAATTATACTATGGTTTTACTTTCCACTGATTAACACAATATACTTTTAATTTAATAAATAAAATTGTTGTCCAGATAATGTTGTTGAGGCCAAGAAAGCAAAGACAAAAGCACCGAACCTCAAACCCAAATCTCTGCTCAGAATCGAGATATCTCATCCGGTGTTCCAAAGATCAAGCTATTCAATATGCAACACCTCCGCAACTTGTAGCAGGCAATGCTATGGTATTTATAAGTTGCGGAATTTATTCAAATGCTTTTCTTGCTATTGAAAAAACAAGATTTAAGTGCATGAATATCTATATCTTCTTTTGGGTAAAAAATTTTTCCTTTTCGGCTTATAAATGCTTTTATAGTTTGACCTTAAAATGTGCTACATAATTTTTGTTTGCCTTCTTTATAGTCGTGTGTGTATATATATATTCAGGAACGGACCAGTCAGTTGGAGAACGGGTGTGGGTGTGTGTGTGTGTGTGTGTATATATATATATATATATACATATATATATATATATATACGGTCCCCTTCTCCGGCGAACCTTAAACAGCGAATAATAAAGACAGAATAATAAAGATGGAACCAGGTCCGGTGTAAAACACACGCATGTGATATTCCAAATGTAATAATAAATGCGGAATAATAAATATGGAATCGGTCGTGAAATTCACACAAGCAAGGATATTAAACAGGATAATAAAGAACGGAATAATAAAAGAATTTTACCAAGTATGCGGTACTTACGATAAAAAAAGTTATTCCAACATAATAATAAAGAATGAAATAATGAAGAAGATCACCAAGTATTGGGTAAACCACATATATCTGGTCATTCCACCAAGTATAGGTAAACCAGCATACAAGTTATTTCAATGAATAATAAAGAATGAAATAACATAAAGATTTCACCAAGTATAGGGTATATGGCAGATACAAAGTTATTCAAATGTAATAAATAAGAATGGAATAACATAAGGATTTCACCAAGTATATAGGGTATGTCAGTATCAGCGAGTTATGTATAGGGTATGCCACTTTTACAAAAGTTATTCCAAGAATAATAAAGAATGGAATAATGAAGGTCTCTTCATGAATAAGAAAGAATAACACCCCTCACCGTAAAAAGACCTTTGGATATCAAAGTAGTGAAGTAGCGAGAATATTCTTTTTTTTTCTCTCTATAATTTTTCTCTCTAGAGTTTCGATTGAATTCGTAAAAATAATGAAGGAATGAGCTTTATTGATGAAGAATGGATTGAATAAGTAACTAATTCATGAAAGGTCCAGATCGATTTGCTTTTAAGCGAACAATCCAAATCGATTTCTTATTAAAACTTAAAGCGACGGTCATCATACCGATTTACTTATTAAAACTTTAAACCAAATGACCCATATTGATTCAATTATTATAACTTTCCACCGGCCATCCATATTAATTCATTCAACCAACGGATTCGAAAAAATTAAGACATCTCCTCATGGAATAATATTGTACCCAAATACCGAATGCACAATAATAGAGTGAATAGTAACTGGATAGTAACTCGTGAATAGTAACTCATGAATAGTAACTCGTGAATAGTAATTTCGACACAAAAAGTGTCCCAAATACCCGATTGAACAATATAACCTTCAAACATCATTTACTATCGAAATAAATGTTTAACACAAATAATTTCAACACAATGGAACTATCAATTCATCTTTAATCAACACGAACTTATCCATCATTAATATCATAACTCACAATATTTAACAACCGAAGTCGTTCCCGGTGAAAGCAGGGGCTTTCCAATAAGGATTTCTTCCTATTGGCCCGCAATTAGGTGACCAAACCTTTCCTTGACAGAACTTCTAGATATTATAAATATTGTGATTTAATAATATGAATAATTTTGTCGTCTCAATTATTGATTTAACAATATAACATATAATGCAGATGATACTGTGACAATAATTGAATCAATAATACGAGAGATATGACGCAGTGATTCTTGTAGTAATAATTGAGTATAAGCGAGTGATTTCTCACGAAGCATTAATAATCAATACAGGTCTCTACTACGCAACCACGCGTATTCGTATTTTTTACTACCGAGTAGTTCAACAATATTAACGGTAAAACTTCCGCCGTTATTTTATAAAAAGATAATTTTGTCATTTTCTTACTACGACAATACTTCTGTTGTGGGGTCCACCAATGATTATGCCGTCGTACGGATATTCCCCGACAAAAAAAATATTTTCCGACCAAATCGAATATTATATAACAACTTGCATACTTTGCAAAATTTTCAAATACTACCCACAACTATAAAATTATCTCAAACCCACACCTTAATATTCAATAAAAATATTTTGAGAAATTTAAATCTTTATTTATAAAATCTGGAGTCTCACATAAAGTGTAATAAGTTCAATCAATCTGGACCATTGGTGGTGATTTTAATAGTAAATCAATCTGGACCATTGATGGTGGTTTTAATAGTAAATCAATCTGGACCATTGATGGTGGTTTTAAAAGTAAATCAATCTGGACCGTCGGTGATAGTTTTAATAGTAAATCAATTTGGACCGTCGGTGGTGGTTTTAAAACTAAATCAATCTAGACCATCGGTTGTGGTTTTAATAGTAATCAATATGGATGAAAATGCATTCTAATAGTGAATCAATCTGGACCGTTCATGAATTAGTTCTTATTTAGTCCATTCTCCTATAAATAGAAGCATAATTATTCTTTCATTCTCACCGATTCTTTGAGATTCACAAGAGACACTTATAGAGAGAAACTATAAAGAAGCGAAGAAGAGTATTCTGCTACTTCACTTTTGCAGTATCCAACTTTCTACTAAGGTAATGGGTATTATTTCTTTAGTATTCATAAGGATTACTATTTTTCGTATTCATCCTTTAGTATATTGGAATAACTTGTCTACGTGGATTACGCATCGTAGTATTACGGTAAAAATCCATTGCGGTTTTTAGTATGTTAATTCTTTTTCATATTCTTAAATCTAAACTTACTATGGTAAGTATTATCTATAATCCTTGAAATTAGTGGAATATCCAAGTGAGTTTTACGCTTCATCCAATTATCATTTTATTGGAATATTGATATGAATTTTCTTATTAAATATTAATATTTTCATCCAGAAATCTTATTCATAAGTTCTTATTCACGGAGTTCTTATTCACGATTCATTATTCACTATAATATTATTCACGCGGGTATTCGGGACACTTTTCATGCCGGGGTACTATTCACTCAAATATTGTTTACTCGGGTATTTGGGGCACTTTTCATGTCGGGGTACTATTCACCGAAAAATTTATTTCTTTTCTGTCCAAATTATTTTTGATACATGAATATTATTCTTGAATTTTACTCTATAAAGCAGTATCATGTTGAAAATTTGGAATTCTGGATAAATTAAATTATAAATCTTTAAAAATTTATCCTTTACTTTCTTTTAATTGAATTCTTATATCATTGTCATCATTCTCATGCTTATATTGTGATGAAAGTCATCTTTGGCTTACGTGCATAGATGGACTGTTGATTGGTATGATTATGACCAGGGATAATTCGGTATAATTATGACCATTGATGATTACACGAATAATTCTTGGCCCATAGTGCAAGAATACACTACTACAAAACAGTAAATAGATAACGCGGAAAAAACGTTGTGATTTCAGTTAGAAAAACGTCGTGGTTAAGGGTGTCATCTATTTGACACCCTTACAAAACGTTTTTAAAATGTTGTAGTTAAGCACAATACCACAACGTTTTTAGGAAAAAAAGCGTTGTAGATTTGTTTTCCAAAAATTAGCAGATGCTTAAAACATTGTAGAAGGTATGATTCCACAACGTTTTACGGATAAAATGTTATAGAAAATAATGAAACATTGACGACTACACATTATATTTGTAAAAATATACAACATTTTAAAATGTTGTAGATAAAAAAAAAAAAAAAAAAAAGGTTGTGATTCACCTACATTACCAATGCACCGATATGTTAATGCCATGATATATAGCTAAAAGGTCTAAATTCTCATTTAAATTTAAAGCCAAAATGTATCAACCATTCAAAATACATCCCAATAATACCATTCGTTTACAGTTTCAAATTATTACATCCACAAAATATATACCAAACAATCCATATATGCATCTCAAATTCACTTTTCAATATAAATTAGTACTACTATATTGAATTGTGAATTTGATTACATCCACAAAATAAACCAAACTATCCATAAAATTAAGCTACTACCTAAGCATGCATAAAATTGTTGCTCGATAGAATAAATATCTCCATCTGAACCATCCTCTTGTTGCTCGACTCTGACTTCGTCAATGTCCATCGGTATGAGAATACTTTCAGTAGCTTCTGCTGCACTTCTCCTCATTTCTTTCAAGTGGTTGACAACTTGAGCAAGTAAGGAGGCTTTATCCATCTGTATATCCAAACACTTGTAGCATTGGATCAATATATGTATAACTACAAACATCACCAGAGATGATCCAGCAGGTCAAGTAAGGATTACTTTCTGTTACCAGAGCATGCACACACAAATGATATTCACCAGCAGCTGATGTCCTGCAACATAGGATCATCGTATGCTTCTTAGATGTAACATCTTAACCCAATGAATAAAGTTTGGTGAAAGGAAGACTAGGTGAAAGGAAGAAACATAAACACTAGAAAATTTGATTGCTTTATACCTCAACTTGTCATTGCGGTGATTGAACATAATTAATGATTTCATCAAGCATACTTCGCTTTGATTTGTTAAGAAATGAAATGCAAAAGAACCATCTAAAGTATATTTTTACTAAAGTTTTCTTTGTGAGACCTTAAAATGCAATGACTAACCTTGCTACCACCTTGATCTTCATGTCGCTTGGGGCCAAAGCGGTGATTTCTTTGCTCATTCATTGGCCATTGAATGCACGGGAACATGGTGGTTTCATGAATGCCTGCAAACTTCTCCTTCATAGTAAAAATTTTTACTACCTTTTCCCCTGCTCATTGTGCTGCATTAAACCCATGAACACGCCAATCTGATTATATACAATTAGTATAAGTGTGGCGAGGAGAGGAAAATGAACTCTAAATGATCCACAAAGTTGGAACTCACAAATGAAACAAGTAAACAAGTGGTGAAAAATATAGAAGATGTAAGACCCCAACTTTTATGAATAAAGAGCGAATTTTCTATAATTATCATTTTTGAGTATTATGGAATGAATTTGATATAATGTTATAGTTGTGGGTATAGTTATAAATTTTGCAAAAGTACATGAAGTTGTTATATAATATTCGATTGGTGGGGAATATTCATTTTAACAGGGAATATTAAATGACGCAAGACAATCATTAGTGGACCCCTACAACGAAATTATTGTCGAATTGAGAAAGCGACAAAAATATTTTATGAAAATAACGGCGGAAGTTTTATCGTTAATTGTTGAAACACCGGTGTTAAAAAGTACAGAATACGCATGGTTGCGTAGTAGACAGCGGTATTGATTATTGATGCTTACGTGATAAGTCACTCGGTTTTGTTCAATTATTGCTACGATAATTCTTTGTGATAAGTATCTCACGTTATTTGATTCAATTATTGTCAATATTTTATATATTATTAAATCAATAATTGAGATGACGAAGTTATTAACATTATTATTTGTAATATTAACGATGTCTAGAAGTTTTGTCAATGAGAGGTTTGGTCACCTAATTGCGCGCCAATAGAGAGAAATCCTTATTGGAAAGCCCCTCTTTCCTGGGAACGACCTAATCGATTAATAGTGTGAATTATAATAATGATGATGAAGTTTTGTTTTATTAGTATTATTAATGTAATAAAACAGAAAAGCTTTTTTATATAAAATATAATACTTTTATAAAGTTATTTGTTTTATTAGACAATAATTACAATATATTATATTTTGTTTATCGTAGTATTTTGCATAGTAAAATATTTTTATATAAAACAGAATACTTTTATAAAGTTATTCCTTTTATTAGACTATAAATAAAATATATTATATTTTATTATGCATGTTGTTTGCATAGTGTCTCATATAGTATTTGCGTAGTAAAATCTTTTATATAAAAGCAGAATAATTTTATAAAGTTATTCGTTTTATTAGATTATAAATAGAATATATTATATTTTATTTAAAAGATTTTGTTTTATTAGAATATTTTATAGTAAACCAATACTGGACCGTCCGTTTAAAAGTAAATTAATCTGGACTGATTCAAGAATTAGTTTCTTATTCAGGTCCATTCTCCTATAAATGAAGCTCATTCCTTCACTATTTCTTATTTAATTCTTTGAAACTATATAGAGAAAGAAGAAAAGTATACAACTGCTACTTCACTTACTCCTATATCCGGTTTGTTCTAAAGGTAAGGGTATTATTTATTTCAGATTCATGAAGAGAACTTTTGTTATTCCATTTTTTTATTACATTGGAATAACTTTTGTATCTGTGATCACTACCTATACTTGGTGAAATTCTTCTATTATTCTATTTTTTATCATTATGTTGGAATAACTTTATACATCACAAATCTGCATACATGGTGAAATTCTTTTGTTATTCTATTCTTTATTATTACATTTGGAACATCACGTCTGCAATGCGTTTATGCGTATTAACCGGTTCCGTTATTTATTATTACATTGGAACATCCTATCGGTGCTAATTTTACCGACACGGTTCCGTTATTTATTATTCTATTGGAATATCATCCTCGTGTGTTTACGTATACGTGGTTCCATTATTTATTATTCATTAGAATAACTCATGCATCTTGATCTATCGCATACACAGTGATTTCTTTTATTATTCCATTCTTTATTATATTTAGTTGGTTAAAGTTTTGACTTTATACTCCATGAAATTAGTAGAATATCCTCGATATTTGTGTTTCATCCGAAGATCTTTTCATGAAAATATTCTTACGAGCATTCTTGAATTTTACTCTCTGAAAAAGTATCATGTTGACAATTTGGGACGTTATTAGTTCTGGATAAATTAATTCTTGAACTTGTTTTATTGAATTCTTATATCATTGTCATCATTCTCATGTTTATATTATGATGAAGGTCATCTGTGGCCTGTTGTGCATAGATGGACTTGGTATGATTATGACCATGGATTATTCGGTATAATTATGGCCGTAATGTTACAAATGATGTGGTAAAAGTCCTTATTGTCCGTAGTGCATTGATGGATGGAGGTTGTTGGCATGATCGTGACCATTGATGAATACACGAATATCTTGGCCCGTAAGTGCGTGGATAATTTGTGTTTGTGATCTTAATGAATATACTTGGTAGTAGTGCGGGGATGATGTGGATTATTTATTAAGTCGTGTCCCAAATGATAAAAGTGATGAAAAACCTTTTAAACCATAAAAGATAGTAGATTTTATTCTTTACTCGACTCTTTTAATGGATTGCTTGTTCAATCGCAGATTAAACTTGATGTTTGTTATATTATATCAGTTTAACACTGTTGAAGGCTAACGATAATTTATTATGTATTATCTTAGTCATAATATTTCTTACTGGGCTAGTTGAGCTCACCATTTTACTTTCATTGTTCACCTCAGGAAATGAGAACGTATCAAGGACTAGTCGGGAAACGGAGTGACGGTCCAGATAATAGCATTAGTAGTCCTCACTATTCTGTTAAATTATGTGATAATAAATGTAATGAGGACTCAATTGAGTGTGAATATTGTCTAGATAATAATATTTGTATTAAAACTCACAGTATATGTTTTATCGTATTTTACACGACTGTTGTATAATTAAGTTGTATTTGAATTTTGTACCATGTATTTGGCGACTCAAGATGGGTAATGTATACCTATTTTTGGGGTGTCACAGAAGAGCACAAACATTTAAGAATGTACATAACTGATTCTTAAAAGTGGCTTCATGCTCAAGCATTTTTTGTTTTAATGCGTCATTCTCATACCCTGGATATACATCTGTGACGGTCCTAGGCACGAAGCCATTATAGTACTCCATTATAGTATTCTTTATTCAATAGAAGCTGCTCAAAATTGCTTTGCAATATATTAAGAGAAAGTAGTGGTGAAATCAAAAAAATAATAAGCAGTTTATACTTCCTTGATAAAGATTGAGCCTTAATGAACTACAACATACAATAAGATTTTTAATGTGTCGAATTGTTATAATACCACATCGACAGAACTTGGGTCAGGGCAATGTAAAAGTTACATCATCTTTGAACAAAATAGGCATAAATGAAGAGTTACTCCATGTTTGCAAAGTCACGATCTAAAAAATATGAGTTCAAAAGAGGGAAGGGGAACACCTCTTGGTGCACTAATACTAATACTTATGTGAGACCCCCAAAGTTTATGAATAAAGATTTAAATTTCTCGAAATATTTTTTTGAATATTATGGTGTGAATTTGATATAATGTTATAGTTGTAGGTAATATTTATAAATTTTGCAAAATACGCAAGTTGTTATATAATATTCGATTGGCCTGGGAATATTCGTTTTTTAACAGGAATATTAATGACGACGACACAATCATTAGTGGACCCCTGGCGGAATTATTAGCCGGATTGAAAAACGACAAAAATATTTTATGAAAATAATGACGGAAGTTTTACCTTTAGCTCGTTGAAACACCTGAGGTGTTAAAAATGCGAGAATACGTGTGGTTGCATAGTAGCGCACGGTATTGATTATTGATGCTTACGTGAGAAGTCACTCAGTTTTGTTCAATTATTGCTTCAGTAATTGTTGCATAGTATCTCACGTTAATTGATTCAATTATTGTCGATATTTTATATATTATTAAATCAATAATTGAGATGACGAAGTTATTAATATTATTATTTGCAATATTAACGATGTCTAAAAGTTTTGCCAATGAGAGGTTTGGTCACCTAATTGCGCGCCAATAGGGAAAAGTCCTTATTGAAAAGCCCCCTCTTTCTTGGGAATGACCTAGTCGATTAATAGTGTGAATTATAATAATGATGATGAAGTTTTATTTTATTAGCATTATTAATGTAATAAAACAGAAAAACTTTTTATATAAAATAGAATACTTTTATAAAGTTATTCGTTTTATTATACTTATAAATAGAATATATTATATTCTATTATACATAGTGTTTTGCATAAGTAAAATCTTTTATATAAAGCAGATACTTTTATAAAGTTATTCGTTTTATTAGACTATAAATAGAATATATTATATTTTATTATGCATAGTGTTTTGATAAAGGTGCTGCGATAGTGTTTGCATAGTAAAATCTTTTTATATAAAATGAATAATTTTATAAAGTTATTCATTTTATTAGATTATAAATAGAATATATTATATTTTATTTAAAAGATTTTATTTTATTAGAATATTTTATAATAAACCAATACTGACCGTCTGCTTAAAAGTAAATCAATCTGGACTGTTCAAGAATTAATTCTTATTCAAACCCATTCTTCATAAATAAAAGCTCATTCCTTCATTATTTCTTACGAATTCACTGAAACTCTACAGAGAGAAACTATAGAGAGAAAGAAGAAAAGTATTCTGCTACTTCACTACTCATATATCTAGTTTGTTCTAAGGTAAGGGGTATTATTTCTTTCATATTCATGAAGAGAACTTCTGTTATTCCATTCTTTATTATTCTGTTGGAATAACCTGTATACGCGGTCTACCCTATACTTGGTGAAATTCTTATGTTATTCCATTCCTTACCATTATGTTGGAATAATCTGTCTATGTGAAGTACCGCATACATGGTGAAATTCTTCCATTATTCCATTCTTTATTATTCATTTGGAACATCCTCGTCATGCGCTTACGCATGACACCGTTCCATTATTTATTATTCTGTTGGAATATCATGTATGTTCGATTTCTGCATGACACGGTTTCATTATTTATTATTACATTGGAATATCTTGTATGCATGCGTTCTGGCGTGACTGATTTCGTTATTTATTATTACATTGGAATATATCGTATGCGTGCGTTTACGCATGACACGGGTTCCATTATTTATTATTATGTTAGAATAACTTATGCATGCGATCTATCACATCGCATGGTGAATTCTTACGTTATTCCATTCTTTATTTTTTACGTTGGAATAACTCGCATGTGGATTACCACATGCATGGTGAATGATCCTTTGTATTCATTCCTTGTTAAATTATGGAAATGATCTCAGATATCGTGGATTACCGCATGGCGGTGAAAATTCATTGTAGTTTCATATATTCTATTATACTCGATTGGTTAAAGTTTTGGATTCTATACTCCATGAAATTAGTAGAATATCCGGATATTTGTGCTTCATCCAAAGATCTTTTCATTAAAATATTCTTCCGAGCATTCTTGAATTTTACTCCACAAAGCAAGATGTCGTCGACAATTTGGACGTTATTGAGTTCAGGATAAATTAACTTATAAATCTTTAAAATTTATTCTTGAACTTATTTTATTGAATTGTCATCATCTTCATGCTTATATTATGTTGAAAGTCATTTGTGGCCTGTAGTGCATAGATGGACTTGGTATGATTATGACCAGAGATTATTTGGTATAATCATGACCGTAATGTAACGAATGATATAGTAAAAGTCCTCATTGGCCCGTAGTGCATTGATGGACAGTTTTTGGTATGATTATGACTATGGATTCTCTTCGACCAAGGGTGCAAAGATGAATTGTTTTATGGCATGATCATGACCATTGATGAATACACGAATATCTTTGGCCCGTAGTGCATGGATAATTTGTGGTTGTGATACTAATGAATATCCTTGGCCGTAGTGCAGGGATGATGTGGATTATTTATTAAGTCTAGTCTCAAATGATAAAAGTGATGAAAACCTTTTTAAATCATAAAAGATAGTAGATTTTATTCTCTACTTAATGGATTGTTTGTTCCGCTGCAGTTAAACTTGATGTTTGTTATATTGTATCAGTTTAACACTGTAAAAGGCTAACGATTATTCTGCATTATCTTAGTCATAATATTTTTTCATTGGGCTAGTTGAGCTCACCTTTTGCTTTCATTGTTTTCTTCAGAAATGAAAACGTAGCGAGGACTAATCGGGAACGGAGTGACGGCCCGAGATAATAGCATTAGTAGTCCTCACTATTACGTTAAATAGTGTGATAATAAATTTAATGAGGACTCGATTGAGTGTGGATATTATACAGATGACAATATTTGTATTAAAACTCACAAAGATATGTTTTGTCGTATTTTACACGACACAGTTGTATAATTAAGTTTTTATTTGTATTACAGACTATGTATTTGGCGACTCAAAATAGGTGATGTATACCTATTTTTGGGGGCGCCACACTTATGCCGAGAGATCCGAGAAAAGCATATCAATCATGTTATGTTACTTGTTTAGTCTCATGTTATATCAATTACTTTCAACAAATTAAAAGATATTCAAGATTATGTATAATAACTCCTTAAGGTAAACTTCGTAAAGCAAATTGATATACATAGTACTAATAATAATTCTTACCTCACATTAAAAGAGTCATAAATTAATATATCACATTAATCAAGGTGTGTCACACAACTTCTAAAAAAAAATATAATTTCATAATAAACCAGAAATTACCCATGAAAAATGATGAAGATATTACCCATACTTGCAGAGGTTCAACATTCTATCTTCACAATCAATGTAAAGGCTATCAATAGATGATGTTTGATTCAAAGAAACCTAAAGAGGATAATTCATTATAAGAGGCAAAAGTATAAGCATAGAAAGAATCACACAGTTTCTACTTTAGTTTCATTAATTAGCCCCAGGAATATATGATTACACAGTGCTCTTTCCAGTGTCGGTGTTCCACGGTAAAAGTTTTGGATAGAAGGTGTTCCACAGTAAATTGAACTCAAACAAAAAATGCTGTGTAAAGATGTTAAACCTTGGTGAATATTAAACAGGGTAAATTTTTAGAGCAGCTTTGAAGAGATGGAACATGGTTCTCATCATCAGTCACCTCTTTTGAAATTGAAAGGAACACACTTTCAAAAAATTTCATCCATAACCTGCAGCTACCTATTGAGCTACAAGTAGTTACAATTGCTCCCTAGCTAGCTTTTCTCCTTTGCTATGTTTGTTATTCATATACACAAATCTTTATTTGCTCAAGGTGCTTAACAATATTTCAAGCAAGAAACAACTATACTTCACTGAAATAATCATTAAGCTCCATAGACTGGTAAACATACTCTGTATTTATCTTGTAAGATACATGGCTTGACAACATATCCTAGCCTATAAACTCATATGAAATGACAGTAACATTCATCACTTATAGACTACCATTCACATGTCTCATCTAAGAGCTTTTATTTCTTTTAATAGAAAAAGAAATTTAATTAGAAAAGCAGAAAGAGTATAAGCCTCTGAAAAAGCGAGTAATGTAGAAAAACAATTGTTTCTTTGAAACATGAACAAGTATAACTATAATCGACAACAATTTTTTTTTTTTTAAAAGGACAAAATATATAATATTAGCGGATCAAGATTCATTAGAGATCCTGAAGCGATGAAAAATTGAGGCACTGAACGAGCTGTATAAGGCAACAGTCTTTGGCGGCGATGCCTCACATGACGACGCTGACGAACGTCGATGGCTTGGGGCGATCCTTGGCGTGAACAAGTAATCGATCTTCATCCAAAGACTTCCGCACCATATGGAGGGCCCAAACTAAACTTTTTTAGAAACCACCGTAAGACCATTAAAAGGGATTTAGGAATCAAAGGATTTGATTCAAAAATACTCATAGAGGTAAGGGTTTTACCCTTTGATGTTTTTCCGTATGTTTACATGCTCGAGAAGAAACCCCAAAATCGGACCCAATCTCTGGCGAAATGGCCGATTGAACGACGTTTAGGATTGGGAGCCCTTATCGATCCTTCTTCCTTTGAACTGGTTGATGAGATCGGGATGGGTTTGAGAGTGAGAGAGAAGACAGGCTAGGGTTTTGGGCTAAAGAGAGTGCTAGCGTTTTATTTTAATTTCAAATTCACCTCCGCGTTTTTTTTGACCTCCGTGTTTTTAGATACATAAAGTTTTTTTAAAAAAATGTTATCTAGTTAAAACCAAAAAATGCCCTTTTTAAATAGATAACGTTTTTTCATATATATCTACAATGTTTTGTTAAAAAATGTTGTGGAAAAAAATACCATAAAAACATTGTGGTTTAAGTGTTGTCTATTTACTACTTTGTACTGGTGATAATTTGTGGACGTGATACTAATGAATATCCTTGGTCCATAGTGCAGGGATGATTCGATAATGTGATCTATTTATTAAGTTGAGTCTCAACAATAAAGTTAATGATAAACTTTTTAAATCATAGAAGATAGTAGATATCATGCTCTACTTGACTCTTCTAATGGGTTGCTTGTTCCGCTGCAGTTAAACTTGTTGTGTATTATATTCTATCAGTATAAGATTGTTGAAGGCTAATGATAACTTATTCTGCATTATCTTAGTCATAATATTTCTTACTGGGCTAGTTGAGTTCACCCTTTTACTTCCATTGTTCTCTTCAAAAAATGAGAACGTAGCCGAAACTAGTTGGTGAACGGAGTGATGGCCCGAGATGGTGTTATAGTAGTCCTCACTATTTTATAAAATAGTGTGCTAATAAATGTAATGAGGACTCCATTTGAGTTTGGATATTGTCTAGAAGACAATATTCGTGTAAAAACTATCAGCTCATGTTCCATAATTAAGTTTGTATTTGTATTTTGTACCATGTATTTGGCGACCCAAGATGAGTGATGTATACCTATTTTGGGGGCGTCACATTATCACAAAAGTTAATAAAAAAAATTTATCTTATGACAATTAAATTATTATTTATATGAGTCTAGCCTAAAAATTAAATAATCATAAATGTGTGCACATACAATAAGAAAAACTAATTATTTTTTTTTAAGTTAAATACATTTTTATCCCTCGAAATATCATTCAACTTATACTAGCGACCTTAAGTTATAAAAACTAATAACAATAATTTTCAAGTACATTTAAGTAAGTAAAAATGACTCTCCGGCCATAACTTTGGCCAGGATACTGACGTGTAACAACAAAGTAATGTATTTATACCATTTTAATAAATTTTAATGTATTTAAAGTTAATTTAATTGTGTTCTCTTATATATAAAAATACATTTAAATAGTATAATCATGTAAACGTTACTTAAAATAAATAAAATTCACAACAAGTTACCACACTCGCATATAAATAATCAATTTCATTAATTAAATAATTAAATTTAATAATTTACACACAAAAAATAGTTAAATTCACTAATTAACTAAATAAAATAACTAACTCGATTAATTAATTCAAATAAAATAATTAACTCCGCTAATCATTCAAGTAAAATAATCAAAGTTAATTATTTTATTAAAATTAATTATTGAGTTTAATTATTTTCTCGCTACACATTATCATACTATACATAAAATAATTAATCTTATTAATTATTTTATTTTATGTATAGTATATTAATGTGTAGTAAATAAAATAATTAACTTTGATATTTTACTCAAATAAATTATTTAATTTAAATAAAATAACTAACTCAATTAAATAACTCAAATAAAATAATTGAAACCACTAATCAACCAAGTAAAATAATTAACTGAAATAATATAATTAAACTTAAAATATGATAAAATTCGTTAAAAAATAAGCAAGTTAATTAGTGGAGCTTGATAATTATTTTATTTGAATTTATTTGTTTGAATTAATTATGTTAACATATTTTGATAATTAAAATAATTAAACTATTTTTATAACTAACTAAATATATTATTTATTTGATTTGATTTAGTTAATGATGTTTAATTATTATATTTGAATTAAGTTAATATTTTGGTTGTATTTGATAATTAATCGTATAGTCAACATTTATTATACTATTTTTATACGGTCAACTCATATATTATATCATATGAGCGGTACTGCTCATATTGGGGGCCAAAATTAGGACTAGAGGGTCACTTTTGCTTATTTGGAGGCTACTATTAATAGTTTTTATAGTTTAGGGTCACTTGTATAAGTTGGATAATACTTCAAAGAAAATAAGTGTATTTAATCAAAAAAAATCACACATTACTACTATGCTTTATTGTTTATAGTTTTACATTAGTTGTAATTATTGTTTAATTCAATATTGTCGTGTCACTATTATTATCATTCTAATTGGGAAAAAATATGTTTGAAAAATAAAAATAAAAATCATACCACCCCCTCAAAAGGATAATTTCACTTAAATTAATAAAATTAAAGAAAAGGATAGTGTATTGCTTTTGAGGGTAAATTAGTCTTTAGGCTTAATTTATATTCACTCAATTTAATTTTATTTGTCTTAATTTAAAACTACACGTCTATTAATAAAAAAATTGTTTGTAAATTACTCATCTTAACTACTCTATTATTATTTTTTATTTTATCTAGTCTCTTAACTCATTTTTTGAAATAACAAAATAGAGGATAGAGAAAGAGGAGAAAAATAGTGGGCAATGGCGGAACCAGGGGGTCATAAGAACCCAAATTTGTAATATTTCGGGGTTATTTACTTTCATTTTCCTTTTTTTTTGTATGTATTTTCTTTTCTTCTTTGCTTTTCTCGTAGCAATTCTCTCTGTAAACTAATTAAAAATAAAAAATTAAAATAATTTTTTTTGGATCCTATTATAGTGATCATAAGTGCATCATAATTCTATATTATTAAATCTCTCTTCTATTTTTTTTGTTGAAATTCCTTCTTTCAAGCTAATTTATCTCATAAACTGCAATATAAGATTTTGAATATATAATATTATAATTTATAATTTATCTATAAAAGTAGCTAATCAGTTGACTAAAAACTTCAAAATTTAATTAATTGTCCCATAGTTCGGGAAGATTAATATATATATATATATATATATAACCAGGATCTAGTCCGGGATCCCAATTTTTGTTAAGTTACGAATTTTTTATTTATTAGTTTTTTTTAAAACAATTTAAAAAAAGTTTAATACTTTATGGAACTGGAATTATATAAAATATTAAAAAAATTTTTACTTATTTAAAAAAAAAACAAAAAAAAGTCCGCATTTTAGTAGCATGCGGGAGTCCGGACTGGAATCGGACTCTTTATATATATATGTGTATATGTATTAATTTTTTTTACTTATGTATTTTGACTCTCCTTTAAAAATGTTATGGTTCCGCCACTGATAGTGAGATTGTGTTTCCAATGTTAAAATTATGTCGTTGAGTTCTTAGTTTAGCAGTTAAAATTGATGTATTATCACCTCTAAGTCTCAGATTCGATTTTCACTTAACTGAGTTGTTTCATGTTTTATTCTGATTTACGTCAATTTATTTCTTCTTTTTTAGTGAGATTCAAGTAAACTTAGACGAGTAAGTATTTAACTTGTGTATTTTTAAACATCTTTTTATGGATAAAATATTTTGTTGTTGAACACATCTTTTTTAAGATGGAGGAAATATATAATATGAATATATGTTACACAATTTATTTTTATATTTAATCAAAATTATTTAAGAAAAATGTTACTCCAAATCACTATTGTTAAAATTATAATATACTCAACGCTTAAATTAGGTTAATTAAAATACTTATCTCAATTAATAAACAAAATTGTTTTAAGAAAATGTTACTCCAAATCACTATTTCCCTAAATAATAGTAACACTTTTTCTGATTGAAAGAATTGAATGCAGTCAAAAATGGAATAATTTTAAAGTATTTCAAGTGTATGTTTGGTTGTTGTTATGACGCTCCCGAAATAGGTATACATCACCCATTCTGAGTCGTCAAATACATAATACAGAATACAAATACAAACTTAAATATACAACATGAGCTGTGAGTTTTAATACAAATATTGTCTTCTAAGCAGTATTCAAACTCAAAATAAGTCCTCAATATATTTATTATCCCACTATTTCACAGAATAGTGAGGACTACTAATGTGAGACCCCAGATTTTATGAATAAAGATTTAAATTTCTTGAAATATATTTTTTTAAAAATATTATGGTGTGGATTTGATATAATGTTATGGTGGGTAATATTTATAAATTTTGCAAAGTATGCAAGTTGTTATAAAATATTCGATTGATCGGGGAATATTCTTTTTGTCGGGGAATATTCCTACGATGGCACAATCATTGGTGGACCCCACGACGAAAGTATTGTCGTATTTAGAAAACAACAGAATTATCTTTTTATAAAATAACGACGGAAGTGTTACCGTTAAAACTGTTGAACTACCCGGTAGTAAAAGAAATACGATGAATCTGGCGTGGTTGCGTAGTAGCACACGGTATTGGTTATTGATGCTTACGTAAAAAGTCACTCGAGTTATACTCAATTATTGCTACAAGAATTCTTGATCATATCTCTCATATTATTGATTCGATTATTGTCACAATATCATACGCATTATATGTTATATTATCAAATCAATAATTGAGGCGACAAAGTTATTCATATTATTAAATTGCAATATTTACAATGTCAGAAGTTACGTCGAGGAGAGGTTTGGTCATCTAATCAATTGCGTGCGATAAGGAGAAATCCTTATCGGAAAGCCCTCTCTTTCCTGGGAACAACCTGGTTGCTAAATATTGTGAGTTATAATATTAATGATGAATAAGTTCGTGTTGATTAAAGATGAATTTGATAGTTTCATTGTGTTGGAATTATTTGTGTTAGTAGAAATTGACATCTATTCCGATGATAATTGATGTTTGGAGGTTATATTGTTCAATCGGGTATTCGGGAACTTTTTGTGTCGGAGTACTATTCACGAGTTACTATTCACCCGATTACTATTCACTCTAGTATTGTGCATTCGGGTATTTGGGTACAATATTATTCCATGAGGAGATGTGCTAATTTTTCAAACCGTTGGTTGAAGTTATAATAGTGAATCAATATGGACCGCTGGTGGAAAGTTATAATAGTGAATCAATATGGATCTCTAATTTAAAAGTTTTAATAGTAAATCAGTATGGATCGTTGCTTTAAGTTTTAATAGTAAATCAACTGGACCGATTCGTTTAAAAGTAAATCAATCGGACCATTCAGAATTAATTCTTATTCAATCCATTCTTCTATAAATAGAAGCTCATTCCTTCATTATTTCATTTAATTCAATCAAACTCTAGAGAGAAATTATAGAGAAAGAAGAAGAGTATTATGCTACTTCACTACTTCAATATCCAAAGGTCTTTTACGGTGAAGTGGTGTTATTCTTTCTTATTCATGAAGAGAACTTCTGTTATTCCATTCTTTATTATTCTGTTGGAATAACCTGTATACGTGGCATACCCTATACTTGGTGAAATCCTTCATTATTCCATTCTTTATTATTCGTTGGAATAACTCAGATACGCCTGATACCCTATACATAACTTTCAGATCACGGCAGTGATACCCTATACTTGGTGAAATCCCTCTGTTATTCCATTCTATATTATTATATTGGAATAATCTGTTTATATCTAATCCGCATATACGTGGTGAAATTCTTCTATTATTCCGTTCTTTATTATTACATTTAATATCCTGCTCGGTCTTAATTTCACGACTCGGTTCCATTATTTATTATTTTGCATTTAATATTCTCGCCGGAATATCTCGCTTGATTGTGAATTTCACCTGACCTGGTTCCATTATTTATTATTCCGTATTTATTATTCTGTTAGAATAACCTGTCTATGCGAAGTACCGCATGCATGGTGATTTCTGTTGTTATTCCATTCTTTATTATTCTGTTGGAACATCCGCTTATTGTGAATTTTACCCGACCCGGTTCCGTTACTTATTATTCATTGGAATAACACATCATGCAAGTACCGCATGCATGGTGATTTCATTATTATTCCATTCTTTATTATACTCGGTTAGTTAAAGTTTTGATTTCTATACTCCATGAAATTAGTGGAATATCCTTGATATTTGCGCTTCATCCAAAGATCTTTCATGGAAATATTCTTTTGAGCATTCTTTAATTTTACTTTACAAAGAAGTATCATGTTGACAATTTGGACGCTATTAGTTCCTGGATAAACTAATTCTTGAACTTGTTTTATTGAATTCTTATATCATTGTCATCATCCTCATGTTTATTTTTTTTTAAAGTCATCTGTGGCCTGTAGTGGATAGATGGACTTGGTACGATAATGACCAGGGATTATTCGGTGTAATCATGACCTTAATGTTATAAATGATGTGGTAAAAGTCCTCATTGGCCCGTAGTGCATTGATGGACAGTTGTTGGCATGATCATGACCATTGATAAATACACGAATATCCTTGGCCCAGTAGTGTATGGATAATTTGTGGTCGTGACCCTAATGGATATCCTGGTCAGTAAGCGTGGATGATGTGGATTATTTATTGTCGAGTCTCTCGATGATAAAAGTGATGAAAACTTTTTAAATCATAAAAGATAGTAGATTTTATTCTCAACTCGACTCTTTTAATGGATTGCTTATTCATTACCGCAGATTAAACTTGTTGTCTATTGTATTTTATCGGTTTAACATTGTTGAAGGCTAATGATGATTTATCCCGCATTATCTTAGTCATAATATTTCTCTACTGGGCTAGTTGAGCTCACCATTTCTTTCACTGTTCTCTTTAGGAAATGATAACGTAACAGGGACTAGTCAGGGGACGGAGTGATGGTCCAGATGATAGCATTAGTAGTCCTCACTATTTTATGAAATAATGTGATAATAATTGTAATGAGGACTTATTCTGAGAGTGGATATTGTTTAGAAGACAATATTTATATTAAAACTCACAGCTTTTGTTGTATATTTAAGATTGAATTTGTATTTTGTACCATGTATCTGGCGACCCAAGATGGGTGATGTATACCTATTTTGGGGGCGTCACAGCTTTCCAATAAAGATTTCTCCCTATTGGCGCGCAATTAGGTGACCAAACCTCTCCTCGCGTAACTTACAGACATCGTTAATATTGCAAATAATAATGTTAATAACTTCGTCGTCTCAATTATTGATTTAATAATATATAAAATATTGATAATAATTGAATCAAATAACGTGAGATACTACGCAAAGAATTCATCAGTAGCAATAATTGAACAAAAATGAGTGACTTCTCACGTAAAGCATCAATAATCAATACCGTGTGCTACTTATGCAACCATGCGTATTCTCAGCACTTTTAACACCGTGTTTCAACAGATTAACGATAAAACTTCCGCCGTTATTTTCATAAAATATTTTTGTCGTTTTCTCAATTCGACAATAATTTCGTTGTTATGGGTCCACTAATGATTGTCTTGCGTCGTGCATCGAATATTCCCTCGTTAAAATGAATATTCCCCACCAATCGAATATTATATAACAACTTTGCGATTTTGCAAAATTTATAACTATACCCACAACTATAACATTATATCAAATTCATTCCATAATACTCAAAAATGATAATTATAGAAAATTCGTCTTTATTCATAAAAGTTGGGGTCTTACATCTTCTATATTTTTCACCACTTGTTTACTTGTTTCATTTGTGAGTTCCAACTTTGTGGATCATTTAGAGTTCATTTTTCCTCTCCTTGCCACACTATACTAATTGTATATAATCGTATTAGCGAGGTTCATGGGTTTGTCAAGACAATGTAGCAGGGGAAAAGGTAGTAAAAATTTTTACTATGAAGGAGAAGTTTGCAGCATTCATGAAACCACCATGTTCCGTGCATCACGAATCGAATGAGCAAAGAAATCATCGCTTTGGCCCCAAGCAGCATGAAGATCAAGGTGGTAGCAAGGTTAGTCATTGCATTTTAAGGTCTCACAAAGAAAACTTTAGTAAAAAATATACTTTAGATGGTTCTTTTGCATTTCATTTCTTAACAAATCAAAGCAGTTATGCTTGATGAAATCATTAATTATGTTCAATCACTGCAATGACAAGTTGAGGTATAGCAGTCAAATTTTCTAGTGTTTATGTTTCTTCCTTTCACCTAGTCTTCCTTTCAGTCAAACTTTATTGCTGGGTTAAGATGTTACATCTAGTAGCATATGATGATCCTATGTTGCAGGACATCAGCTGCTGGTGAATATCATTTGTGTGTGCATGCTCTGGTAACAGAAAGTAATCCTTACTTGACTTTCTTTGGATCATCTCGGTGATGTTTGTAGTTATATATATATGATCCAATGCTACAAGTGTTTGGATATACAGATGGATAAAGCCTCCTTACTTGCTCAAGTTGTCAACCACTTGAAAGAAATGAGGAGAAGCAAGTGCAGGCTCCGAAAGTATTCTCATCTGGATGGACATCGACGAAGTCGAGTCGAAGCAACAAGAGGATGGTTCGGATGGAGATATTTATTCTATCGAGCAACAATTTTATGCATGCTTAGGTAGTAGCTTAATTTTATGGATAGTTTGGTTTATTTTGTGGATGTAATCAAATTCACAATTCAATATAGTAGTACTAATTTATATTGAAAAGTGAATTTGAGATGCATATATGGATTGTTTGGTATATATTTTGTGGATGTAATAATTTGAAACTGTAAACGAATGGTATTATTGGGATGTATTTTGAATGGTTGATACATTTTGGCTTTAAATTTAAATGAGAATTTAGACCTTTTAGCTATATATCATGGCATTAACATATTGCAGGTGCATTGGTAATGTAGGTGAATCACAACCTTTTTTTTTTCTTTTTTTTTATCTACAACATTTTAAAATGTATATTTTTACAACATAATGTGTAGTCGTCAATGTTTCATTATTTTCTATAACATTTTTATCCAGAAAACGTTGTGGAATCATACCTTCTACAATGTTTTTAAGCATCTGCTAATTTTTGGAAAACAAATCTACAACGTTTTTTTCCTAAAAAACGTTGTGTATTGTGCTTAACTACAACATTTTAAAAACGTTTTGTAAGGGTGTCAAATAGATGACACCCTTAACCACGACGTTTTTCTAACTGAAATCACAACGTTTTTTCCGCGTTATCTATTTACTGTTTTGTAGTAGTGTATTCTTGCACTATGGGCCAAGAATTATTCGTGTAATCATCAATGGTCATAATTATACCGAATTATCCTCGGTCATAATCATACCAATCAAGATCCATCTATGACGTAAGCAAAGATGACTTTCATCACAATATAAGCATGAGGATGATGACAATGATATAAGAATTCAATTAAAAGAAAGTAAAGGATAAATTTTTAAAGATTTATAATTTAATTTATCCAGAATTCCAAATTTTCAACATGATACTGCTTTGTAGAGTAAAATTCAAGAATAATATTCATGTATCAAAAATAATTTGGATGAGAAAAGAAATAAATTTTTCGGTGAATAGTACCCCGACATGAAAAGTGCCCCAAATACCCGAGTAAACAATATTTGAGTGAATAGTAACCCGTGAATAGTACCCCAGCATGAAAAATGTCCTGAATACCCGAGTGAATAATATTATAGTGAATAGTAACTGGGTGAATAGTAACCCGTGAATAGTAACTTATGAATAGTACTTCGGGTGAAAATATTGATATTTAATAAGAAAATTCATATCAATATTCCAATAAAATGATACTGGATGAAGCGTAAAACTCACGGATATTCCACTAATTTCAAGGATTATAGAAGCAATACTTACCATAGTAAGTTTAGATTTAATAATATGAAAAGAATTAACATATGAAAACTGCAAATGGATTTTTACCTGTCATACGGTACGTAATCCACGTAGACAGGTTATTCCAATATACTAAAGGATGAATACGAAAAATAGTATTCCTCATGAATACTAAAGAAATAATACCCCTTACCTTAGTAGAAAGTTGGATACTGCAAAAGTGAAGTAGCAGAATACTCTTCTTTTTGCTCTCTATAGTTTCTCTCTCTATAGTGTCTCTTGTGAATCTCAGTGAATTGGTGAGAATGAAAGAATAATTAAGCTTCTATTTATATGAGAATGGACTATATTGTAACTAATTCATGAACGGTCCAGATTGATTCACTATTAGAACAGACGGTCCATATTGATTACTATTAAAACCACAACCGATGGTCTAGATTGATTTAGTTTTAAAACCACCACCGACGGTCCAAATTGATTTACTATTAAAACCACCACCGACGGTCCAGATTGATTTACTTTTAAAACCACCATCAATGGTCCAGATTGATTTACTATTAAAACCACCATCAATGGTCCATATTGATTTACTATTAAAACCACCACCAATGGTCCAGATTGATTTAACTTATTACACTTTAGTACCCCTAAAGTTTTCTAAGTTTGCATTATTCCCCTTTAACTTTTGTAATTCATTTATCTTCAATAAACACATTCTTAATACTTCAATAATTATTCATCATTAATATTATAACTCACAATATTTAACAATCAGATCGTTCCCAAGAAAGATGGGGCTTTCCAATAAGGATTTCTCCCTATTGACGCACAATTAGGAGACCAAACCTCTCCTCGACAGAACTTTCTTGACATTGTCAATATTGCAAATAATAATATGAATAACTTTGTTGTCTCAATTAATTACATTAATAATACTAATAAAACAAAATTTATATAATATTAATCGAATTGTGTCGTTCCTGGAAAGAGGGGCTTTCAATAAGGATTTCTCCTATTAGGCATAATTAATTAGGTGACCAAACCTCTCCTCGATGAACTTCAGACATCGTTAATATTGCCGATAATAATATTAATAACTCATCATCTCAATTATTGATTTAATAATATATAAAATATCGACAATAATTGAATCAAATAACGTGAAATACTATGTGGCAATTACTGTAGCAATAATTGAACAAAATTGAGTGACTTCTTATGTAAACATCAATAATCAATATCGTGTGCTACTATGCAACCACGCGCATTATTGTACTTTTACTACTGAGTAGTTCAACAGTTTTAACGATAAAATTTCCGCCGTTATTTTCATAAAAATATTTTTGTCATTTTCTCAATCCGACAATAATTCCGTTGTGGGGTCCACCAATGATTGTGTCGTTGTACGAATATTCCCTGCTAAAACGAATATTCCCCGACCAATCGAATATTTTATAACAACTTGCTTACTTTGCAAAATTTATAAATATTACCCACAATTATAACATTATATCAAATCCACACCATAATATTAAAAAAAAAATCGAGAAAATTAAATTTTTCTTCATAAAATTTGGTGTCTCATAAAAACCCAGTGGGAAAAAACCCTTAGCGAAGGAAAAAGAGTACAATCAGCACATATCCTTTTTACTCCCCTTCATGAGTACATAAAATTTCCATTGTTCATGGTAAAAATATCATTAAGTCAAAACATGCCAATATTATGCACCATCTTCTTCAAAATCATAGTTGGTAATGACTTAATGAATCTATCAACCAAATTATCACATGATCATATATGCTTGATATCAATATCGTCATTCTTCTTGGGCTCTTGTGTATAAAATAATTTTGGTGCAATATGCTTGGTTCTATCACCCATGATATAGCATCCTCTAATTTGAGTGATACAAGCGACATTATCTTCATATAATATCGTTGGACTATTTATGATTGATGATAATCCACAGTTCCCTCAAATATGTTGAATTATTGATCTCAACCAAATACATTCACAACTTACTTCATAAATTATGATAATCTCTGCATTAGCAGATCCAACTAACTATGGTTTTGATCCATATTGCTTATAAGCTAACTGCAAATGCTATATCAGGTCATGAGAAATTTTGTAATATATATCAAAGCACCAATTGTAAAAAGATATGGTACTTCAGGACCAAGAGTTTTTTCATTATTTTCTTGTGATCAAAACGGATCTTTCTTGATATCAAGTGACCAATCTATCATTGAAGTACTTACAGGATTAACATTATCTATGTAAAGTTACTTCAAGACTTTTTCTGTGTATGTTAATTGATGGTCAAGAATTCCATGGCTCAATTTTTAGGCCAAGACAAAAATTTGTCTTACCAATATCTTTCATCTCAAATTTGTTATTTTTTGTCAACTCTTCTGGAGCAAGATATTTCATCAATAAATAATAACAAATCCATATTATGATCTTTTGATATAAATGCATGCACAAATTGGATTATTCTCAAATCATTTTGTCAAAAGATATCTACTTAGGCGATTATACCACAATATGCATCTGGATTGCTTTAACTCATATAAAGATCTTTGTAGCTTAATAGAATACATACTTCGAGATGTAGAATTATATGCTTCAGGCATTTTATATCCTTCATAGATTTTCATGTATATATGATCATTATCTAATAATCCATACAGATATGTTGTAACAACATTCATTAATCGCATATCTAAATTTTCTTTTGCTACCAAACTATTTAAAAATCTGAATGTAATTGCGTCCATTACAGGAGCATAAGTTTCTCCATAATTAATATCAAGTCTCTGCAAGAAACCTTGTGCTACAAGTCGCGCTTTGTACCATATAATTTCATTTTTCTTATTTCGTACAAATACTCATTTATATCCAACAAACATTACACCTTCAGGTGTTCGGACTACAGGTCCAAAAACTTCACGTTTACTTTGTGAATTTAGTTCTACTTGAATCGCCTCTTTCCACTTTGGCCAAATATTTCTACGTTGAACATTCATCAACAATTTGTGGTTCATATTCATGATCATTACTTCTGGTAATATCAATAACAACTTTATATAAAAATATGTTGTCGACAACAATTTTTATTTCTATCGAATATATTTGTCTCCTGTATATACATAATGTATCGAGATCTCGTTATTTTCAGGTACCTGATCCTCTTCAGGGGATAACTCATCCTCTTCAGGAGATAACTCTTCAAGAGTTTTATTTATAGGAGGTTTTTGTTCATAAGTTTTGAGTTTTGGATAAATCAATAACTTTTGTAGCATGTTTCATGGGTATAACCTCTTTATAGGCTGCAACTTGTTTTTCTTGTACTTTCTTCTTCTGAAAAATTTTATCTTTAACATCGATCATTCTTCTATGTTTCAAGTGTGACTTTGATTCAATTTGCTGCTGTATTAACTGATTATCCTGTACACTTCAATCTCTGCTAGAGTATTAACAGCTAAAATGTGAGATATCACTCTTTTCTTATTATCGGTGAATAATTCTGGTAATTGATTTGCAATTCATTGCAAATGAATAATCCTTTGAACTTCTAGTTCATATTGATTTGTATGAGAATCAGGATTAAATAACGTTAAAACATTCTGTAAGACCCCAACTTTTATGAATCAAATAACGTGAGATACTATGCAATAATTATTGTAGCAATAATTGAGTATAACTGAGTGACTTCTCACATAAGCATCAATAATCAATACCGTGTGCTACTATCCAACCACGCATATTCTTCGCATTACTTTTACCAAGGGTAGTTCAACAGTTTAACGGTAAAACTTTCGCCGTTATTTTTATAAAAAGATATTTCTGTCATTTTCTAACTACGACAATATTTTCGTTGTGGGGTCCACCAATGATTGTGTCATCGTACGAATATTCCCTGTTAAAACGAATATTCCCCGACCAATCGAATATTCACTGACTCAACGAATATCAACTTGCTTACTTTGTAAAATTTTCCAAATATTACCCACAACTATAATATTATATTATATCCACACCATAATATTCAAAAATATATTTCGAGAAAAATTATTCTTAATTCAAAAAAAGTTGGGGTCTTACAGATAATATTGATATTTTTAAAATTAATAATTAAACATATTTATTTAGATTTTCAAAATGATAAAAAATGATATTAATAGTAAATTGTATGTTGTTTATAATGTTGATTGGTTTTTTGCATATGTAAAAGATTAATATTATATATTAATTTGAAAATGATATCATAAAAGTTAATGAAAAACTTTTATTCTAGAACTATAATTTAAAATAAAAATATATGTCTAATTCTGGAATAAACTTAATAAAAAATTATTATATCTAATTGGCTTAAATATGAATTAGTACCCTAAACTATAGGCTATATTTCACTTCGGTGATCCATCTTTCAATTTTATTAATTAGATGATTGAACTAATAATTTTTTTCAATTTCATTCAATTAAGTATTTCACGTCAAAAATTGCTGACGTGGTGTGCTGACTAGGCTGATAACTGTTTACATGTAATTAAAAATTATTATTTCAAATAAATTTTTATATTTATTAAATGTCCAAGGATAAAAAGGTCAAATCTCATTTAAAAGTTCACCCTAAATCGATTTATGCTTCTTCTAAACCCAGATCTATCACCAAACATATGTTCCAAACAAAATCTCAAATATATCACCAAAAATCCCAAACCCCAAATCTATCACCAAAAATTAGTTTCAAACAAATAAAAATAATCCTGAATAAATAAACAAATCACTTCCACTCTCAATAGTCTTCCTTTTGCTGCAGTTGAAAGCATTTTGACAGATGAGAGTTTACACTTTCTCTCTCTCTCTATCTATTTTCTTTCTTTATCTCCATCAATCTCTGTAGAAAATTTGTTTCTTTGGGTTTGTTGTTGAGCAAGTAGATACCTTTTTCTTGGATCTTGCTCTGCCATCTATAGTTTGTTTTTTCTTTTCAAAATATAGGGTGTTCAGAAAATTAATTGGCTGAGTTGTGATATTGAGATGGAGAGGGATTTCATGGGTTTGAATTCAAAAGATTCTGTGATTTTTGTTTAGGAAATCAACAAATTATTTGTTGTTTTGAAGGCTAAGAAACCACCTTGTCTTTGTAGTAAAGTAAAACAAGTCATGTTTGAGCCTGAACCAGGCAAACTTTCGGATTCGAACGGATCGAAGCCTGACCCAGATAACCCCCTTTTGACCCGAAAGAATGATTTCTTGATTTTCTCTGATATGCTCTGTTTTCTCGAGAACTAGTAACTTCTTAGAAACAGTTGCCTCTTCTCTATATCTGTGTAACCCACCTCTACCCACCATCTATATCTATTTCCATGTTGTGGAATAGATTAGATCTATGATGTCGTTGAGGGCCACATCTGATACATAAATATGTGTAATAATTGTGTATTGATATTTATATGAAGAGGACGCGCCGTCATCTGTTCATCCTCGCGGCCGTTTTCAGTGCGACAAAACTCAAACAGGTCGGTATCATTGAAATAAAAGTGAGGGAAGGAACATTGGGATCTATTTCATTTTCCATTGTTGAAGAATTTGTCCTTTAAGCTATAATAAATGTTTAATTAAAAATTAAAAAATAAATATTTTTTTTCACATCAACTCAACTATACCATACCTAAACAGTCACGTCATCAATTTATGATGTGACAGATCCAATTGAATTTAATTAGAAAAAATTAATACTTTAATTAATAAAATTAAAAAATGAATCATGAATATGGTCAATAGTTAATAGTTTAGGATATTAAATCATATTTAAGCCTATCTGAACAAAAGTATATAGAAAGTAATTTCGAGATTAATTATACAGTATTAGTTGGCTCTTGAGGTAAGGAGGAGAGAGAGAGAGAGAGGAGCATCCCTCAGCTCCTATGAATATATGAGCGCCAAAATTTGCCCTTTGGAGCAGTCTAAAGGTTGTTCTTTCGTAGCCCCAACTTGATCTACAAAACCCTTCTATATAAACCCTTTCATATCTCTCTCCTCTTTACGTCTCTACATATAATTTGCCTATTTTGTGAACTCATTTTTGATCTGATCATGGCTCATTCTGCTATTTCCCAGGTCAGTTTTCTTTTTCAATTGCTAATTACTATTTGATTGTGAATACTTTGTAAATAAGACTATAATCAAATCATTTTGCTTGTAGATTTCTCTAATTGTGCCTCTCAATGATTGCTCTACTCGGAGATCTGTGTTTAAGGTACTTCAATCCCTTTTCATTCGTTGATGTGATTATGTTCTATTATCAGTGCATAACAAGCAACTGTTTATTTTTGCCTATTTTTTTGTAATGCGGTGCTATTCATTTTCTGGGTTCTATGAGATCACCATGGATTATGATTTCATTGCATTTGACCAATTTAGTACTTCTGGTCTCCTACTGTGATTTAGGAAGAGCAAAAATCATAAATAAAGCAGCTTGGGGATGTAGCTCAGATGGTAGAGCGCTCGCTTAGCATGCGAGAGGTACGGGGATCGATACCCCGCATCTCCATTTCTTTTTTATGCCTATCATTTCGTTGCTTTTTGTTTTTCTTTGGATCCATTTGTTGATGATTGTTTGCTTTATTCCTAACAGCTTATCCTTGGTCACTAACTTGCCCAAAGAAATTATATTTTATAAAGAGAAAAGTCTCAAATTTCTGCTTTCCTAAGTTCTTTGAAAAGGCCTAGTGATTTTATTGTCTTGGTTTTTCAAAGATTTAGTCTAACATATAAGCATTTAAATTCTATTTGCTTCAATTCAAAGTGCAGGTATCAATTATGGGTTCAACTTCATGAAAGTAAAGGAACCAGAAGGCATGATATTAGCCATTTACCTTTTTTTTTATAAAAAATAATCCTTACGGTGTTTTCTATGTTCTTGAGTCAAGGTGAATGTTTATGTTTCCATTTGGTTAACTAGTTTGCAATGGATGGTCAGTTTACATGAAATGATTAAGTTCTTTGCATGATATAATAGAGAGAAATTCCTAACAGCTTCTGACCGTTACAGAAATTTATATTTTTCTGCCTCAAATCTATGGAAAGTTCTAAAACTGCGAATTCTTTTTGTGATATATTTCGTTCAAAAGACTCAAACCATAACACGATGAAATCCTACTCATTCATTTTCTGTATTTGTGATTTCAAGATCAGAAAACAAGTTCCATAAAGTATCAAAGGAAAATTCTTACTGATACATCGCTGAAAAATGTGTTACCTAAGTTCACGCAAAAAGCAATACATTCAAGGTGAACCTGATAAATAAGTTCTATGTCTTAATAGCTGTGTAATGTTTACTTCAGCCTGGCTAATATGACTATTGACTCTTTTTGCTATTCAAAGGTGACTAAAACAAATATTTGTTTCATGCTATCAGCTGTCAGTTGCTTCTGCACATTCATGCTCACTTGTTTTTATCAACATATAACGTTCAGTTTGTATTACCTTTTATTAGGATATGTACTTGATTTTTTGTAAATTACTAAATTTTCATAGACTGGGCAAATATGGAGTTGTTTTTTGTTACTATGAAACAAATTTTTAACTGGTTGCACTACACTGTGAGAAGGACCGGGATATATGAATGTATAAATCATTAAAATAAGAAATTAGGAAAAATTTAATTATTTGTGGGGATGGCTTATGGTAAACTAGCTCTGAAAGCAATTGCATTTCATCTTATTGCAGACACATAGCATAAGTTTTCGTGATAAATCATGGATATCTGTCTTACCTATGGACTTGAAAACCAAGAATGCACAATCAAGGATAATTTGCATGTCAGTGCAACAAGCCAGCAAAACTAAGGTAGCAGTTTCACCTTTAGCACTTGAAGATGCAGAAGAGCCTCCACTAAACTTACACAAGCCCAAGGAACCATATACAGCAACCATTGTCTCTGTTGAGAGGCTCGTAGGTCCAAAAGCTCCAGGAGAGACTTGTCATATTGTAATTGATCATGGTGGCAATGTACCCTACTGGGAAGGACAAAGCTATGGCATAATTCCTCCTGTAAGTCGTAGACTTTATTTTATTCTTTAGCTTCAGGATCTCACTTAGATTGGCGAGTTATCATCTCTTCTATATTGCATGATATGATTTGCTACATCATTTCGAAGTAAAATTATAAATTTACATTCCTACTTCCTCAGCAGCTCTAGATATATGAAGATGTGCATCCCCTCTCCCAATTAATATTGCTGTTTTCTTAAATGGTTTACTTTACTAAACTGCAATAAGATCAAGGATGATGTTGTTTATTAGTGTCTAAAAATATTGTTGTTGGATTTACTAAAATTAGGCTAATACCAGCCACAATTAAGGTCCAATATAATAGGCATCACTACTCTATCATTTTGAGTAAGATTTAGTTTGACTACACATATTAGTAGTAAAATGACCGTATCCATGAAAGTAACCATGAAACAGCTGAGACTTTGTTGTACATGTGTTTTGTTGTTATTGGACACTTGTAAGATATGGAACTTGGAAACATCACGGTAGTTTCACAAGACGAAATCATTTTTTTAATTCTGAATATATAATTGAGTTGTTTTTCGTTCCTTCTTTCTTTGTTTATTAAGCAAAAAGTAATATGTGAAGTATTGAAAACCAAAATGTGATTAACCAACCTAAAAATTTTTGCATGTAACTTTCTCTCTTGTTGACATATGCGTATCCACAATTTCACATGCATAGGCAAACATGCATGATTTTATCTATGGTAAATGGGTCTATAAGTAATAACTTATTCTAAAGAACAATATATTGAACTTATTGTAAGATAAACTTTGCTGTATGGAATATACGGATATTTCTTTATTTATATAATTTTTTTTCTTTTTTGCTAGGCCATTGCATTGCCTAATTCCTACCTTTCTATGATTGCCTTGCTAGCGCGTCTTTTTACTTCCATGTCCGTGTCTATGTCTGTATCCATGCTTCACAAACTGTAGTTACCTACCCTTAGCACTTTTTGGTTACTAAATTATGGTTTATGTCCTAGGGTGAAAATCCAAAAAAACCAGGGAATCCTCAGAACGTTCGTCTTTATTCAATTGCTTCCTCAAGGTATGGGGACTCTTTTGATGGCAATACTGCCAGTTTGTGTGTTAGACGAGCTGTTTATTATGATCCCGAGACAGGAAAAGAAGATCCTTCAAAGAACGGTGTTTGCAGCAATTTCCTATGTGACTCGAAGCCAGGAGACAAGGTTAAGATAACAGGTAAGATCCCCTCATTTTCATAGAAATCGATATTGAATATACTTTTTCCTTAAATTTCCTGATAGAAAAACTTTTCATTTGATTGCTGTTGAAATGCCATGTCTTGCACAGTCCTTCCCTATGAATACAGTGCCACTGAATCGAGGAAATTGAGTATACTGACCTTTCCTGTACTGTAGTACGGTCTGAATTGATTTGCATTCGCGTCCATCTTGCTTTGTAGTCATTTTCTTAAGTTGCTACCGCATTCAAGTTGATTTTCTGAAAACAAAATGATGTATATCAAATTTCCATATTATCATTTAGACATGCATCGACAACTTTGATTTTAATACCAAGTACTGTGTAATTTAGTTACTGTTTTTAGTTACTTAAACATGTAGTCCGTTGGTTGCTGACCTTTTCTGTAGTACTGACTGAATTGATTTGCATTCATGTCCATCTTGCTTTACAGTCATTATACTTTTTAGTTTGGTCTCAAATTAGGTTTCAACTCATTTGAAACTCATCAACATGTTATTATTATGTTTTTTTTAAAAAATATTTGCCAGATATATTGGGGGATTGTGTAATTTGATTGATTGTGTTGGTTTTACATGGTTGTTGATGGGACTGCATAGTTATGTTGTACTATCAAGTTTCTCTCTTATTTATAGCATGACAATGTTTTACAGGCCCTTCTGGAAAGATTATGCTTTTGCCTGAAGATGACCCAAATGCCACCCACATTATGATTGCTACTGGCACCGGCGTGGCTCCTTTCAGAGGCTACCTTCGCCGCATGTTCATGGAATCTGTCCCTAAGTTTAAGTTCACTGGTCTTGCTTGGCTGTTCCTTGGGGTGGCTAACACCGACAGCCTTCTATATGATGACGAGTTCAACAAGTACCTTACGGACTACCCAGATAATTTTTGGTTTGACCGTGCTCTTAGCCGAGAACAGAAAAACAAGACTGGATGCAAGATGTACGTTCAGGATAAAATTGAAGAATATAGTGATGAAATCTTTAGGCTCTTGGATGGTGGGGCCCACATATATTTCTGCGGGTTGAAGGGGATGATGCCTGGGATTCAAGACACCCTAAAGAGGGTCGCAGAGCAGAGAGGAGAGAGCTGGGAAGCGAAGCTATCGCAACTGAAAAAGAATAAACAATGGCATGTAGAAGTCTATTGATTTTCTTGCTTCATGAAAAGGTGCATTTTTTTTTTTTGAGTTAGGTAATGTGTTATTTGTTTCCATGGATGTTGTTAAGAACTAGCAGTCACTGTTAAGTCGGTATAATTAGTTGACATGGGGGGATGCTTTTCCTTCTTTTTCGATATGAATAATGTACTCCATCAGTACTTTCTTTTAAATTTCCTGATTTGTTGTGTAGTTTTCTGTTTATATTGTTACTACTCTCCAAAACTGTCCTATTGTTTAAAAGAGTATCAATAATATTTATTCACGTAACTTACATATATATCATTTTCCTTCATTCTTTCGTGTGCATGTGACATGGGTTTTTGCATGACTGTGACAGCTTCCTGTATTTTTTTACGCATGTGGATGTGGTGAAGTTCATTCAACCCTAGGGTCAATTCAGAAGTTTTGTTGCTGCACTGATAAATGTCTACATTTAGTAAGGGCTGGCCGTGTCAATATCCCATTTATAAGTGCATGATTCATGAAATTTAGAGGCATTTATCCATGTAAGATTCCAGCAGGAGCAGTATTTGTCACAATGTAATGGAACATATCAAAAGAGATCATGATACATGCATTAGTTATTAGTAGGTCATTTTTTGAACTTTATGTTCTATATATCACGTGCCTATTGGTCTCAAAATGATAATCTCCAAGTAATAGCCATCACTGGCACATATTCAAATACCTCACATGACAGCTATTAAACGTTAATTTATTCAATACTTTCGTCAATTTTTTAGACGGAATGTTAAGTAATGATTAGTTTGTATTTTTTTTAGTATAATAATGTCTTTTATAACAAAAAAATATTCAGTGAAAATCGACCCCTAATATAATAATTAAAATATCAATTGATCTTATGCAAATGATGAAAAATATTTGGCTGTTCGGCCTGCTTTGAATTGGCAACTGGCAAGTTGGATTTAGTCTAAAAGTGCCGTTCAGTCTTCAAATTAACATGTTCAGAGATATCCGGCTATAAAAGTGCCATCCTACTAAGTACCAACTACAAACTACCTAGAAGGTTCAACCTTAACAAAATAACTAATCTAATAAAAAAAACCACCGAGCTAGAAGGCTAAATTTATACATATCAAAATGATTTACATTGTGAATGTTTACGCCGATGTTTTAATTGTCAGTTACGTTAATAAATATTAATGGTAACTAGTGGTGAAGTTGAGAATAATTTTTAATGGGGTCAAAATTATTACTAAACTATAAATAATTTAACAGGTGTTTGGGGACAGTGCCTCCAACCATTTTGTATAAAACGGATCTTAAACATACATATCTTAAATAACATACCTTTATTAAAACTACGTCATTTTAAAGATTTATTTTAAAAACAAAATAATATTAAAAGGAAGAGGTCCCACCCGTTTTCTTCTTATTTATAAAAATGTCACCCGCGGCCCCACTTGTGTTTCAAAAGAATCTCAAAAACGATATAGTTTTAATAAATGTATGTTATTTAAGAGGTATACTTTAGATAAAGTCTTATATATATATATATATATATATATATATATATATATATATATATATATATATATATTATATTACAATGACAATATAATAAGTAATAATCTATGGTATATACGGTTATTTTTTTTGATGAACTAAGAACTAGAACAAACCAAGATGAGAAAGTTGAATTTTTTGCTTTATAATGACGAAAAAACCCGTCGTATATAATTTTTGTAGATAAAGTTTTTCCTCCTCCAGGTTTACTAGAGAGAGTCGAGCATGGTATATATACACTATATTGACTCATAATAGATTTTTTTAATCACAACTGTTCATAAGTAATTAAGTCATTAATTATTTTTAAAAATAATATAAATTAGAATATTATTTAGTTTAAAATATTATATATATATATATATATATGCTATATCGACAGAAAAAATCATTCAATTAAATGGAAAGAAGTTGAACCATAATATACCTCTTAAATAACATACCTTTATTAAAATTATGTCGTTTTGAAGATTTTTTATAAAAACAAAATAATATTAAAAGAGAGTAGTCCTACTTGCTTTCCTTTTATTTATAAAAATGCCAACCGCGGGCCCACTTATTTTTTAAAAGAATATCCAAAACGACGTAATTTTAATAAAGTTGTGCTATTTAAGAAGGTATGCTATTTAAGAGGTATGTTTTAGATTATCATCTCTATATATATTATATTATAATGACAATATAATAAGTAATAATATATGGTATATATACACTATATTAACTCATAATAGATTTTTTAATCACAAATTGTTCATAACTAATTAATTCATTAATTATTTTTAAAAATAATATAAATTAGAATATTATTTAGTTTAATATATATATATATATATATATATATATATATATATATATATATATATATATATATATATAAAGAGGATATGAAAGTTATATGCGATTAAAATTTGATTGACAAAATTATAAATTTTGAATTTGATCTCGATCTTATAATAAAAATTTATAAAATTCTAGTTGAATCAATTTATATATAATACTTTAAAATTTTAAAATTTAACCTACATTATAAAACAATTATTTTTGTTAGTGGGGTCAGTTAACCATCACCACAGCGGTACATGTAACTTTGTTCTGATGACAACTCTTTAAAAAGATGTAATACGTGGAGTAGTCTTATAATCTTTTTAATGAAAAACTCTTATATATATATATATATATATATATATATATATATATATATATATATATTAAAGTACGAAACTTTGACAGTAATTTTGGCAGACGAAATTAAATATCTTGAGATAAATAATTTGAAAGTGTTCAAAAAATTCCAAATTTTCCATAAAATAAGGTCTTGCATCGTCTGCCATATTTGAGCTTGAACATTTTTAAATTGTGTCTGTTACGTTAAGTTATAAATCAACTGAAAAATAAGTTTATAACTAACACTGAATATAGAGATGTATTCAACTCCGTACATTACCCTCTTTTTGTAAAAAGTTATTACCATTTAAGATATAATTTAATAAAGGGATTATCATTTAATCTATGACTAATTTAGTGTTAATAAAAATGATATAATGAGTTTGCTGAGCATCGGAGTTGTCCGTTCCTATTAAGATATATAATTTAATTTTTGAGTGACATATTAAATTTGATGCAAATTTATTTTCTTTTAGTTGAAACAATTATTATAATTGTATGCTATATAACAAAAATTATTATTTACGAAATTTATTTTATTCTAAACTTTTATGAGTCGTATCAACTTTGAAGTTTAATTTGTCGTCATTTGACTTTAAAAATCAAATTATACCTATAATTTTGAAACAAAAAGAGTATATTTTTGTTTTATATAAATAGTCTCATTTGTATAATTATAAAATGCTAGAGCGTATTCTTATTTATATTAATTTTAAAAACAATAAATTATTAATTTAATAGTAATAACATCATAATATAATTTAAAATAATAAAAATTATTTTTTAATATAAAAATGTGACATTTGTATGGAACAATATAAGTCTACTATTACATAAAATCGTTCATATACATTCATATATATATTTTGATTGCCCACGTGATTTGTTCTGAATGTAGATTATCAAAATATATATGTGATTGTATATAAATATTATGTGAGTGGTTTTATGTGATAATAGACTAATTATACTTTTATTAAACATTATAGCAATAAATTAATAATGTACTCCAGCACATAGCATAATGGCAGTAATATGGAATGATGGATACAATTCTTATGCCTGGAATTATAAATCATCATACACTATATAAATAGGCCCCAACTTCCCAAAAATGATGGGATTATGACCCAACCAGCCAACCTTTTCTCTCTCTCCGACCGGCTCCTTCAAGAAACAATCTCTCCTATTTTCTCCCTGTCTGGATTCGAAGTCAGAGAATTCATATTTCTGTAATAATCAGGTAAAATTTCGGAAACCCATCTCCAGATCTTTCATTAATTCATTTCCAGCTGCAAATGCTGTAATTACTATTTATTTGACTTAAAAATTCATACTTTTGATTATCTAGGGCCATTGTTAATGATCTCATTGAATAATTCAGATTATGTTCTTTGATATGTATGTCTGTAACTCTGAATTCTGTTATTCCTCATTTATTTTTATTTTTTGTATTTTGTTTGGATTAGGTAATTCATTTATGCATTAAGCTATAATTATTGTATAATCATAACTTGAATAATCCAAATACCATCCATTTTTTTTTTTTGTTATTTATGTCATTGGAAAGCCCAGGTACAATGCTGTGTGTTTTTGGTTTAAAAGTTTGTAACTTTTCTATGATTTCTTGTCTTTTCTGTAAAAGGGTTATATTGGGAGTTATTGATTTTGTATTTAGTTTTACTTAAAGTGATTATTCTTTTTATTTTTTGACAGTTTTACGAAGACGAATATTATTGGATGATTGGTGGTGTTAAAGCAAAGCAATGAGTATGCTGCTACTTATACTTTTGTGGAAAAGATAACTAGTGGTCACTTTGTCCCAAAATTATTGTTCCCCTAACCTTTTTTGGGTGTCCTAAAAACCTTTTCAAGTTAGTTATTAACTTATTCTATCTTTGTTTTAAAATTTCAGATAGGATCATCCAATGAGTGGTAATTTTGGAACTTTACACAACTTTTAACAACAATATCATTACTGATTTAAATGAAAGTAGAATGGGGGACAACTATATATTGGGACAGCGGGAATAGAGGTCACTTAATATCATCTTTGGTATCAGATTATTAGCTTGTCAATTTCAATAATGTCACTATGCGGCACCAACAAATATGAACTATGTATTTACATGACATCATATGTTTTTCTCTCCACCACTTTCCAAAGAATCGCTGTGTACTACCTCTTTTAAAACTGAGAGCCTGCATTTGAAAGACAATGTTTTAAAGGAAAAATTTTCTTCATATAATCAACTATCAAGAGCAGAACTTACTTTAATGTCATGATGTTTGGTATGTTAATTTTAGAAGTGGACTCGCATGTTGGAACGTCCCAAAGAAAACATGGTACTCTTTAATTGTTAAGATGAATGATTCATTTTGCTAATTATGCAGGTAAAAGAAAATTAAAGGATCTATTGCTTCAAAAAGATAATCGTTTTTGTGCTGATTGTGCTGCTCCAGACCCCAAATGGGCGTATGTTCCATCAACCTGATGTTTTTTACTTTTTTGCTGTTTACAGTTTCATGTTAAAAGCCTATAGAATAGTCATAGGAATGTTAAAAATTTAGGTCTCTTTCAGCGGTCATCTCATCTTCCCATTTATCAGTGCTGTGCGCATTGTCTATGGTTGAACCTGTTAGGCCATATTTGACTCCCTATTTTTTTTCCTAGATGATTTGCATTTAATCCTTGTATATATTTGGGGGAGAGTCAAAATACTAAGATAAGGCTATAGGTTAACGTACAAAGGTTCAACCATGAAACCTCTAGAACATAATTTGTAAAACTATATGAAGAAGTCCACTTGAATTCGTCTTTGAATTTCCACGATGAGCAGCTCCTAGGTATCATTTCACTTTGAGATCAATTGTTCTGGTCATGTACATATTTTGATTCTAAATATTCCATTTCGTCTATGGGTGTTTAGAAGAATGACTTCTCATTTCCTTTTGGCTTAGTGCTTACTAAAGAATCAGCTGGACAATTTCAGGTCAGCCAATATTGGTGTCTTCATATGCTTGAAATGTTGCGGTGTGCACAGAAGTCTTGGTACTCATATTTCAAAGGTGATTTCTCTAGCCTGTATCACTTTCTCTGAATATCTCCTCTCTCTGATCTCAATGTTTGACCAAAATGGTATATTGGATATCATAGTGAAGTTTAGGTAGGCATTTCTGCATTTGGTATTGTTATCTTGTTGAAGGTTTATTGCCCTTGAACTGTCAAAAGGACCTGTGGGGATGAGTAAGAAAGAAGGAAGGTTTAAACTCAACATAGTGATCTGATCTTTTCTTTTTTCAATGAAAATAAAAATTTTGTTCTGCATTGTTAGATTAATAAAATAGGCCCAAAGTCTAGTATATAAAGACATCAAGTTCTGTAACTCAAAACTAATTAGCTATGAGAAGAGTTGACCGATGTCATTATATACTAGACACATTTTCTCAAGGTATTCAATGTGGGACAAGATATATACTAAAACTTCCATTCACGTGTAACCCGGTGTATTGAGAGTTGCACGTGGCCCTGATGTGTATGAAGACCCACATAAGATGAGCAAGCTCAAAAATGGGTAAAAATGAAGGCTAAAAAGAGTGTTTAATTAGGCCCAAGGATAGCCCATTCTGATACCATGTTAGATTAATAAAATAGACCCAAAGTCTAGTATATAAAGGCATCAAGCTCTCTAACTCAAAACCAATTAGCTATGAGAAGACTTGACCCAAGTCATTATATACTAGACACATTTTTTCAAGATATTCAATATGGGACAAGATGTATACTCTTAACATGTAGCAACATTTTTTGATTATATTTATTAATCAACATAAAATTTATGGAGGGAAGCATCAGCTTCACATAAATGGTCTTCAGATAATTGGCAGTTTGTGTGATTCTTATCATAAGCGTACATGTTTAAGGTTTCATCTTTCCCTTAAAAATAATTAAGAGGTATAAAGTTGAACGAAAATAGACCTCTAAAGCACATTACCTATGTAAACTTTTCTTGACATTTACCATATGAATGCATATTATGCTTCAAACTCAACACTGCACTCATTTGGCATCTAAAAGATAACTAGATAAGCTAACCTACCTTTACCTAACTAACATCTTTTAGGTGTTATGATATATGAACTTCTTTTGCATTGTTTTGTTGCATGTACTTGTAAAAAAATGCTTATTTTATGCATGTTCAGTTTATTAACCTTGGAGCTGCCAATTTTTTTTTCTTTTTTTCTTTTCTTCCCATAATGCTAACAGTGGCGGAACCAGAACACTTTTATAGGGGGGTCAAAATACATCAATAAAAAAATTATTTATTTACGCTTGGAGTGCTTCTTTTAAATTCATTTTGCACAATTATAATTGCCTAGCCTAATTACATAATACTGCACACCCCAAGGCTAGACAAATAAAAACACCATAAAATTACATCAAAAACAAGTGAGCCCATTACAGGTCAGCCCGCATATGGGCCCAACAACCGGAATGAGCCCACATTGAGCAGCCCATGAGTGGCAACCAAATCTATACGTCAGTAATTTGAAATTTGGAAACACCTGTGGCCCCCTATCAGCCAAAAGTCAGCAGCTCACAGCCTCCTCCAAACTCTCCCTCGCCGCCTCAGCAACCCAGGGGGGTCATATGCCCCCCTCGACCCCCCTGGTTCCGCCTCTGAATGCTGAAAGCAATATAGTTTTGTTCACTCAAAGTTTGGATTGAATTTCGTTTTTGAACTTCCCTGTTCTTTTACCTTATGACTGGATAGATAATCTGAGCAACCTTGTGAACTGGACAGGTTTTGTCTGTGACATTAGATGAATGGTCTGATGATGAAGTTGATGCAATGGTTGAGGTTGGAGGAAATGCTTCTGCAAATTCAATTTACGAGGCTTATATCCCTGAAGGAGTTTCAAAGCCTGGACCAGATTCTGGTCATGAGGAACGTTCGAAATTTATCAGGTTAGATGACCGGTAATAGATTTTTATGCAAGCATCCAGTTTTGCACTTGTGTTTGTAGTCTTAGTAGTTAATCTTATATTCTATACTCCTATTCAATTCAAGTTTCAACACTGGATTTTGATACAATGCCCATACTAGTCAAACTTAACTAGGTATTATAGACTTGCTCTCCAACAACTATTGGACCACCACACTCCTGTTTTATTGGCAGGTCTAAGTATGAGCGTCAAGACTTCCTGAAACCTAGCTTGCGGATCTTGTCAACTTCTTCTAACAAAAGCTCCTATCTACAAACAAGTTTTTCCAGAAAGATTATGGATAGTTTTCGAAGTTCTTCAAGTACATCACAGAAATTGGTAAATTTTATCATTTATCCTCCCCTCCCCTCCTCTCCTCATACACATTCACTATAGTTCAGGCGTCAAGGTTGAGGTATATATATCCATGTGTGGATTTACTACAGGTTTTTAAGTTCGGAATAAAAAACATAATCAGCACGGTATTTACTGGCTTTTTGTTGCTTCTATGGATTAATCACATCCAGTTGATGTTAAACTCATGACAGGAAGGCATGGTCGAATTTATTGGACTACTAAAGGTCAAAGTAATCAAAGGCACAAATTTAGCTGTTCGAGATATGCTGTCAAGTGACCCTTATGTTATCCTGCATCTTGGGCAGCAGGTCAGTCGGTGGTTTGCTTATTTTTTTTTTCTTTGGGGTGAAAAGGAAATACGTTAGATCTAGAGTTCATACTCTTATTTTATGTCACTACTTCTTCGGATCTAGATTAATTCTTTGGTACAAGATCTTTTCGGGTTTTTTTTCAAATGCCTTTGTAAAAAGTGATACTAGTTAATTCTTGTGTCAATTGCGAAATTCTGGATCAATAAATTTATCTTTATAATCAGTAAAATGGTAGATTAGACCCCTATGATGGATTATAGCGTCTCATTATTAAAAATTTATTTCCAACTTCAGTTGTGATTTATCTCCCCTCTAAACTGGTTTTTTTATTGTCATTAGAAAGTCCAAACTACTGTTGTGAGGAGCAACTTGAATCCTGTCTGGAACGAGGAACTGATGCTTTCTGTTCCTGAAAATTATGGGGCCTTAAGACTGGTATGTTACTGTATCATTTTATATATGTATGTTCATTTCATTCTCTCGACTAATTTATTTTTGTTCTTTTATAACTTTTTCCTGTTTACTTTTTGACATGTAAGTAATTACCTACAAAAGTTCTTTACTACATCACATGCAAAGTTTGAATCTGCTGCTTATTGATGATGATGATGATGATGCCCATGCAATTTTTTTTTTAACAGAGTTGTGATCTTAGTTAGTGGTTGAGAAGAAATTTATCCCCTTTAAGTATATGAAACAAGTATTTCTAAATTTAATTACAATATAAAGCTCAACTGAAAACATATTTTTTCCTCGCATGAACTCATGAAACCTGTAGTTTCTTGACACCATATATGAAAATCGCCGATTTATTAAGCATTTAATAAATGTCTTCCATATTTCAGTTTAATACCCATTGGACGCACTCTTATGCATGTAAAATTAAATTCTTAGTGAGGACATTGATTAAAATCTCTTTGTAAATATTAAAAATTGCATAATGAACTACTTCGTATCGTAGATATTACTTGTCAAATGGGAGCCTTACCTTTTGTATGTTCCATTAACAAAATTTCTTCATTATTAGTGAAACATCAAGAATCCTTCCATCTTTTGTAGCATATTATTGTCTATAGGTTTCTCCTGATTCACAAAATCCTTGGAATCCACAGGAAGTTTATGATTACGACACATTTTCGGCTGACGACATAATGGGGGAAGCCGAGATTGATATTCAGCCAATGATAACCTCTGCAATCGCATTCGGAGACGCTTGTATGTTTGGGAACATGCAGATTGGAAAATGGCTGAAATCCCATGACAATGCCCTACTAGGAGATAGCATAGTAAACATTATTGATGGGAAGGTGAAACAAGAGATGACACTTAAGCTCCAGAACGTAGAATCCGGGGAAATAGATCTAGAACTAGAGTGGATGCCTCTTGAACAATAGATACATACATATCTATATACTCCTCCCTCCATTCCAAAATTTTTTAGAGTAAGATTTGCGAAATTTTAAATTCGATACGAAGTTATTTGGGTTTAATATAAGCAAATATAACAACTGTAAATAAACTATAAAACATTATTAATTATCATATTTGTTGTTTTCAAAACATGAACAAAATTATATCGATTTTAAATTTTAGAATTTCGCGAATTGAGTTTAAAAATGTATCTGGATTAAAACAGAGGAAGTATATGTATATAAACTATTTATCTTCCCATTCACATCTGAAAATAAGCGTTGTTGTATGAGTTATTAAGATGGGGATTTACACCATTCAAACTGTACCTTTTTGGTGCTGATTCATTCAGTTTAAATTATATTTTTCTTTCCTTTTACTTTAATATTGAAAGTATCACATTGTGCAAATATCTCCACATGAACTTTGTATTTAGTTATTGAAGGAATTAATTTAACCATATATAACTTTGAAGAGTGGTTAATAAGAAATTAATTTTGATTAATACAGTGTCGATACGCAGATGGGAAGGCGATCTCTCTATATATGTCAACACTGTATTGATCAATTAATTAACTTATCATGAAATTAATTTAATGATAATCGAATCCATCGATTTGAATTTATCACTTTGTGATGCCGGGCAGCACTATAAACTCAATTATTCCCAATCACTTGCAAGTCTTAACTCTTATATATTAATTAGGGAATCTTGACTTTATGAGTGTGTTTCTGTTGTATTGATTTGTTACTTTCTTTAGGACCACAAGGAGGAAAAGCCATCATAATACATACATACTTCTTGTAAAATTGTTTAAAAACACAATTTAATTAATTTTTAAAAAAAATCTGTACAAATAGCTACAAGTACAGTAGTGACAACACCACAAAATATATTTAAAAATATTATTCATCTAATAATTAATTATTTTAGTTTGGAACTTAAATTTACAAACATATCACTACAAAGGCGAGTAACCCAACAGAACTTAAAATATAAATACGGACAAATTCAGAATTATTATTTTTATAATTAAAAATTAAAAATTTTAGCTTTAGAACAAATAATATATATATATATATGTATATATATATATATCAAAATCGAGGAATTACATACATACATACATATATAAAAATTTAAAAAAGAAAAGAAAAGTAGTGACTACTTGTCAAGTGATGGATGCTTTTGGAACCGAAAAATAAAGATGAATGCCGCGACAACCAACAAAGCGACACCAGTGATTCCACAAACCAAGCTGGCCACCAGCCACACCTTCCTCACGTGACCTCCTCCTCCTTTTCCTCTCCAGTCGCCGCCGCTACTCCCCCACGACGGCCCGCTCAAATTTCTTGCTTCCGGCAGCGGAACTTTGGACTCTGTTCCGCCAAAAAACGACAACATCCCCTGCGACTCCTGCACCGCCGTGGAGCTGGAGGTGTTCTGGAAGGTGAGTCCGTGTTCCGATGGCCGGAGTTCCCGAGCATCAACGATTGAGATCGTAATTAGCGGCAAGAAGAGGACGAGTGCGACGCCGTATAATCGCCGGTAGTGCTCCATCTTCTAAGTTGCTCTCTTTCTCTATCTAACTAGATCACTACGAGTAAAGTCTAGTAAGTTTTATAGACAGTAGTCATATATTCACACTGCTGTTTTGCAGGTTAGGTGAAATATGGAAGCGCGTGACTTTTTGTCGGAGAAAATTGGATTATAGAGGGGGAGAGACTGCCGCGCCGTTCTTTGTCGTTTTTTATACTCTGAATGCTGAATTATTAAGGGTCGCACAAAATAAAGTTTTTAAATTTTATTTATTTATTTATTTTTGATAATGTGAGTTTTCCTATTAGAGTCGAACGGATCCTCTTTTTTCATTTTTCTGTTTCTCTCGTGTTTTTTACTTAAATTTTAACAACTGATCTATTATTTAATTTTAAAATTAATTAATTTTAAATAAGAGGTCAGACGTTAAAATTTAAGCGGAGGACATAAAAAAAACAGAAAAAATGAGGACAAAGGATGGACTTTCGAATAGTACTTGTTTTTTGTTTTGTTTGGTGTTGTGCTTGAATTTTATATATTTTCAATCAGAAGTAGACTTGACAATATAGTTGGTTAACTACCGAGTCAACTCATATTAACTAGAATCAAATGGGTTGGTTAATTATTTTTATTTATTTGGGTTGGGTAAAGTTTGGAACCATATTTTTAAAAAGAAATATAGTTCCAATCCGGTTAACCATTTTTCGACCCATATTTTATTTCAAATCTAAATCAAAAGTTATTTTCACCCATATTTACATATTTAAGAAGTTCAACCACCCACGCACCCACCCCACCCCACCCCACCCCACCAACCCCACCACCCCCTTATCCACTACCCACCCTACACATGACGCCTCTAAAATAGGTCCATTCCACCCAACCCATTTTGAGTCGCCAAATACATAGTATGTAAATAACTACAACTTCAATAATACAAAAATGTCGTGTGAAATACGACAATACATCTTGTGAGTTTAAATACGGATATTAAATGCAGATAATATCCACACGCAAATAAATTCCCATCATCATTATTGATACATTATTTTACAAAAATGGTGAGGACTACTAAACAACTCTCTCTGTAACCTTCATTCCATATACCCGACTCGATCCTCGCTATGTTCTCACCTCCGAGAAGAAAATGGAACAACAAGGAGAAGGGTGAGCTCAACTAGCCCCAGTAAAGAATATTATGACTAAGATAATATACAACAAATTATCGTTAGTCTTCAACAGGAAAAATCTAATAGAATACAATAGAGCAACAAGTTTTAGATCAACAAATGCAATGGAAGCAAAGAATCCATTTAGAAAGTCACGTAGAAAGAATTCTACTGTCTTCTAAGATTTAAAAGTCCATCATCAATAGTTTATCCTCGTAATAACAATCAATATACATCTTTAATCATCTTTACACTACAGCCAAAGATATTCATTTGTATCACCGGTTGGTCGTGTTCATCTCAACACTTTCATCTTTGCTACCTGTGCCAAAAGATATTCATCGATTAATCGTTCATCTGCACTGAGCCAAAGATATTTATTTATATCACCATTTAGGGTGAGGATGATGAAAAACATTTTTAAAAAGCGAATCCGGTGAAACAAAATGACAAGGATTAAGGATTAAGGATTCAGTACTTTGTTTTACCCATGTCCAAAAATACTTGAAAATAATCATATTGGTGTAAAATTCAAGAATGATCAAAAACATGGATACAATCAAAGCTAGTATCCGAGAATAGATATTTTAGAAAAAAAAAAAATTTATTTTTCGGTGAATAAGGTTGTATTCGTGAATAGTGTCAGATATCGTGAATAGTCTCAGATACGTGAATAGTACTCGACACATAACAAGTTCCAAATTTGATAAAAAGTTCACTAATACTTCTTAAGATAATGATATTGAAGAAAAATATCATTTAAGAAGAAATAATACCCTTACCTCAAAATAACCGTATCTTGATTGAATTTCGGTATAAGATCTTGTGAAACTTCGCATAGTATAAAGAACACTCAAAGTATACTCACAAGAATCGCCGATAATATAGAGAGAGAGAGAGAAAACTTAGTTTACGGTGTGATTTTCAATTCTAACTTAGCCTCTATTTATAGGAAAATGTTAAGCAAAAAGAGATTAAATTAATAAAATATATTATTATTTATTCAAAATTCCTACCCACATGTTTTGAAAACTCTAGCATGCCTTCTTTGGTCAAAAACATCACCACCCATGTGCCAACAACCACAAAAACTTTTTTCTTATATAAAATAATTAAAACTTCCAAAATCAATTATTTGAACTCCTAACTTGATAATTCATGATAAATAACCCTTTTGTCGAAAAATTCGATCTCGCGACTTTTTATAGGAATTCAATTCTCTACAACTTTGTAGAAGGAAGTTTTTCCAAATTTCAAAGCAGAAATTATCCGAAATCCATAAATGAAGCGATTTTACGCCTATAATCAATTTTGGTCAAGAATTGTGTCCACCGACACACAAAACATATGTTAAATATTTAATGCCACAAAATACTCTACCTCCTCATATACTCATATATCCCACATTCATTATAAAAAATATCACCGTTAATATATTATTAAAATAATATATTTAAATGAATTATTTTATCGAAAAAGATAAAATATTAATTTTCAACAATTGTCACATTAAAAATTTTCTCCATCTATATCCACATAAAATCAATATCATATAAATCAATAATTAATTATTTAAAATAATATTGCGAGAATCACAAGATCGACAACCGTAGTTCCAGGAAAGAGGGCTTTCCAATAAGAATTTCTCTCTTCTACTTGGCCTTGATTAGGTGACCAAACCTCTCTTGACGTAACTTTCTAGACATTGCCAATAATGTTATCTAATAATATTATTAGATAATATGAATTATTGCTTCGATAATGAAAATCATTGTGTAATGACAATTATGAAACAACAACAATATAAAATATCAACGCAAAGAATTATTGAATCAATAAAATATAATATTGAGCGGTAATTATCGTAACCATTATTAAGTAAGCGCTTTGCATATATTTAATCAATAATTCAACAATATCATGCAATACTGGTGTCTTCTTATGCAACCACGCATATTCTCGTATTTTAACCACCGGGTATTCCAACAAATTAAATTCAGAATAACCACGCCTGTTATTTTTAAACAACTTATATTTGTCGTTTTCTTCCTCCAATCGCTTTCCGTTATGGGCCCACACATGGGCTGCGTCGCATTTAATATTCCACGACAAGTCTGAATATTCCACGACCAAACGAATATTCCCCAACAACAATGAATATTTTATAACCACTTGCTTATTTTGTAAAAATTTATGCATTTTACCTATAACTAACCACATTAATCAAATCAACCCTTACTATTTCAAGATAATAAATAAAGAAAATTCCATTTTATTTATATAAAAAATTCGAGGTCTTACCCATATATACCCCTACCACCACCACGCTTTACTCTTCGCTCCCTCCAACCCCACCAAAAAAAACATAATATTATGTGATTATGTATATACACTTTACCTCCACCCCCCACCCACCCCACCCCCCACCGTCACTAAAAAAAAAATAATATTATGTGATTATGTATATACCCCTTACCCCCACCCCACAAAAAAATAAATAATATTATGTGATTATGTATACATTCCCTTATCTCCCTTTACCCTCCCTCATCCAAAAAAATAATGTACACTACTCCATATTAATTTTTTTGGGAAAGAGTGTTGGGTGTTGGGTGTTAGGTGTTGGGTGGGGCGGGGTGGTGAGTGGGGTATACATAATTGCTTAATATTATTTTTTTTGGGAAGGAGTGTTGAGTGGGTGGGTAGGTAGGTGAGGTGGGGTGGGGTGGGGTGGGGTGAGAGTAGAGGGTGGGTGGTGTATACATAATCGTTTAATATTAATTTTTTTTGGGAGAGTGGTGAGGTGGGGTGGGGGTGGGGTGGGGGTAAGGGGTAGGGTGGGGTGGGTGGTGTATATATTATTTTTTTTTGTGGGTGTGGGTGTGGGTGTGGGTGGGGGGTGGGGGTAAGAGGTGTATACATAATCACATAATATTATTATTTTTGGTTTGGTTTGGTTGGGTTGGGTTGGGGTGGGGTGGGGTGGGGTGGGGTGGGGTAGTGGTAGAGGGTGGATGGTGTATACATAATCGTTTAATATTAATTTTTTTGGGGAGAGTAGTGGGGAAGGAGTGGGGTGGGGGTGGGGGTGGGGGTGGGCGTGGGGGGTAAAGGGTGGGGTGGGTGGTGTACATATTATTTTTTTTGGGTGGGGTGGGGTGAGGTGGGGTGAGGTGGAGTGGGGTGGGGTAAGGGGTATATACATAATCACATAATATTATTTTTTTAGTGGTAATGGGGGTGGGGGTGTGGGGGTGGGGTGTGGGGGGTGGGGTGGGGGTGGGGGGGTGGGGTGGGGTGGGGGTAAGGGGTATATACATAATCATAAAATATTAGTGTCAAATCAGGCCTTCATGGAACCTAACCCATAACAATATTAAAATGGTTAATATGGTTTTTAACCATAATCATATGGTTCCAACTCACATTATCCATATTAAAAATGATTAATATGATTTTAATTCTTAAATAGAACCATAATTATATTTTGTCAAACCTAATCAAAAGCACATGTTTCTGGTTACATGTTGGGCATGTATTTGTTTATGAAGTTTGGGCTTTATTTTTACAATTATTGCAGGTCGGAAATACATGCCCAACTTCCAACCAGAAACGGGGTGATTCAATTGAAAATATATAAAAGGAACAATTACATTTTTATTACATTTTAAAAAATAATTACATAAAAAGTGTACAAACTAAATGATTATAAAAAAAGTGCATATGCAATTTTAATTACAAAAAAGAGTGCAATCTTATCCCTTTTATTTAGTTAATCGATTTAATCGAGTTATTGATAATGGCCATGTTTGTAGGGATTTAAATTTTCTCTCTCATCAACCTCCATTCGGTGTCAGTCTTCTTCCTCCGCCTTGCATGATGCATCAGATCTTCTTCCTTACCTTCACCCCTCACCATCGCTTCCACTGCAACCGCCTTGCCCACCTTCCCCGCCACTTCTCCTCCTCCCCCTTGCCTCCCACACCCTCCCCTCTCCCTTCCTCCGCCTCCCTTCTCCTCCCCGCCCACGCCCCACCACCTCCATCCGCCTCCCACCGCCATCCCTCCTCCCCCCTTTCTCCACCCCCCAGACCCCACCTCCCCCCCTCCCCCCCTCCCTCCCTCTTCCTCTTCCTCTTCCTCTTCTCTTCTCTTCCTCCCGCCCCTTAATATGTTGGTAACCAAATAGATACCAAAGGTATTCAAACCTTCATAACAAATGTAACCAACCTTAATATGAAGGTTTCTTGTTATGAAAGGTTTGGTTACCTTAATATCGAAGGTTTGGTTACATTGGTATGAAGGTTAGGGTGATTAGAGCCGAGCCTCCGGTGGGTGAGACTTGGCTTGGGAGGCCGAGCGGATGGAGGCGATGAGGGGGGGTTGAGGATCTTGGTCCTCGCCGGTTAGTGTTAGTATAAAGATATTGCCATGCTTTTAAAAAATAAAATTATTTTGAATGTGGTGCAGTTGGTAGCCAAACCTTGATACAAAGGTAACCATTTTAGTTTTTGTGGGTAACCAAATATTCATAAAAAAAAGGTTACCTTAGTATAAAGGTTTGGTTACCTTGGTATAAATGTTTGGGTACCTTTGTACGAAGGTTTGATTATCAATATTACATTACACATCACTCTACTATCTCTTTTTCCTATGCAGTGTTCTATTTTTTATTTACCTTCACGAAATTGGTTGCCAAACTTTTAGACCATGGAAATAAATTTGTCTTGCATCTGTCAAGGTATATTTGGTTACCTTGGTATAAAGGTTTAGTTACCTTGGTATAAATTTTTGGTTATCAATATTATATTTTACATCGCCTCTTATCTCTCTCTTCCTATGCAGTTGTTCTATTTTTTATTAGTTACCTTGATATAAAGCGTGGACATGGGTTGTAGTAGATAAATAAAATTGAATGGAGAGAAGGTACTAGAGGAGGAAGAGAGAGAAAATGATAATGGATGTCCAATTTGTCAAATCTGTTATATTTTTGATTTTATTTTTTGTTGTTAGATCCCAAATGTTTGAATTTGAATTTGAAATTATGGCGATTATTTTCCTTGATTTTAGGTTTCTTTATTAATGTGAATTGTACTAGTTTTTTGTAATATGAATCCTAATTACACTCTTTTTGTAATCATTTAGTTGATGCACTTTTTTTATAATTACTTTTTATTTGTTGTATACTTATGTAAAGGACCCTATATAAAATTCAAGTACAACACCAAACAAAACAAAAAACAAGTAGTATCCGTGCCCTAATAAATATTCCGAAGGTTGCACAAGAGTCTCATTAACAAAAATTAAATATATACTTTTATTCTATACTTATTCTTGAAAATAATAGTTCTGTACCAGTAGTGACAAATAATAAAATTATGATAATATTGTTTCATTAATTCTACGATATTATTAATGAAAAAGAGAACTCTTTTTAAGGAAAAATTTATTTCGAGGAAAGAGGAAAGGGAACCGAATGTAAGGAAAGTTGAACGCTTTCTTTACATTTTTTTTTATAGTAAAAATCGTCTAATTTTCCTCCTTTCCCCTAAATAAGACTCACAAACACACCATTAAAGATAGCTTAGGCTAAGCATGAATGAGATGAACAAGGTTTGTTGGATATTTTCGTTAATCATATAATCAACGAATGAATTTGTTTAATTGAATAAGAGAATTAATTTAATATTAAGGACTTGGATTCACGACTTATGGCAACAATATATTTATAATATATTTTTTTGTTAGTTAATTAATTAATTGGGCCAACGATAAAATGGCAAGAACACCTCAATTGGGATGCGACCAAAAATACTTCAAAATCATTCCAAATATTCGTATGTGATTCAGGTAGCGGTAATATTATTGTTCTATATTTGTTCTTTTACTTATCAAAAAAAAAAACAAAGTAAAAATATAAATTCATTAAGAAAATGTAGTTTACAAACAGTAGACATTAAATTAAAATTTAAACACACTGACACACCTGCCTTGAGATGGCAAGACTCGATCCCTCGGGCCTTCCATGGCTCTTACTTTTCAACACGCAGCTAGCACATGATGAGTATTAATTTTGTGTTTCTTTCTCTATGCTCTCTCCACAATCCATGACATTATTATACTTCCAAACACTAGTTCCACAGTCTCATTTGGTTCACCAATCAACATATGCCACATGCCCTCGACAATCTTTAGACTCTTGTCCTTACTGGCTACCGACTGATAAAATTTCTTAGCAGAATTAGGGTCACATACCTTGTCATTTTCGCCATGAACAACCAGCACAGGAACTTCCAATTCACAACAATTCCTCTCTATAAACTCACAGACTCTAAGAAACTCCATCGCTGTGGCTGCCAGTGGCTTCCCGGAAGCCAAGCGTCCACGATTAGGACTTTTCTGGACCAGCTTCCTCTTCCACGCTTCCTTGTATGATATAGTTTCCGGAGGCCTTGTGATCACAATTTTCCACTTTGGCGCAATGCAAGCAGCAATAGGAAGTAGTTTCTCAATCGGCCACACCGGCTTCATTTTCTTGGAAACTCCACACATTGCGCCGTGTAGTACCAAACCATTCCATTCTTTTTGTTGTTTTAGGCACATAAGTACGGCTATCGCTCCCCCTAATGACTCCCCATACAAAAAAGCTGGAATCTTTGGATTCTCAGCTCGAACCGACCCAAAAAACCGACTGCAATCATCAACAACTAATTGAATATTCGGAATGTGGCCAGGGTAGCCTTCAGAATATCCATGACCTTGTAGGTCAAGGGCACAAACTAAAAATCCTGTTTTGGCTATGGCAACCGCAGTTAGTTCCAAAAGCCAGCTGGTTTCTGCTGTGTAGCCGTGGATCATAGCAACAATCCCGCGTAGCCCAGTCGGATGATCATCATCATCATCATCCGGGCGCCACGACTGGGTAAAAATCTTCATGTTTTGGTTGTTCGACATGAAGCTTTGGTGGTGGATTATGTGGTGTTTGCTGTGGAACTCTTCTCTTGTGAGGATTCCGTAAGGGCTGTTTTTGTTGGCTTGGTGAATGGGATGAGCCATGGTTTATTTGAAATTTTGCTACTTTGTTATTGATATAGGTATGATATATGATCTCTCTCTCTCTCTATGTTCGATCATTAGTTTGGTTAGTAGGCAGTATTTGTTGTGTTTTATGCTACTTAATAATAAATGGAAAAATATTCACTGCATGGGATATATAACAGGATGGATTTGGCTTTATTTTAATTACACTGGCTGTTGCCTGTCTCCACCTCACCTGCTCTCCCCAGTTATTAATCCTTCCATCTTACCCTCATTTGCTTCTTCCCCCTCCTCCACACACACAACCCCCAAATCACCCAAAAACACAATTCCATTACCATGCTAGCTACCCCACCATTAATTCGAACACTTACTCTCTCCTTTTAACAAAAAGTCATAATTGTAAATATTAAGAATATATTCCAAAAAAACAAATTGTTAGTAGTCATGGGGTACGATAACGAAAATATGATAGCGAATTTATAGATATTGTGTCATCTTATATTATTTTCACTAAAAAAAAAAATGTACTCCCTCCGTTTCAAAATTAGAGATATAATTTGATTTTGAGGTTAAACGACGACATATTAAACTTCTAAATTTAGAATGAAATAAATTTTGTGATTAATAGTTTTTGTTATATAATATACAATTATAATTATTGCATGTATCAATTAAAATTAAATAAATTCACATCAAATTTAAAATTTAATACGACATCGTTTGACCTCATCAAAATTCAAATTGTATTTTTTATTTTGAAACAGAAAGAGAGTTTTTATTATTTTTGTTGTGTGACAAATGAGATTTTTTTTTGGTTCTATTAGGATATATCCCGTTCATTATATTTTACACTCAATTTTCCTCAATCAGTGTAAAATAGAGTATTGTATTTAAGGATAAATATAACAATAAGTATATACGGACAGAGATTTTGGACAGAAAAATTAGATCGGAAAAACAAATTGATTGTACTGTCCAATTATTTGCGGGAACAAATTGATTTTATTCTTTTGGTCTAATTTTTCTATCCAAAACCCCTGTCCGCATAGAAACACCGTAAATATAAAAATATAAAATAAACTTCGCAAATAGTAACTTAATTTGATGAAATAGATGTAGCAACTTTCCTTATAAATAAATTGCAATTTAATTATGATCCTGCCGATTGTTTACCTCAACAAATTGGTAACCTCCTTAATAAATATTGAGATCAATTGTTAATTGCGTGTGATAGGCAATCCAACCATTTCCTCGTGATGGATGTTAACGTCAAGATCTTCTGCCACGTCCCAATTACTTAAGACGTTTTAATTTTGCATAATAAACGAGATCAACATCAAAAGTTTGACGGCTTGATTTGGTGAGGGGATAACTTCAGCGTGAGAGTCGATGATCGATGTTCACAAGAGTTAACAATGGGGATAATAATATCTAGTGTATTGAGAGAGAGCTTCTTGGTTGAATGTGTACCTTTTCAAGACTTCCTTTGCTAGGTTATACTCTTCGCTTGGCCATTGTGCCACCCACCCGCCGTTCGACATGACCCCCCACTCCTCGTTGATTTCGCATCGATTGATGCAGTCGTCACCTTTTTCATGCTGATCATTATCCACGGTGGGTTATAATCTCATCCACATTAATGCATTGCAATTACAACGGTCAACAACCTTCCTTTTTCATCATTACAAGTCAAAGATAGAGATATTAAAATATCTAATGGGTCGATCCACTGATCCGACCCGATCTTAAAAGGACCCAACAAGAATAATATAATGACCAGGCCCAGTAACTTTAAGACTCAATAATGAGGACCCAATGGACTAATCAAATAAGTAGGCCCAATCTACTTCCTACTTAAGAGAGAAATATCATAACCCAACATTGCCCCCTAGTTTTTTATTAAATAGGAGGTTTAATAGAAAACTATAAATGGTCTATGATATTATAGGACCTGATAGGATTGGAATGGGCCCAAAATAAAACTTGCCCAGGCCCAAACGAAAATGAATTAAAATCATAAGGCAAATTAAAAACCGGAAACCCAATTGAAAGGCCTAACCCAGTTAATATATGAATCTTGAATTGGACGCTGCCCATTTGAATTCTTGATTATTACTGGCATTTAATGTGCCGCCCTCGTGTACCGTGTAACCGTCAATATAAAAGGCAAACTTTACCAAATTTGACAGTTTTACCTGCCAATTTGAAATTCGAACGTCTTTTGAGCTTTTCTTCTCCTTAGAACTCTCTTTCCTTCTCTGCGAGATTTCAACCATGGCTTCCCAAACCTACGAGCAAGATTCACCCATCCTCGCCACCCCGATCACCACTGTTCCCCCAAATCCAGGCCCTAGTAAAGAAGTGGCTTCAAGTTCTAATCCCAAAGCTGCCACTTCGAGCAAGAACCCACCCCAGAAATCCACCCCTACTTCCTCTGAATTCTTCAGAAATAAAGAATGCTTTTCTCATGCCAATACTCCTTCTGACATAATCGAGACGGGGTTGAAGAATATTCGAACTAGGTATTCCATTCTCGACACTCATCTGGTAAGAGTTCCAAGGGCTGAAGAGAAGATGTATCAAAGGCCGGAAGGTTGGACGACCGTTGCCGTAACCATTCTCGAAAAGGGGGTTCGATTACCCTATTAGGGTTTATTGGTGTGGGATTCGCTCAATTGGTCCCGAATTCCTACATCCGCATCCTCGCCTTCATCGCATTCTGCCATGAAGTAGGTGTCGAGCCCACCCTTGATTTCTTTTTTACTGTCTACAAAATCAGCCAATCTAGGGGAAAAGGATTCAAAGCTTTGAATAAGCAATCGCCAAGACGGTGTGAAAAGTTCAATGAAGGCCCCGGTTTCTACCCTTCAAGTAACAAAGGATGGCATAAAGGATGGTTCTTCATCAAGGACCAGAATTGCATCCCGCTTAATCTGGCTACCGACGAAAAAGTTTTTTCTTGACTTTGGAGATATTCTCAAGAACGAATTGTATTTGAAATGATAGAGCTCTTTGAGAATTTCCGTCGAGAGTGGAATTACTTACTTACTTACCAAGCAAGCATGGTTATATGACCATAAATGTAAGTTTCAAATCATTTGGGAATATGATTATTTGAAATTTTTGACAATATGGATTCTGATACATGTTTTTCTGCTTTCTGCAATATCTTTGATTAAACTGACCTCTTCGGATGTGAAAGACTTTAAAGAATTTTTATCCAAGCTATCTGCAGGAGCTGCCGAACCTCCTCTGCTGGAAACTTCCCCTGAAGATGTTCCAACCACAAAAGTACCCACTATTGAACTCCAAACTAATGACCCCGCCACTGATGAACTTCCTCCACCAGAAGAAACCCTTCAACCTCGTCGAAAAAAGAGAGCCGTTTGAAAGCCTAGAATCATTCTCACCGAAACAGAAACTGAACCTACCCCGGACCATGCACCAACCACTAACCTAGCCCCTACCCGAGGAGGTTTACTCGATCTGCCTGCTCATGATCGAAAGAATCTTCTTCGAGTCAAAAAATTGAAAAACTAAAGTCACCCCATTATCAGCAGAAGAACTTAGAGTACCTCCCTCCTCAACCGAACTCCCCCCAACAATTCCAGTTGAGATTCAAGTTTCGGATGAGGAAGAACAAGTCG